>JBBGZY010002252.1:0-371544 GCA_037952925.1 Lithobates clamitans | reverse complement strand
AGGAGCTGTTGCAGTCAGGATGGGTCTAGGGGTGAGGGGCTGTTGCAGTCAGGATGGGTCTAGGGGTGAGGAGTTGTTGCAGTCAGGATGGGTCTAGGGATGAGGGGCTGTTGCAGTCAGGATGGGTCTAGGGGTGAGGAGCTGTAGTAGTCAGGATGGGTCTAGGGGCGAGGAGCTGTTGCAGTCAGGATGGGTCTAGGGGTGAAGAGCTGTTGCAGTCAGGATGGGTCTAGGGGTGAAGAGCTGTTGCAGTCAGGGTGGGTCTAGGGGTGAGGGACTGTTGCAGTCAGGATGGGTCTAGGGGTGAGGAGCTGTTGCAGTCAGGATGGGTCTAGGGGTGAGGGGCTGTTGCAGTCAGGATGGGTCTAGGGGTGAGGAGTTGTTGCAGTCAGGATGGGTCTAGGGGTGAGGGACTGTTGCAGTCAGGATGGGTCTAGGGGTGAGGAGCTGTAGTAGTCAGGATGGGTCTAGGGATGAGGGGCTGTTGCAGTCAGGATGGGTCTAGGGGTGAGGAGCTGTTGCAGTCAGGATGGGTCTAGGGGTGAGGGACTGTTGCAGTCAGGATGGGTCTAGGGGTGAGGAGCTGTTGCAGTCAGGATGGGTCTAGGGGTGAGGAGCTGTTGCAGTCAGGATGGGTCTAGGTGAGGGACTGTTGCAGTCAGGATGGGTCTAGGGGTGAGGGGCTGTTGCAGTCAGGATGGGTCTAGGGGCGAGGAGTTGTTGCAGTCAGGATGGGTCTAGGGGTGAGGAGTTGTTGCAGTCAGGATGGGTCTAGGGATGAGGGGCTGTTGCAGTCAGGATGGGTCTAGGGGTGAGGAGTTGTTGCAATCAGGATGGGTCTAGGGGTGAGGAGCTGTAGTAGTCAGGATGGGTCTAGGGGTGAGGAGTTGTTGCAGTCAGGATGGGTCTAGGGATGAGGGGCTGTTGCAGTCAGGATGGGTCTAGGGGTGAGGAGCTGTAGTAGTCAGGATGGGTCTAGGGGTGAGGAGTTGTTGCAGTCAGGATGGGTCTAGGGGTGAGGAGCTGTTGCAGTCAGGATGGATCTAGGGGCGAGGAGCTGTTGCAGTCAGGATGGGTCTAGGGGTGAGGAGTTGTTGCAGTCAGGATGGGTCTAGGGGCGAGGAGCTGTTGCAGTCAGGATGGGTCTAGGGGTAAGGAGTTGTTGCAGTCAGGATGGGTCTAGGGATGAGGGGCTGTTGCAGTCAGGATGGGTCTAGGGGTGAGGAGTTGTTGCAGTCAGGATGGGTCTAGGGGTGAGGAGTTGTTGCAGTCAGGATGGGTCTAGGGGTGAGGAGTTGTTGCAGTCAGGATGGGTCTAGGGATGAGGGGCTGTTGCAGTCAGGATGGGTCTAGGGGTGAGGAGTTGTTGCAGTCAGGATGGGTCTAGGGGTGAGGAGTTGTTGCAGTCAGGATGGGTCTAGGGGTGAGGAGCTGTAGTAGTCAGGATGGGTCTAGGGGTGAGGAGTTGTTGCAGTCAGGATGGGTCTAGGGGTGAGGAGCTGTAGAAGTCAGGATGGGTCTAGGGATGAGGGGCTGTTGCAGTCAGGATGGGTCTAGGGATGAGGGGCTGTTGCAGTCAGGATGGGTCTAGGGGTGAGGGGCTGTTGCAGTCAGGATGGGTCTAGGGGTGAGGAGTTGTTGCAGTCAGGATGGGTCTAGGGGTGAGGAGTTGTTGCAGTCAGGATGGGTCTAGGGGTGAGGAGTTGTTGCAGTCAGGATGGGTCTAGGGGTGAGGGGCTGTTGCAGTCAGGATGGGTCTAGGGATGAGGGGCTGTTGCAGTCAGGATGGGTCTAGGGGCGAGGGGCTGTGGCAGTCAGGATGGGTCTAGGGGTGAGGAGCTGTTGCAGTCAGGATGGGTCTAGGGGCGAGGGGCTGTGGCAGTCAGGATGGGTCTAGGGGTGAGGGGCTGTTGCAGTCAGGATGGGTCTAGGGGTGAGGAGTTGTTGCAGTCAGGATGGGTCTAGGGATGAGGGGCTGTTGCAGTCAGGATGGGTCTAGGGGTGAGGGGCTGTTGCAGTCAGGATGGGTCTAGGGGTGAGGAGCTGTAGTAGTCAGGATGGGTCTAGGGGTGAGGGACTGTTGCAGTCAGGATGGGTCTAGGGGTGAGGGGCTGTTGCAGTCAGGATGGGTCTAGGGGTGAGGAGCTGTAGTAGTCAGGATGGGTCTAGGGGTGAGGAGCTGTAGTAGTCAGGATGGGTCTAGGGGTGAGGGACTGTTGCAGTCAGGATGGGTCTAGGGGTGAGGGGCTGTTGCAGTCAGGATGGGTCTAGGGGTGAGGAGCTGTTGTAGTCAGGATGGGTCTAGGGGTGAGGGGCTGTTGCAGTCAGGATGGGTCTAGGGGTGAGGAGCTGATGCAGTCAGGATGGGTCTAGGGGTGAGGGGCTGTTGCAGTCAGGAAGGTCTAAGGGTGAGGGGCTGTTGCAGTCAGGATGGGTCTAGGGGTGAGGGGCTGTTGCAGTCAGGATGGGTCTAGGGGTGAGGGGCTGTTGCAGTCAGGATAGGTCTAGGGGTGAGGAGTTGTTGCAGTCAGGATGGGTCTAGGGGTGAGGGGCTGTTGCAGTCAGGATGGGTCTAGGGGTGAGGGGCTGTTGCAGTCAGGATGGGTCTAGGGGTGAGGGGCTGTTGCAGTCAGGATGGGTCTAGGGGTGAGGGGCTGTTGCAGTCAGGATGGGTCTAGGGGTGAGGGGCTGTTGCAGTCAGGATAGGTCTAGGGGTGAGGAGTTGTTGCAGTCAGGATGGGTCTAGGGGTGAGGGGCTGTTGCAGTCAGGATGGGTCTAGGGGTGAGGGGCTGTTGCAGTCAGGATGGGTCTAGGGGTGAGGGGCTGTTGCAGTCAGGATGGGTCTAGGGGTGAGGGGCTGTTGCAGTCAGGATAGTTCCTGACTGCAACAGCTCCTCACCCCTACCTAGACCCATCCTGACTGCAACAGTCCCTCACCCCTAGACCCATCCTGACTGCAACAGCCCCTCACCCCTAGACCCATCCTGACTGCAACAGCCCCTCACCCCTAGACCCATCCTGACTGCAACAGCCCCTCACCCCTAGACCCATCCTGACTGCAACAGCCCCTCACCCCTAGACCCATCCTGACTGCAACAGCCCCTCACCCCTAGACCCATCCTGACTGCAACAGCCCCTCACCCCTAGACCCATCCTGACTGCAACAACTCCTCACCCCTAGACCCATCCTGACTGCAATCTATCCTGACTGGGAAGGGTACCTTGCCAGGGGGGACCTCGAGTGGGAAAGGACTTGGTGCAGTCAGGATGGGTTTAGGGGTAAAGGGCTGTTGCAGGCAGGATGGGTGCAGCTCTTGGTCATCGAGCCGTTGTGGATTTTAGGGGCGTCTGACGTTCTTCATTTTCTGCTTCTAAACACCCCTGCATGTTAGCCATTGTGTCCATGCACACTTAGGTGTTTAGAGGCTGAAAAGAAACCCGCTGCCAGTGCTTCCAGGGAAAAATAAAAAAAAAGCGCTTGTAAATGCATTTAAACACTGTTAAAATGCGTTATCACAAGGCACGTTTAGCTCTTAGGCATTAATTCATTTCAATGGCAAGAATAAATTATTATTCTAGACATTAAAATGAATTAACACCCAGGCGCTTGGTGCGCCTAAATACGTTATATGCATTTTCATGCGTCAAGCATTTTTTTCTGCCAAACCGCTGCTGCCAGGAGGAAAGGCATCTAGGAGAGATGGCAAAATGTCCAATGTGTTAGAGGCCTTAAGGAATCTGTGACTGGGTGGAAGAAGAAGGGAAGCCATGACTTGGAAGGGGTTGAGCTACGAGGCACTGCGGGGCTGAGGGCTTTCAGGGGGACTGGGGGCATTGTGGAACATTTAAGAGCACTGCAGGGGGTGGGTGGCACTGGCGAAGGTTGAGGAAGGGGGGCACTGAGGAGCTGAGGGCTCTCAGGGGGCCTAGGGACACCGTGGAACATTGAGAAGCAATGCAAGGGGGGGGGGGGGCACTGGCGAAGGTTGTTGGGGCACTGAGAAGCTGAGGGCTCTCAGGGGGCCTGTTGGCATTGTGGAACATTGAGGGGCACTGCAGAGGGCTGGGTGGCCCTGGCAAAGGTTGGGAGGACAGTAAGGAGCTAAGGACTCTCAGGGGCCTGGGGGCATTGTGGAACATTGAAGGGCACTTCAAGGGGTAGGTGGCAGTGGGGAAGGTTGGGGGGGGGGGGCACTGAGAAGCTGAGGGCTCTCAGGGGGCCTGGGGGCATTGTGGAACATTGAAGGGCACTTCCAGGGGTAGGTGGCAGTGGGGAAGGTTGGGGGGGGGGGGGGGCACTGAGGAGATGAGAACTCTCAGGGGGCCTTGGGGAATTCTGGAACATTGAGGGGCACTGCAGTGGGCTGGGTGTCCCTGGCAAAGGTTGGGGGAACAGTGAGGAGCTAAGGACTCTCAGGGGGCCTGGGGGCATTGTGGAACATTGAAGGGCACTTCAAGGGGTAGGTGGCAGTGGGGAAGGTTGGGGGGGGCACTGAGGAGATGAGGACTCTCAGGGGGCCTTGGGGCATTCTGGAACATTGAGGGGCACTGCAGAGGGCTGGGTGGCCCTGGCAAAGGTTGGGGCGACAGTGAGGAGCTAAGGACTCTCAGGGGGCCTGGGGGCATTGTGGAACACTGAAGGGCACTTCAAGGGGTAGGTGGCACTGGGGAAGGTTGGGGGGGGGGGGGCACTGAGAAGCTGAGGGCTCTCAGGGGGCATTGTGGAACATTGAAGGGCACTTCAAGGGGTAGAAGGCAGTGGGGAAGGTTGGGGGGAGCACTGATGAGATGAGGACTCTCAGGGGGCCTTTGGGCATTCTGGAACATTGAGGGGCACTGTAGAGGGCTGGGTGGCCCTGGCAAAGGTTAGGGGAAAGTGAGGAGCTAAGGACTCTCAGGGGGCCTGGGGGCATTGTGGAGCATTGAGGGGCACTGAAGGGGGTGGGTGTCACAGACGAAGATTGGGATGGCATTGAGGAGCTGAGGGTCTCGGGACCTGGGGGCATTGTGGAACATTGAGGTGCACTGCAGGGGGTGGGTGGCACTGGTGAAGGTTTGGGGGGCAGTGAGGGGCTGAGGGCTCTCAGGGGGCCTGGGGGGCATTGTGGAATGCTGAGGGGCACTGCAGGTGATTACAGGACATCACTGTGTGGCTTAGTAGAGGAATGCAGATTATAAAAGTCTACAAATGTTGTTCAGTGCACTTTTCAAAACTGGCCACAAGATGGCGGTAGAGCTCCATAGGGCCTTTGGTCTCTTGAACTGAGCTGATACAGTGTAACAATCAGTAACACAAGCATAAAAAAAAAAGTTGCTTTGTCTGTAAATTATAACAATAAATCAGTGTGTAGTGGACTCTCAATGCACCAAATATCACACTGCCATTTATTTTTCCGGCGTATGGTACTTGTGGCGCTGCGTTGGTTTAGCATACCGAGTGCTCTAGTCAGATTGAATTGTGGGAAAACATGCGTATTAGCCCCCCGTTCACACCGAATCTGACTTTAAAATGTGATTTCACTTGGGGCAGAGCCCCCCCAACCCCAAAGCACCCACCCCCCCCCCCCCCCATGTTGAGGGCATGTGACCTTGTATGGTTCCCTTTTCTGACCTGCCAGGCTGCATGCTCTGATAAGGGTCTAGTATGGATTTTGGGGGGGGGGGACCCCATGCTGTTTTTTTTTTAAATTTTGGCTTGGGGTTCCCCTTAAAAAACCATACCAGACCCAAAAGGCCTGGTATGGACTAGGGTGGGGGGGACCCCACGCTGTTTTTTTTTACATTTTGGCATGGGGTTTCATCTTAAAAAACCATACCAGACCCAAAAGGCCTGGTATGGACTAAGGGGGGGGGGGGTTATGCCGTTTTTTTTTTTGTTTTTTTTTAACAATTTTCTATTGCTGGGCAATTGCCTGCATTCTTTACCTTTTTGTTTTTTTAAACAGCATTCTTTATTTTTACATTCATCTGTCATGGTTGTTAAGGACGCGGGCGGGCGGCTTCCGGCTCGCTGCTTAACGACCAGCTATTTCTTCACACGGAATTCAGTTCCGTCGATCATTTTTCGACCGATCCGAATTCTAATTATTCTGAAAAGTTGGAATTAGTTAAAAATAACGAATAAACTAATTCGAAATTCGTTACTATTCGTTACTATTTTATTCGGAGATTCGGATACATCCGAAACACCGAATAACCCAAAATTTGTCCGAATTTGTATTCGGACTGAAATGAATTGCACACGTCTAATAGAAAGGCAACAGTAACTCAAATAACCAAGGTATGCGGAATACCATCCAATTGGGTGCCTAGCGTTGTGGAAGAGGAGACACTGGAGCCGGACCCGCCGCTGAGGACACAGCCAGCGAGAAGAGAAGGAAACACAGCCAGCCGGCCTGTCGCATAGTAAGTGACGGACCTGGTGGGGGATTGGGTGGCTGACAGTGCCGCGAGTCCCGTGGCCGCCCCTGTTGTGGAGGGGTGCTTCAGTGTCACGCCGCCGCGCAACCCGGAGGGGGGGGGGGTAGTGCTGGTTGTTTGCCACCCCCCCAGAAGAAAAACCCACCAGCCGCCACTGGTTTAACCGCTTCAGCCCCGGACCATTTTGCTGGCCAAAGACCAGAGCACTTTTTGTGATTCGGCACTGCGTCGCTTTAACTGACAATTGCGCGGTCGTGCGACGTGGCTCCCAAACAAAATTGACGTCCTTTTTTCCCACGGATAGAGATTTCTTTTGGTGGTATTTGATCACCTCTTCAGTTTTTATTTTTTGCGCTATAAACAAAAAAAGAGCGACAATTTTGAAAATAATGCATTATTTTTTACTTTTTGCTATAATAAATATCCCCAAAAAATATATAAAAAAACATTTTTTTTCCTCAGTTTAGGCCTATATGTATTCTTCTACATATTTTTGGTAAAAAAAATCGCAATAAGCGTTTATTGATTGGTTTGCGCGAAAGTTATAGCGTCTACAAAATAGGGGATAGTTTTATGGCCTTTTTATTAATAATTTTTTTTTTCACTAATAATGGCGGTGATCAGCGATTTTTATGACTGCGACATTATGGCGGACACATCGGACATTTTTGGCGCTATTTTGGGACCATTCACATTTATACAGCAATCAGTGCGATTAATAATGCACTGATTCCTGTGTAAATAACACTGGTAGTGAAGGGGTTAACCACTAGGGGGCAGTGAAGGGGTTAAGTGTGTCCTAGGGAGTGATTCTAACTGTGGGGGGGAGGGGCTAGCAGTGACATGACACTGATCACCGCTCCTGATTACAGAGAGAGAGTTATTTATACAGTATATGTTGTTAACCTACATTGGGTATTATATTATATATTATGGATTAGTATAGCTCATAGGGGAGTCTACTGTTAATTTTTTGAAGCTCTTATACTATGTTTTTCTTTTTGGTCTTAGTGAAGTTTATTATTATATTAATGCATTGATAGTTAAGGCAATAGATATTTAGTGATTACAATTTTGATATTCAAAATCTGATAATGTAGGTCTGTCCTTCTGATCTGGGAGGTGGCGCGTAATGAGAGGTGGACCCCCTCCTGTAATCTTAATGGAGCTTTAGCATCAGTTATGCTAGCCCTGAATGACGTGCCATTGGACGAATAGAAGTTTTTAACGTTTTAATAAAAGGGGAATCTAACATTAGAACTTCCCCTTTCTCTTATTTTCTGCTGTGACCAGGGGTATTCTCCACCATGTCCACCATTTTGGAACAGAGGAGGTTTGGAAGAACTGAGACCCTTCTATTCCAGCCAGATGATAGTTTCTGAAAGTTTATTCACCTCTCACATGTAGTCCTTCTTTCCAGTGAGTCTTTACCGCCACGGACAGGTGTCTGAGGACCATTGGACTGTTCAGGAGGTCAGGAATGGTCAGACATTCTCCTTTTGCATTGATGTTCTCTGTTCATTGGCTCCTTATGAGTATCCTTCTCATCACGCACAGTATATCCTCATATATACCTCTCTCATACTTTCTTTAGAACTACCCCTGAGCTTTCAGGTAACATCTGCAGTAATAGGACCACAAATCCCAGCATTATAAATGTCCCATCATACTATGTTCCATCAGAGGAGCTCAGTGTCCTCCAGAACCAGAGTGACTCCATGTTGTCCTATGGTGTGTCTTCTCCATCCACCTTCCAGTCCTCTGGGTGATTAATGTGCCAATGTTCATCAATTAACAAGCTGTGACCAGTACTGTGTTCTCCTCCATATACTGAGCTTATTTCTTCCACCCAGAGTTTTCTGGGTCATCAATCGGAATGATCTGCCGGGATTAAAGTAGACATCAATGTTCAATAGATAAAGACAAGGCTGTTACTGCTAGTTAGGAGACGGGGCCTCACTCCCTAAATAACGGATATGGATAGGCTCCTTTACTATAATACTCTATATGTTAAAGGATTATTCATGGCATGTTAGGGGCAGAGATGAGGGGTATCCATGCCATGTGAGGGGCAGATATGAGGGGTATTCATGGTATGTAAGGGGCCGGTATGAGGGGGGTGTTCATGGCAGGTGAGGGGTAGATTTGAGAGATGTTTATGGCATGTAATGGGAAGATATGAGGGGTGTTCATGGCACATGAGGGGCAGATATGAGGAGTGTTCATGGCATGTAAGGGTATGTATGAGGGGTGTTCATTGCATATGAGGGGCAGGTATGAGGGGTGTTCATAGCATGTGAGGGGAAGACATGAGGGGTGGCACGTGAGGGGCAGATATGGGGGGTGTTCACTGGCATGTAATGGTCAGATATGAGGGGTGTTCTTGGCATGTAAGGGGCAGATATGAGGGGTGTTCTTGGCATGTGAGGGGAAGACAGGAGGGGTGGCACGTGAGGGGCAGATATGGGGGGTGTTCACTGGCATGTAATGGTCAGATATGAGGGGTGTTCTTGGCATGTAAGGGGCAGATAGGAGGGGTGTCCATGGCACATGAGGGGCAGATATGAGGCGTGTTCTTGGTGTCCTTGATGGGGTGGAAGCTGTACCTGAGGACCTGCAGTGGAAGGATCTCCCTGCTTCTGCTCCACCCATTCTGTGGTTTCCGGCTTCCTCCACCTCTTTCATTAGCCCACCAGTCATCAGATCACCAAATATTTATGGGGAAGCAGGGGGGGGGGAGTTCCCCAAGGAATCAAAGCGCTGCCTCTACCAAGATGGCCGCTACACAGTGCAGAACAAGGTATGGTCTGTCACTAATAAGGAAAGATCAACCTTCAGGCATTTGTCATGTGCTGGCATCTTTTAGGCATAGCTTCCACAGGTTAGGTCCTGTTTAAATGTTATACATCCTTTAAACACACATAAGAGTAACTTAAGGATGAGACTTCCATCAAGGAACCCATTCACTTACCATCATCCCTCCACAATAGTAAGGAATACGTAGAATCTTGAGACCTCACCTGTCTGCTTGAGGAGCTTTGACACGACTGTATGACATTCCCTACATACCTACAGAGATCTCAGGATCGTTGAAGACCTTATATTTGGTCCTCATCCACCATTCAGAATCCTAACCACTGGTGATGATGGGGACACTGACCAACCATAGAATGGAAAGACTACTCCAAAACCCACCACAATCTACACCCACGATAACCTATTTGTCTCCTAAGTGTAAATCCCTTACTGTCTTCAAAGACTCAATATCTAGAACTTATTTGCTTGTAATCCTTCTATACCTTCTTTCTCTTCCCTCTCTTCTTTTTTTTTTTTTCATGTGCAAAGAACGTCACTAATCACCTGGACTGAAGCATCTATTAAGGCTGAAGACCATCAACAGCTTAATCCTCCTTGACCCCACTTCTGAATTTGACAATACAGGGCCGGCTTAGAGGGTTTTCTCTATTGCTTTGTCGGTGTGAGAGTGAGTGCACTTACACAAGATGGGTTCCTCAGAGGTCACGGAGGATTAAGATGGGAAGGTGGTCTTAAGCCCTACTAGCCATCCGTGGATGTTTGTGTAGATACTTTCGTTCGGAAAAAAAAAGGATAGCAATGTACAGAAGGTTTATAGGGATTAAGAACAAATACAACGTAGATTGGTAGCTGATGAGAAGATCAGTTCTGAGTTAAATTAAGGCAGGATGGAATTCACAATTAGACAATGGAAGTTCATTGATTTTTTTGGGAGGACAATTTCTGGTCAGTCTTCATCCCTGTCCTCAAATATGATTATGTTCAGTGGTCAATGGGCCGTTCTGGTAAACGTGCTGAAGTATCATTCAGTAATCACTATTATAGGGACAGTGCAGACCTTGCTTACCTAGACACCCAACACACTTCACTTTGTCTTCAATGGGCCGGTGTGACAGGTGGTGCCACCCTTCAAACTTGGCATGTCAAGTCAATGAGGTGGGGCTGGTGAAGTAAAACTACTTGTTTTTACTGTCCCTCTGCTGCCAGTGTGAATTAAGCATTACTGGAGATTCCCGACTGTCAAAATGGCAGTTGCTGTGTAATTACAGTAGTTGTAGCAGGTTCTGCTGTCAAAGAACGACAATGTTTATAAACATTGATCAGACAGGAGATAGAGAGATATAAAGTAACATTGTTTATAAACATTGTTCAGACCTGAGATAGAGAGATACAGAGATGCAAAGTAACATTGTTTATAAACATTGTTCAGACCTGAGATAGAGAGATACAGAGATACATTGTATAAACATTGATCAGACAGGAGATAGAGAGATACAAAATAACATTGTTTATAAACATTGATCAGACAGGAGATAGATACAAATTAACATTGTTTATAAACATTGATCAGACAGGAGATAGAGAGATACAAAGTAACATTGTTTATAAACATTGTTCAGAGGGAAGATAGATACAAAGTAACATTGTTTATAAACATTGTTCAGACGGAAGATAGAGAGATACAAAGTAACATTGTTTATAAACATTGATCACACGGGTGATAGAAAAATACAAAGTAATATTGTTTATAAACATTGATCAGACAGGAGATAGAGAGATACAAAGTAGCATTGTTTATAAACATTGTTCAGATAGAAGATAGAGAGATACAAAGAAACATTGTATATACACATTGATCTGACAGGAGAAAGAGAAATACAAATTAACATTGTTTATAAACATTGATCAGACAGGAGATGGAGAGATATAAAGTAACATTGTTTATAAACATTGTTCAGAGGGAATATAGATACAAAGTAACATTGTTTATAAACATTGTTCAGATGGAAGATAGAGAGATACAAAGTAGCATTGTTTATAAACATTGATCAGACAGGAGATAGAGAGATACAAATTAACAATGTTTACAAACATTGATCAAACAGGGGCTAGAGAGATACAAAGTTACATTGTTTATAAACATTGATCAGACGAGAGATAGAGAGATACAAAGCAACATTGTTTATAAACATTGATCAGATGGGAGATAGGGAGATACAAAGTAATATTGTTTATAAACATTGATCCGACAGGAGATAGAGAGATGCAAAGTAACATTGTTTATAAACATTGATCCGACAGGAGATAGATACAAGATAACATTGTTTATAAACATTGATCAGACAGGAGATAGAGAGATACAAAGTAACATTGTTTATAAACATTGATCCGACAGGAGATAGATACAAGATAACATTGTTTATAAACATTGATACGACAGGAGATAGAGAGATACAAAGTAACATTGTTTATAAACATTGATCCGACAGGAGATAGATACAAGATAACATTGTTTATAAACATTGATCCGACAGGAGATAGAGAGATACAAAGTAACTGATCAATATAAACATCGATCAGACAGGAGATAGAGAGATACAAAGTAACATTGTTTATAAACTTTGTCAAAAGTGTTGTGTGCTAATTTGCTACCTTTTTTTGTGAATGAATAACCTGCGGTACTATGTACCCCTTACTCATTCATGGAGAGGGGGAGGAGGCAATATCTGGGGACCAGGGATGTAGAGAAGAAGCTTTTGTCCCCTAGCAAGGTACCCTTGAGGACATGTGGCCTGGTATGGTTCAAGGGCTGCCCCCTCTCCCTTCCCGGACAGCCGGGTTGCATGCTCAGATATGGATGGATTTTTGGGGGACCCCATGCTTTTGGGGGGGGTTGCATTTTGCATGGGATACACAAAGTGAGCTTCTACAGGCATGTTGGGGTTAATTGGTTCCTGCAGGCAGTTATTCCTGAGTGCCCAACAAATATCGATTCCGTGCGTCTGAAAACGTAGTCGTCCTATAGACGTCAGTGAGCGCAGACACTTATGTGGATCCAGACAGAACTCTGTGTTATAATTATAATATTCACACAGATGGTAATTATATCCCATATGTGGATGAGAAAGTGTGCTTCTATGTATGAGGGCATTTCAAATGTTGAAGTATTCCGACACCTGTAACACCCCTGTTTTATTTTTTTAAAAGATGCGAAAAGGCAACTTAAAGGGTTAGCTCACCTATACCAAAAAAGCTGCCTATGCAGGTAAGGGGCACCTGTAGCTTAAAAAAAAAGATACTGTGCAGGTTTGGGCAAAGTTAATGCACTTGCTACAAGTGTAGAGCATTTGCGTACCACCTGAAGCATGACTGAAAAACTCCCAGAGATGGCATCATCCCACCCTGCCTTGTTTCTAGGATGTTGCTAAGACACTCCCAGCTGATTCAAACCCTCCTGCATGAGCTGTCTCTCCCCTGTCACAGTAGCTCTGAGTTCAGTGATGCTGCAACAGAGGAGATAGCAGACCACACATGTTCGGAAGTTCGAGAGCTCGCTCCTGTGATGGTGAGGGTGTACGGTGATGGCGAGGGTGTACGGTGATGGCTGTGAGTGCCTTAACAACATCTTAGCAACAAGGCAGGACAGTTGCTATAAGTGTAGGACATTTACACGCCTCGAGATGCCTAACTGAAAAAGCTCCCACAGATTTTATCATCCCGTCCTGCCTTGTTGCTAGGACGTTGCTAAGACAATCCCAGCCAATTCAAACTCCTCTGCATGCACTCTTTCTTCCCTGTCCCAGAAGCCTAGAGCTCAGCAATGTTGCAACAGTGGAGATAGTGGACCAAACATGTTTGGGGGTTTGAGACCTCGTTCCTGTGATGAGGGGGGGTGAACAGTAATGGCTGCGAGTGCCTTAGCAACGTCTTAGCAACAAGGCAGGATGGTTGCTTTAAGTGTAGGCCATTTACACACCACGAGATGCCTAACTGAAAAAGCTCACACAGATTTTATCATCCCAACCTGCCTTGTTGCTAGGACGTTGCTAAGACAATCCCAGCCAATTCAAACTCCTCTGCAACAGAGGAGATCGTGGGCCACACATGTTCGGGGGTTTGAGACCTCGCTCCTGTGATGAGGGGGGTGAACAGTAATGGCTGTGAGTGCCTTAGCAACGTCTTAGCAACAAGGCAGGACAGTTGCTTTAAGTGTAGGCCATTTACACACCTCGAGATGCCTAACTGAAAAAGCTTCCACAGATTTTATCATCCCGACCTGCCTTGTTGCTAGGACGTTGCTAAGACAGTCCCAGCCAATTCAAACTCCTTTACATGTGCTCCCCCTGTCCCAGTAGCTCTGAGCTCAGCAATGCTGCAACGCAGGAGATAGTAGACCACACATGTGTGGGAGTTGGAGAGCTTGCTCCTGTGATGGTTGTGGGGAACAGTAATGGCTGTAAGCGCCTAAGCAACGTCTTAGCAACAAGGCAGGACAGTTGCTATAAGTGTAGGCCATTTACATACCTCGAGATGCCTAATTGAAAAAGCTCCCACAGATTTTATCATCCCGACCTGCCTTGTTGCTAGGATGTTGCTAAGACAGTCCCAGCCTATTCAAAATCCTCTGCATGCACTCTTTCTTCCCTGTCCCAGTAGCCTAGAGCTCAGCAATGTTGCAACAGAGGAGATCGTGGACCACACATGTTCAGGGGCTTGAGACCTCTCTCCTGTGATGAGGGGGGTGAACAGTAATGACTGTGAGTGCCTTAGCAACGTCTTAGCAACAAGGCAGGACGGTTGCTATAAGTGTAGGGCATTTACATACCTTGAATGCAAGCTCCCACAGATTTTATCATCCCGACCTGCCTTGTTGCTAGGACGTTGCTAAGACAGTCCCAGCCGATTCAAACTCCTTTGCATGTCCTCCTTGTCCCCTGTCCCAGTAGCTCTGAGCTCAGCAATGCTGCAACGCAGGAGACAGTAGACCACACATGTGTGTGAGTTTGAGACCTTGCTCCTTTGATGGTTGTGGGGAACAGTAATGGCTGTGAGTGCCTTAGCAACATCTTAGCACCAAGGCAGAATGGGATCATGCCTTTGCTATAGGTGTAGGCCATTTACATACCTCCTGATGTCTTACTGAAAAAGCTCCCACAGATGGCATCGTCCCGTCCTGCCTTGTTGCTAGGAGGTTGCTAAGACACTCCCAGCCATTACTGTTCACATCCACCACCACAGGAGCGAGCTCTTAAACCCCAGGCAAATGTGTGGTCCATTATCTCCTCCATTGCAGCATCCCTGAGGTCAGAGCTACTGGGACAAGGGAGAGAGAAAAAGAGCATGGTAGGCATTGGCTGTCTTAGCAACATCCTAGCAACAAGGCAGAGCGGGATGATGTCATCTCTGGGAGTTTTTCCGTCATGCTTTAGGAAGTGTTTGGCTATACCTCTAGCAAGGGCATTGTTTAATTTTGGTCAAAGCTGCACAGCTTGTTTTTATCTACAGATGCACCTTACCTGCAGAGGGAGTTTTTTTTTTTTTTTGGTAAAGGTGAACTAACCTTTTAAGACACTTACCTCTATCTCATAGGTAAGTTTCTTAAATGGTTAGTTCACTAGAGATTCACTCTGATCAGCAAATTCCTGAGATTTTTACTACACTTGTGTGAAGGGCAGGGGCTTAAGTACAGGGGTCGCAATTGCAACCCGGCCCCATCCTTCAGGGGGCCCATGCGACTCCCCTGTATTCCTGGACAGGAGGGGCGGTGGGGGTGGCTTATAGAGGAACTGATCCCCTCCATGTCCCTCCTGCAGCCCCTGAATACCCGCTTCTCCACCTCTCCCTCCCGCAGGCATTCAGCGGCTGCAGGAGGATCATAGAGGGAATTGGTTTCTCAGGTTCTTTCTGCTGCCCCCGGGCCCCTGTGCTCTCTCCTGGCCCTGCCTCATTCCCGTAGCTCTGCCGGGTTTCCCCGCCCCCCCAGCTGCTGTGGAGGATGGAGATCATGTGATTTACCAGCCCCTTCCTTGTCTGAATAGACAGAGTCAGTGATTGGTACCCATTTATTGATAACGGAGGCATAGTAAACTGAGTTTACTATGCTTCCGTTTGTGAATGAACAGGAAGCCTCTGTACAGAGCTATTCCTGTCCATTCATTCTGTGCACTCAAGGCACAGCCGTCAATCTCCTTTATCTGATTTAAAAGTGGAACATCTCTCTTTAGACCCCTGATATGTCACCAAAGCCCCAACGGGGCTTCTAAAAAAAATTGAAAAAAACTAATAAAAAATAATATTGGAAAAAAAAATAAAAAGAATTAAATGGTAAAAAAATAATATTGTAAACAAATAAAATAAAATGGTAAAAAAATAATAAAAAAATAAAACAACAAACATAAAAAACAACTGACACCAGTGGCGGAACTACCAGCGTCACAAAGGTCGCATTTGCGACCAGGCCCTGGCATTCCGCCACCGGGCTCAGGCCCTCAATCTCCTTTCTTTTGTCTCAAAGGTGGAACATCAGAGGTCTGTTTAGACCCCTGAGATCTCCCCAAAAGCCCCCCCAACAGAGCTCCTAAAAAAAAAAATTGGAAAAAATATTAAAAGAATAATATTGAGAAAAAAATAATAAATAAAAGAAAAAAAAGGTGCCTCTAAGTGCAGGATTAAAACTTTTAATATCCCCAAACAAGATTAAAAACACTTACAGAATGAAGGATAAGAAGAGGCATAACATGGATGTATGAAGCAGGTGATCCGGCATCAGGAGGTCCCAGTGTATCACAGCTTTCCAGGGATAACGATATGCAGCAGCAGAAGGTCCCAGGATAACCAGCAGGTGAACACCCCAGGCTCTGGGAACACTGGTGAAGCAATCGCGTCGTCTGAGTCAGCATGGAGCATGATACACTGATACACTGGGACCTCCTGATGCCGGATCACCTGCTTCATACATCCATGTTATGCCTCTTCTTATTCTTCATTCTGTAAGTGTTTTTAATCTTGTTTGGGCATATTAAAAGTTTTAATTCTGCACTTAGAGGCGCCTTTTTTTCTTTTATTTGTTTTCTTTTAGAGATTGCTTCCCTCTTTGAGTGCAGCCCTAAGTCCACTTCATCCATCCAACAAAGACACTAACTGCCGGGTCCTGTAATTCTGAGCGCCCTTGACATACGTTTTATCCAGAAAAAAATAATAATTAGATGGTAAAAAATAATTAAAAAATAAATTAACAAACATAAAAAAAAACTGACACCAGTGGCGGAACTACCAGGGTCACAAAGGTCACATTTGCGACCAGGCCCTGGCATTCCGCCACCAGAGGTCTGTTAAGATCTCACCAAAGCCCCCCCAAGGCGGCTCCTAAAAAAAAAAAATGGAAAAAAGTAATAAATAATTTTGTAAAAAAATAAAATAAAATGGTAAAAAATAATAAAATAACAAACATAAAAAACAACTGACACCAGTGGGGGAACTACCAGGGTCACAAAGGTCGCATTTGGGACCAGGCTCTGGCATTCCGCCACCAGGCTCAGGCACTCAATCTCCTTCCTTTGGTTCAAAGGTGGAACATCAGAGGTCTGTTTAGACCCCCGAGATCTCACCAAAGCCCCCCCCCCCCAACAGGGCTCCTAAAAAAAAATGGAAAAAATATTAAAAAATAATATTGGAAAAAAAATGTAAAAAAAAATTAAATTGTAAAAAATACTAAAAAAATAAAATAACAAACATAAAAAACAACTGACACCAGTGGCGGAACTACCAGGGTCACAAAGGTCGCATTTGCAACCAGGTTCTGGCATTCCGCCACCAGACTCAGGCCCTCAATCTACTTCCTTTGTTTTAAAGGTGGAACATCAGAGGTCTGTTTAGACCCCCGAGATCTGACCAAAGCCCCCCCCCCCCCAACGCGGCTCCTAAAAAAAATTGGAAAAAATAATTTAAAATAATATTATAACAAAATAAAATGGTAAAAAATAATAAAAAAAAATAAAATAAAAAAACAACTGACACCAGTGGCAGAGCTACCAGGGTCACAAAGGTAACATTTGCGACCAGGCTCTGGCATTCCGCCACCAGGCTCAGGCCCTCGATCTCCTTTCTTTGTCTCCAAGGTGGAACATCAGAGGTCTGTTTAGACCCCTGAAATCTCACCAAAGCCCCCCCCCAACACGGCTCCTAAAAAAATTGGAAAAAATAATTAAAAATAATATTGTAAAAAAATACAATAAAATGGTAAAAAATAATAATAAAAAAAATAACAAACATTAAAAACAACTGACACCACTGGCAGAGCTACCAGGGTCACAAAGGTTGCATTTGTGACCAGGCCCTGGCGTTCTGCCACCAGGCTCGGGAGGGGGGAAGGGCCCCGGGCTCAGAGGAAAGGGCCCCCGGCCGGAGGTCAAGGGGGTCCTAAATAGTTTCTTACACCGGGGCCCTGAAGGTTCTAGTTACGCCTCTGATGAAGGGTGGTTTCTCCACGGTAGGATCTTCATCACAGGTAAGAATGGTACAATGCTTCCTAGTAATCTTTTTTGATACATTCACCCATAAAATGGTATATCTGGACAAACAGAGCACCTTAGGATGTCATAGAAAGGAACGGGAGGGGGGGGGGGTCCTGACGGGGGTACGATATCTCCATTACGGGCTTTCTTAATAACTTCATAGGGATATCCCCGAGCTAGAAACTGATTCCTCATCGTCTCAGTTTGGGACTTCCTCTCATCTGGATTAGTGAATACCCCGAGGATACGAAAAAAAAAAAACTGAGAAGCCGGCATATTTTCCTAAGTGTTCGGTGGCCACTAGAGATTTTGTAACAAAGTATTTCCATCAAAGGTTTAGAATACAAATTAGTAGATAAGTTCCCTCAAGAATCAATTGTCACGGCAACATCAAGAAATGTGACACAAGTTTTAGAAGAAACGGGATTGAATGGTGTGACGCATGCTGTTCAGTCGTGTGCAAGAGTCCCTCCACAATAAAAAGATGTTGTCTTCCCTCTTCAGCTCCATGCCTTCTCTGCCACTTTTTGTTAACAAGTAAAAAATCAGTATTTTTTTTTTGTTTTTTTGCAAGAAAACTACTTAGAACCCCTAAACATTATATATATATATTTTTTTTTAGCAGGAACCCTAGAGAATAAAAAGGCGATTGTTGCAATTTTTTTATGCCACACGGTATTTGTGCAGCGGATTTTCAAATGCAAAAAAAAAAAAAAAATACACTTTAATGAATTTTCTGTTTTAATATTTTTATTAAAGATTTTCACAGAACAAAAATAAAGAGGTTTCAGCATTGATTCGAAAAGTAACTTCCACTTTAATTAATTTTAATGCAAAAAAAACCCCACAACAAATAACCCAATTTTTTGGTAAAATATAAAAGATGATGTTACGCCGGGTAAATAGATACCTAACATGTATGGAATTGCGAGAAACTAAAATAATATTATTATAATAATATAAATAATTCATTAAAAATCTCTATAGGCGACGCTTCAATTTTTTTTTTTACAGGTTACCTGTTTAGAGCCACAGAGGAGGTCTAGCGCTAGAATTATTGCTCTCACTATATCATTCACGGCGATACCTCACATGTGTAGTGAGAACACCGTTTACATAGGCGTGTGGGACTTATGTATGCGTTCACTTCGGCGCGCGAGCACGGAGGAATGGGGGCGCTTTCAATTTTTTTTTTTTTCTTATTTTGTTTTATTTTTTTCACTTTTACATTGTCCCTTTATTTTATTTATTTATTTATTTTTTTTAACTCAATAAAGTTTTTTTTTTCAAAAAGAAAATTTGTCAAGTAAATGTCATTGAACCATTCCAGAGACATTATATATACAGTTGTGTGCAGTTGCATACCGTTTACATATGCGTGCGGGACTTGTGTATTGTCAGGGCTGGGCTCAGCCCTTCCTTCTCTGAGCTGGCCGCTCAGCTGTCGGCTAATTGCCAGCTCCTTTCTCTCCACAGTGACTCAGCTGTTGATGATATCCTGCTCGTCAGTCCTGCCTACTTAAAGCCATCCAGCTCACTTAATTTCTGCCTTCGCCTTTGGTCACATCTCAGAGACTTTCTCCTGCATTCCTGTTGAAAACTTGCTCGGCTGACGTCCCTTCTGGCTCCTGATCCTGCTTGCTGTACTACTACGTTGATCTCTGGCTCTCTGAAATTGGCATTGGCTGACTACCCGATCTGGTTACTGAACTCTGGCTATGTATTGACTACGCTTACTCTGTTTACCTTTTTATTATTATTAAACTAGTGTGATTAACTGTACTTCTGTCTTGGTCTGATTCATGGTTTCTGACATGTATGCGTTCACTTCTGCGCTCGAGCACGGAAGGATGGGGGGGGGCGTTAAATTTTTTTTTTTTCTTATTTTGTTTTATTTTTTTCACTTTTACATTGTCCCTTTATTTTATTTTTATTTTATTTATTTTTAACTCAATAAAGTTTTTTTAATGAAAAGAAAATTTGTCAAGTAAAAGTCATTGAACCATTCCAGAGACATTATATATACAGTTGTGTGAAAAAGTAATTGGCCCCCTTCTGTTTTTTGGGGTTTTTTTTTGCATATTTGTCACATTTAAATGACTCAGATCATCAAACACACTTTATTACACAAAAATAACCTGAGTAAATACAAAATTAAGTTTTTAAATTATAGTTTCATGTATTAAGGCAAGAAAAGCTGTCCAAACCTGTATGACTTTATGTGAAAAATTAATTGCCCCCTATACCTAATAACTGTAGGCCGGCCACTCCTGGGAAGGTTCACCACTGTTCCAAGTTATCTCCATTTGTGGATAATGGCTCTCCCCGTGGTTCACTGGAGTTCCAAAGCCTTAGAAATGGCTTTGAAACCCTTCCTAGACCGATACATGTACATTACTTTGTTTATAATCTGTTCTTGAATTTTTTTAGATTGTGACATGGTGTGTGGCTTTTTGTGACCTGTTAGTATGCTTCACTTTGTCAGACAGCTTCTACTTATGTGATTTCTTGATTCAACAGGTCTGGCAGTAATCAGGCCTGGGTGTGGCAAGTGAAATTTAACTCAGCTTTCCAAAAACTTGTGGTTAATCACAGTTCATTCATGATTCAGCATGGGAGGGGGCAATTACTTTTTCACACAGGGCCAGGCAGGTTTTAACAGCTTTTTTCCATTAATAAATTAAAAAATAATTTAAAAACTGCATCTTGGATTTATTGTTGTGTAATATTAAAATTTGTTTGATGATCTGATTCATGTGTGACATATATGCAAAAAATAAAATATCAGGAAGGGAGCAAATACTTTTTCACACAACTATATATATATATATATATATATATATATATATATATATATATATATATTTTATAGGAATAAAAATTATTACAAGGAATATAAACATCTGTTGTAATAAAAATAAGAGATGACAGGTCCTCTTTATGGAAAGATCTTGAGTCTATAAGACCCCAAATATTTCATCTAACTTTAAAAGCAAATGATCAAAAATAATAATAAAAATTTGATCTTTTGCTTTAACCATTTCCCACAAAACGACGTACCTGTAAGTCATTTTGAGGAAGCGATTGTACCGGGGTAATGCCTGCAGCTGCAGGCACGTTTTTTATTAGACCCCAGATCCCTAAATAAAGTGTACCTGTCACTGTCTATTACTGTCACAAGGGATGTTTGCATTGCTCAGATTTTTTTTTTTAAAGAGACAGTTTACTGTTTTACGGACTTTAGGAGGGAGGACTGGTAGACTGAAGGAGAGCTGATTGGTAGGCCGTAGCATTGCTAACTGGTAGGCTGTAGAAGGGCTGACTGGTAGACTGTAGTATTGCTGTCTGGTAGACTGTAGTAAGGCTGTCTGGTAGGCTGTAGCATTGCTTTCTGGTAGGCTATAGCATTGCTGACTGGTAGGCTATAGCAGTGCTGACTGGTAGGCTATAGCATTGCTGACTGGTAGGCTGTAGCAGGGCTGATTGGTAAGATGTAGCATTGCTGTCTGGTAGACTGTAGCAGTTCTTACTGGTAGGCTGTAGCAGGGCTGATTGATAGGCTGTAGAAGGGTTGGCTGGTAGGCTGTAGCAGGGCTGATTGGTAGGCTGTAGCAGGGCTGACTGGTAGGCTGTAGCAGGGCTGACTGGTAGACTGTAGCAGGGTTGACTGGTAGGCTGTAGCAGGGTTGACTGGTAGACTGTAGAAGGCCTGACTGGTAGGCTGTAGTATTGCTGTCTGGTAGACTGTAGTAGGGCTGTCTGGTAGGCTGTAGCATTGCTGACTGGTAGGCTATAGCATTGCTGACTGGTAGGCTATAGCATTGCTGACTGGTAGGCTATAGCATTGCTAACTGGTAGGCTGTAGCAAGGCTGATTGGTAGACTGTAGAAGGGTTTACTGGTAGGCTGTAGCAGGGTTGACTGGTAGACTGTAGCATTGCTGACTGGTAGGCTGTAGCAGGGTTGACTGGTAGGCCGTAGCAGGGCTGACTGGTAGACTGTAGCATTGCTGACTGGTAGGCTGTAGTAGGGCTGACTGGTAGGCTGTAGAAGGGCTGACTGGTAGGCTGTAGCATTGCAGTCTGGTAGACTGTAGTAGGGCTGTCTGATAGACTGTAACATTGCTGACTGGTAGGCTGTAGCAGGGCTGACTAGTAGACTGTAGCAGGGCTGACTGGTAGGCTGTAGCAGGGCTGACTGGTAGACTGTAATAGGGCTGTCTGATAGGCTGTAACATTGCTGACTAGTAGACTGTAGCAGGGCAGACTGGTAGACTGTAGCAGGGCTGACTGGTAGGCTGTAGCAGGACTGACTGGTAGGCTGTAGCATTGCAGTCTGGTAGACTGTAGTAGGGCTGTCTGATAGGCTGTAACATTGCTGACTAGTAGACTGTAGCAGGCCTGACTGGTAGACTGTAGCAGGGCTGACTGGTAGGCTGTAGCAGGGCTGACTGGTAGGCTGTAGCAGGGCTGACTGGTAGGCTGTAGCAGGGCTGACTGGTAGGCTGTAGCAGAGCAGACTGGTAGACTGTAGCAGGGCTTACTGGTAGGCTGTAGCAAAGTGGACTGGTAGACAGTAGCAGAGCACACTGGTAAACTGTAGCAGGGCTGACTGGTAGACTGTAGCAGGGCTGACTGGTAGACTGTAGCAGGGCTGATTGGTAGGCTGTAGCAGGGCTGACTGGTAGGCTGTAGCAGGGCTGACTGGTAGGCTGTAGCAGGGTTGACTGGTAGGCTGTAGCAAAGTGGACTGGTAGACAGTAGCAGAGCAGACTGGTAGACTGTAGCAGGGCTGACTGGTAGGCTGTAGCAGGGCTGACTGGTAGGCTGTAGCAGGGCTGACTGGTAGGCTGCAGCAAAGTGGACTGGTAGACAGTAGCAGAGCAGACTGGTAGACTGTAGCAGGGCTGACTGGTAGGCTGTAGCAGAGCTGACTGGTAGACTGTAGCAGGGCTGACTGGTAGATATAGATGGAAGAACTGTTTGGGCCGAGCATCAGTTCACCTGCTGAATGCCCCACAATGTACTGCGCGCTACACAGTGCATTCTAGTGCCCTGATTGGCTGAAGCAATGCACTCTGCTCCCCCCACCCTAAAGCATCTTGTCCCCATGTTGATGGGGACAAGAGCCTTTTCCCCGCAACCCTGGGCAGTGGTTGTGGGGGTCAGCGGGCAGGGGGCAGATCAGAATCTGATAGCACTTTTAACAAGGGGACCCCCAGATACCGCCCCCCATGTGAATGAGTAGAGGTACATTGTACCCCTACTCATTCACCATAAAAAGTGTCAAAATAAAAACACACACACAGTTTTTGACAAATCCCATACCAAAAATAAAAAAAACAATGTCCCCCCATGTAGATCCAACATCAATCATGATGCCTACCGCACCTCCAGACCTGATAGGTAAGGGGCGGTGCCACCAGATAATGTCGCCGGGTGGCCCCGCCCCTAAGCTATTTAAGAACGGCCAGACGAAGCAGGCAGTCGGCAGTGAGCCTTCGTCACGGGTGGAACTTTTTTTTTTTCTTTTTTCGGGTCGGCGGGCATCGTGATTGACTATGAAGCTACATCGTGGGACATTGTTTTTTATTTTTAATAAAGGAATTGTCAAAAACTGTGTGTGCGTTTTTATTTCTTTTTGACACTTATTAATGGTGAATGAGTATGGGGTACAATGTACCCCATACTCATTCACATAGGGGGGAGCCGGGATCTGGGGACCCCCTTGTTAAAGAGGGCTTCCAAATGCCAATAAGCCCCTTGCTCGCAGATCCCCATAACCACTGCCCAGGGTTGTGGGGAAGAGGCCCTTGTCCCCATCAACATGGGGACACGGTGCTTTGGGCTTGCTTTGGGTTTTTGCCCCAAAGCACCTCCCCATGTTGAGGGCGTGTGGCCTGGTATGGTTCATAAGGGGGGCGCTTGCTTGTCCCCCTCCTTTCCTGACCTACCAGGCTGCATGCTCAGGTAAGGGTCTGGTATGGATTTTGGGGGGCCCCACGCCATTTTTTTTTATTGCCGGCATTCTTTTTTTTACATTCACTGTCAGTGGGGAAACCTGCTGATAGCTTATAAGTCATCGATTGATAAGGACGCAGCGGCTGGCTTCCCAGCCTGCTCCCTAACAACCAACTATTCTTCACACAGAATTTGAAATGGTGGATCAATTTGCGACCGATTTAAATTCTAATTATTCTGAAAATTTGGAATTCGTTAGAATAATTTTTTTTCTTTATATATATATCAATTTTGCTGCAGCAGGTTCTATACATGGTACAGATGTGCAATGTGCATTATATTTAAAGGAATTTTTCATTTTTATTGTTTCACTTTAAGCATCATTAAAATCACTGCTCCTGAAAAAATAATATTTAAAAAAAATTTTTTTGCATTGATACATGTCCCCCAGGGCAGTACCCGGGCCCCCCCCCATACACTTTTTATGACCAATAACTTGCATATAAGCCTTAAAAATGATTTTTGATTTGATTTGATTTTTCGAGTTCGGGTCCCATAGACTTTAATAGGGCGATGGGTTCGGGTCCGAAACATTTTGCATGTTCGGGAGTTCTGCTGTCAAACTGAACCTGGGGGGGTGTTCGGCCCATCACTACTGGTAGACTGTAGCAGGGCTGACTGATCCAAAGGGGGGACTCTGATGTAAAAATGGGGGGGACTCTGATGTGAAAGGGGGGACTCTAATGTGGGTCTTCTGATGCGGAGAGCCTACCTATATGAAGAGAATCTCTGATGAGAAGGGGTAACTCCCCCTGCAGCGGCAAGGAGAGGGTAACACCATCATCCACGGCAGTTTATTATTATTATTCAGGATTTATATAGCGCCAACATTTTGCGTAGCGCTTTACAGCATGGGGACAGAAAGTACAATACAATTCAATACAAGAGGGATCAGAGGGCCCTGCTCGTTAGAGCTTACAATCTAGAAGGGAGGGTCAAGTATAACAAAGGGTAATAACTGTGGGGGGATGAACTGATGGAGAAAAATTAAATACAGTTGTTAGGTGTGGGTAGGGTGGGCTTCTCTGAAAAGGAGGGTTTTCAGGGATCGTCTAAAAGCTAATAGAGAAGGAGCTAGTCGGACAGGTTGGGGTAAGGTTTAAAAAGATAAATAAATCCGTGCTTGGGACAATATACGAGCTGCAGCCTCTCCCTAATTAGTTCCCCGAAGGGCCTAATTGCATAGATAGGATAGGTGGTCTGGGAGAAAAGTGGCGCTGCCCTATTATACAATAAGATATTAAATGGTGGATAAATTGCAACCTATATTCATTAAAGTAGGTGCTTACAGGGGCTACCCCCTTTATGTGCCTCAAAATGGTCAAGCATCGACCAATGACTGTGTATATGAAAAACCAAAAAACAGGTGAAAACTAAGGATTAAACCCCTGTCACCCCAGTATAAAAAAGTGCTTCATATATTCAGATTAACATAAGTAATGTGGAAGTTACAATTGATTCTATATAAGTTAAATAAATTAAGAATTAACCCCAGAGTTCAAAAGTATTGTGACATTATGGCATCCTATAAGGTGCAAAAATTTGGGTATAGAAATGGGTATAGATTTGTGTGTCATAAATATAAAGTGTCAGTGCCAGAGGTTACATATATATTGTGAAAATAAAAATTAATTCGGTACCATATATAATTATTAAATTAAAAATCACCCCAAAGTTCAAAACTGTTGTGACAATATGGCGCCCTCTCAGGGGCAAAACTCCCTTTAAAAGTGAAAAAATGTGTCTAATAAGTATAACGTGTCAGTTCCAAAATCTTTTATGTTATAGTTCCCAGGGGAATTAATGGTATAACCTCAAATTGAAATTACATTGAAATACAACACATAGCAGGTCACATGAGGATCATGAGAAAAACCTTATATTATAAATATCAGCAGATGGATAAGTTTCTCAAAATATGTTGTCCATTTAAAACCAAAAGATGGCTTTAGCCGGATGGTGTGGATAGCAGAGTTCGGTAAATATGCAGTTATCAATTTAAATGGACAACATATTTTGAGAAACTTATCCATCTGCTGATATTTATAATATAAGGTTTTTCTCATGATCCTCATGTGACCTGCTATGTGTTGTATCTCAATGTAATTTCAATTTGAGGTTATACCATTAATTCCCTACTAATTAAGCACCTACTTTAATGAATATAGGTTGCAATTTATCCACCATTTAATATCTTATTTTATAATAGGGCAGCGCCACTTTTCTCCCAGTCCACCTATCCTATCAGGTTGGGGTAAGGAGTTCCATAGAATTGGAGAAGCTCTGGAAAAGTCCTGGAGGCGAGCAAAGGAGGAGGTGACGAGGGAGCTAGAGAGCAGGAGGTCTTGAGAGGAACGAAGATGTCAGTGTCCTTCAGCCCATTGAATACAGTGTCAGGTGTTTGGATGGGGACATCTTCTCAGTGCTTGCCGTAGGCGCTATTTTCAGTAGACATGCCCTCCTTTCTGGACCTTCCCTACCTGTGAAGGCAGCAGACAGCAGGAATGAGTTTGTATCACTCACTCCACCTCTCTATCTCCCCTCTCATTGGGTGGCCAAAGGCCTCCCCACCATCAGCGGTATTATAAAGCCACCTCCAGCCTACTTGGGAAGAACTGGAATCTCCATCAGGATTTTATTTCTGTTTGTGACCTCAGTTGGGAGATTTTGGGGAAGGAAGGGGTTGCGGAGTTGCAGGGTTGCGGGGTTGCGGGCATGCGGGGATGCGGGGATGCGGTATGGGGCCACAAAGGATTTTGATAAAACCCTTCCCTGCTTTGCTCCATACATAATGAAACACACAGTGTAGGTTATATAGGGTAGGTTATATTGTCTCCTCCGCATTGACTGCACATCACTCGGTATAAAACCAAATTCCACAATTCCTCCAAATCTCTGCGGACGGATCCGTGGTATCGGCGTTTGCAGGAGGTCGTTCTGCAGAGAGATTGCCCATTTTACAGTGGAGAAAAGATAGAGGTGTCTGGGGACAAGCCGGTGACCTGAGCGTCTGGGATGTCAGCCAATAAGTAATAAGGTCAGGGGTCAGCTGTCACCGAGAAGAGATAAATGGGTCCCCAGGGGCCACAGGGGGGAGCAGAATCACACTGTTTGCTGCTTTGATGGATCAAAGGCTTTCACAGGTTTTCTTCTCCCTCCTAATAAGACTGATGGGGCTGCAATTACCACCTGACCTACCACAAGGCAGAGACTCACCGATCGCAGCAAAGGTTCAAAGATCCCCCCCCCTCCACCGAGGGACTGTCCGCGCCGCCTCTCCCTCGTAACGCGAACACAATGAAAGGATCGTTATCCACTCTGTGCAAAATGATCCGTAATCTGCGACAGAGAGTGAGCACTTATTCTGTCCGTCCAAAAATAACATCCATTTCTCCTGATTATATAGCTCTGACATATACCGCAGTGCTGTACAGAGAACACTGAGCCAGTCACATCAGTCTCTGTACAGAGGAGCTTACACTCTAATGTCCCCTCCCCCACAGTCACACACTATTATTATTATACATTTATATAGCTCTGACATATACCGCAGTGCTATACAGAGAACACTGAGCCAGTCACATCAGTCTCTGTACAGAGGAGCTTACACTCTAATGTCCCCTCCCCCACAGTCACACTATTATTATTTTACATTTATATAGCTCTGACATATACTGCAGTGCTGTACAGGGATAACTGAGATAACTGAGCCACATCCGTGTCTGTACCAGAGGAGCTCACACTCTATTGTCCCCCCCCCCCACAGTCACACACTATTATTATTAATATACATTTACATACCTCCCAACTTTCTGAGATGGGAATGAGGGACACCTATCAGCAAAAGTATGCAGGCATAGGACACACCTTTTGCCACGCCCCCTTAAAGGAGAATTGTGCAAAAAAAAAAAAAAGATTGGTTAAACCCACAAGTGCTTATTTTACCACTACTATTCCTTTATATTGGCTTTTGGAATTTACAAATGCAGCAATTTAGAAATCAGATGAAAGGTTTAGCACTGGGAAATACTTTTTGAAAGATAAAAAGTGCATTTTATATACATCTATATAGATCAGACCAAAATGTGCGACAAATGAGGAGGAATGAGGGACAGAGGGACTTTGCTCCAAATCAGGGACAGTCCCTCAAAATCAGGGACAGTTGGGAGGTATGCATTTATATAGCTCTGACATATACCACAGTGTTGTACAGAGAACACTGAGCCAGTCACACCAGTCTCTGCACCAGAGGAGCTTCTCCACCAGGTGGTGCTGTTTTGCAAAGTGCTGCTGGCTCACTCTGCTTTGCTCTCAGTTGGAGGAAACATCAAGCCTGGGCCTGTCCTGCAGGCTTCTCCCCCAACCACCATGCAGTGTGGGGGGGGGGGGGGAGACGAGGTGGAAGCTCTCCAGAGGCATTGAGGCCTACTCCATGTGCTCAAGCTGCAATGGATCCTGGGCCTGTCCCTATGCAAGAGGAGTCCTTACCAGTCTTCCAGGATAAAGTCATGAACAGACTTTGCCGCATTGCTAAGGAGGAACAGAACCTTGCTGTCATGAAAGAAGATCTCAGGAAAAAGAAATCCCTGCATAGTAAGTCTAGAAACAGTAAGAGGGAAGTCTCCAAGCTGAAGTCTCTGGAGGAGGCATTGAAAAAGCAGAAATTGGTCGCCTCTCAGAAGGAGAGCAGCGGTGTGTTCAGAGAAAAGTGTGAGAATGAGGAAAGATTTCAACAGATGAATGAAAGTGCCTGTGCCAGTACCAGCCAGAGGGTGGATGCCAGAGCAATGGCGACAGTATGGATGGGGGGGGTAAGGAAGTGGCTTCACATGGTGGCCCCAGTACTACTACTGTCTCAGGATCTGTCATGTCTGAGTCAGTATCTGCTCCCCTCCCTCCCCAGCAGCCTGGATCATCTCAGGAGGAGGTTGAGGAAAATGGCGGATTGCTGCAGGCCATTACAGAAATGGAATCTCCCTTGAGTGGCACCGACTCGTCAGATGAGGATCATGATAAAGGAGTGCTTGCTGAAAATCTCTTTCAGTGTGTGGAGAACTTTCCTGAGATTGCACCTGCCAACAGATCCTTGCAATTGTCAAGGAATGCAGGATTAGCTGGCTGCGAGGAGTCCCACATGGACACTAACAGTGCAGAGCAGGAATGTAGCATGAACATTGAAACTGCAGAGCAGGAGGGCCGTATGAACGCTAAAACAGCTGGTGTTTTTTCTAAACAGAAGACTTTACTAAATGATGGGACTGCTGGTATCTGTGGTACTTCTGAGACTATGGTGAGCAGGACTGTTGTGCTGGAGGGAAGGAATTATGCTAAGGCTGTGTCGGGACAAAGTCATGCTGCTGCTGGTGGAAGGGAGCCAGTTGTGCGACTTTCACCTAACGCACCTTCTTCCATTGAACGCAGGAATGTGGTACAGCTCAGGTGGGAGGGAGGAAGTATTCCACCTATCAGGAGGGTGGTTGTGGATAAGATCCTAGCCATGGGATTTAAGGCGGAGGACATTTATGCTCTTGGTTCCTTTAAATATGATTTGTCATTTGCTGGATGTGTTTTGGGAGTGGTTTGAGCATGTATATAGGGACCAGCCGGACTGGGAGGGGCTTGTCCCCAAAGTTGTCTCACAACAGCCCTTGATAAAAAATGTGACTATCCTGACTAGGAATGAGTCTATCCCCCCGAGGATTTATGGATCTGGTTGAGGAGGTTTGGTAAAATGTTGTGTCCCCTAAAAAAGATTGAGGATGATAGAGGAATCTGGACAGGTGGGTGGTCAATGTCAATGAGGTTTAGTGTGCGTGGGAATGTGGTCCAACATTTGCCTTCCTCTGCCTTTATTGGTAGAGATAGGATTACTGTCTTCTACCCTGGTCAACCTAAGGTGTGCCATAAATGTGGAGTCAAGGGACATTTCTCATCTAAATGTCCAGAACAGAAGTGCTTTTTGTGCCAGGTACTGGGGCATCTGGCAAGGGACTGTAACATCATTAAATGTAACCTATGTGATAAGGTTGGTCACCCTTATAGCCGGTGCCCTGAGGCTTTGCACAATAAGCCAGAGTTGGTGGAGGAATTTTTCCATCTGGATAGAGAAGAGTCTGGGTTGGCGGAGGTTGTACCAGGGAATCCTAGTGTCTCTGTCACGTCAGAATCTGTGCCTGTGAGGCCGTCTGTGTTGTCGGTGTCCCCCCAGTCTGTGGTGTCAGTGTCCCCCCAGTCTGTGGTCTCCCATTCAGTGTCAGAAAGTGTGGTTGTCAAGTCTCCTAGTTTCTCCTAGTGTAGTGAAGACAGTGGAGGGTGCTGGACCAGCGTGTATGGTGGTGCCAACCCCTCCTCCTTGGCTTGGCAGAAGTGTGGCTGGAGGTCAGCGGACACCGAGGGGTGGAGTGAGGAATGGATTGGATGATAATGGAGGGCGAGGTGGGAAGGGAATGAGAGTGGCTGGTGCAGAATGCAAGGTGAATGATGTGGAAGTCGGGGTGAATGATGTGGGGGGAGGGGTTAATGGGATGGGGATTTGGAATCGCATCCTGATGGCGATTAAATCTCAAAATGTTTCTTAGCCTGGATTGTGTTTAAGTTGAGGTTCAGGGTTTTTAGTCTATTTTTTGGTTGTCATTAAAATATGTTTCTTTCTATGTTATCTTGTCAGGAACTGGTTTTCTTTACTTGCTGATGTAAGCACGCTTGTTGTTGTTTATTTTTGTGTAAATATGTTTTTATTAATAAGCTGTATGTTTGTATGATTTTTTAAATAAAAAAAAATTACACTCTAATGTCCCCCCCAATGTCACACACTATAACTAATATACATTTATATAGCTCTGACATATACCGCAGTGCTGCACAGAGAACACTGAGCCAGTCACATCGGTCTCTGTTCCTAAATGATGGTTAAGTATGGGAAATAAAACTAGTGATAGACTAGATATTATATAGATTATAATGAATAGAAGTATTGTGCAAAAGCAACAAAAAGGATACAGATATATAGAGGTAATAATAGAGCCTATGATTATTATTTTCTTTATTAATATTATTATCAACCACTTGATCTCCGGGAAGATTTACCCCCCTTCATGACCAGGTAATTTTTTTTGCGATACGGCACTGCTTTACTTTAACTGACAATTGCGCGGTCGCGTGGCGCTGTACCCAAATAAAATTGACGTCCTTTTTTTTTTTCCCACAAATAGAACTTTCTTTTGGTGGTATTTGATCACCTCTGCGGTTTTTATTTTTTATGCTATAAACAAAAAAAAGAGCGACAATTTCGAAAAAAAATAAATAACAAACAGTATTTTTTACCTTCTGCTATAAAACATCCAATTAAAAAAAAAAATTTAATTTTTTTTTATCAATTTAGGCAAATATGTATTCTGGGACATGTTTTTTGGCAAAAAAAAATTCTCAATAAGCGTATATTGATTGGTGTGCGCAAAGGTTATAGCATCTACAAACTATGGGATATATACTGGAATTTATATATTTTTTATTTTTTTTATATCTACTAGTAATGGCGGCGATCAGCGACTGCAATATTGCGGCGGACAATCGCACGCTAACTGACACTTTTGGCACTTTGTGGGAACCAGCGGCACTAATACAGTGATCAGCGCTGACAAATATGCACTGTCACTGTACTAATAACACTGGCTGGGAAGCGGTTAAAAATCAGGGGCGATCAAAGGGTTAAATGTGTGTCTAGCCAGTGTTTTTGTGTAGATAGGGTGCTGCTTTTACCAAGAAATGTGATGGATTTTATTCCCTACTTTGCAGGTTATTATTATTATGTTATTTATTTATATTATTATTATATTTTTTATATATTTTATATATATATATATATATATATATATATATATATATATATATATATATATATATATATATATATATATATATATATATATATGTTTTTATTATTTTAGAGATAGAAATTGTAATATGGAAGGATACCGTTATCCTTCCATATTACAATTACTATCTCTAAAATAATAAGGAGAAATAATAATACTTATCATTCATCTATAGACGTAATAATAGAAGATACAGTTACAATAGAAAATGTACAGATTATACAAAAGGTAGCAATACATAGACAAGGTTATTATAGAAATAACAATAGTGGATATCAGTAGATATTATATAGAGGATGTACTCTCACCGGCCGCTTTAGTAGGTACACCTTGTTCAATTCCTTGGTAACGCAAATGGCTAATCAGCCAATCACGCGGCAGCAACTCAATGCATTTAGGCATCTAGGCGTGGTGAAGACGACTTGCTTGAAGTTCAAACCGAGCATCAGAATGGGGAAGAAAGGGGATTTAAGTGACTTTGAACGTGGAATGGTTGTCGGTGGCAGACCGGCTGCTCTGAGTATTTCTGGGATTTTCACACACAACCATCTCTCGGGATTACAGAGATTGGTGGGGAAAAGAGAAAATATCCAGTGTGCGGCAGCTCTGTGGAGGAAAATGCCTTTTTGAGGTTAGATGAGAATGGGCAGACTGGTTCCAGATGATAGAAAGGCAACAGTAACTCAAATAACCTCTCGTTACACCCAAGGTATGCAGAATACCATCTCTGAACACACAACACATCCAACCTTGAAGCAGATGGGCTACAGCAGCAGAAGACCACACCGGGTGAAACTCCTGTCAGCTAAGAACAGGAAACTGAAGCTACAATTCACACAGGATCACCAAAATTGGACAATAGAAGATTGGAAAAAACGTTGCCTGGTCTGAGGAGTCTGGATTTCAGCTGCGACATTCAGATGGTGGGGTCAGAATTTGGCGCATGGATCCATCCTGCCTTGTATCACCGGTTCAGGCTGGTGGTGGGGGTGTAATGGTGGGGGGGGGTATTTTCTTGGCACACTTTGGACCCCTTAGTACCAATTGAGCATTGTTTAATCGCCACGGCCTACCCGAGTATTGTTGCTGACCATGTCCATCCCTTTATGACCACAGTGTCCCCATCTTCTGATGGCTCCTTCCAGCAGGATAATGCACCATGTCACAAAGCTCCAATCATCTCACCACTGGACAATGAGGTCCCTGTACTCCAATGGCCTCCACACTCACCACATCTCATATAATAGAGCACCTTTGGGATGTGGTGGAACGGGAGATTGGCATCATGGATGTGCAGCCGACAAATCTGCAGCAACCGCGTGATGTGATCATGTTACTGAGGACCAAAATCCCAAAATCTCTAAGGAATGTTTCTAACACCTTGTTGAATCTTTGCCACCAAGAATGAAAGCAAAAGGAGGCCCAACCCAGGACTAGCAAGGTGTACCTGATAAAGTGGAGGGTGAGTGTATATGTATATATGTGTGTGTATATATATATATATATATATAATATATTATACTGAGCTGATAACAGAAGATACCATTATTCCATAGAAGTTATATCAGAGGATATCGATATATTTAGGAGATATCAGATGGATACACCTATAATAGATAATAGTAGAATATATTATTATTATATAGATGTCATTATAGAAGGATATAGGTATTATATACAGGAAAAAAGGGATGGATACAGTGAAAATAGATGAGCAGCAAGAAAGAATGTAGGTATTATAGAGAGGATAATAGAGCCTATATTCCACATATAGAGGTAATAATAGACACCTACAGTTATTATAGAGAGGGTAATAGAGCCCATAGTTATTATATAGAGGTGATTACAGATGGATGCAGTTTGGAGGAAATGAATACAACATGTATTTATTATATAGAGGTAATAATAGAGCCCATAGTTATTATATAGAGGTAATAATAGAGCCCATAGTTATTATATAGAGGTAATAATAGAGCCCATAGTTATTATATAGAGGTAATAATAGAGCCCATAGTTATTATATAGAGGTAATAATAAAGCCCATAGTTATTATATAGAGGTAATAATAGAGCCCATAGTTATTATATAGAGGTGATTACAGATGGATGCAGTTTGGAGGAAATGAATACAACATGTATTTATTATATAGAGGTAATAATAGAGCCCATAGTTATTATATAGAGGTAATAATAGAGCCCATAGTTATTATATAGAGGTAATAATAAAGCCCATAGTTATTATATAGAGGTAATAATAGAGCCCATAGTTATTATATAGAGGTAATAATAGAGCCCATAGTTATTATATAGAGGTAATAATAGAGCCCATAGTTATTATATAGAGGTGATACCCAACACCTACAGATATTATATATAGGATAATAATAGAGCCTCCAGTTATTATATAGAGGTAATACCCAACACCTACAGATATTATATATAGGATAATAATAGAGCCTCCAGTTATTATATAGAGGTAATAATAGAGCCTCTAGTTATTATATAGAGGTAATAATAGAGCCCAAAGTTATTATATAAAGGTAATAATAGAGCCCATAGTTATTATATAGAGGTAATAATAGAGCCTCTAGTTATTATATAGAGGTAATAATAGAGCCCATAGTTATTATATAGAGGTAATAATAGAGCCTCTTGTTATTATATAGAGGTAATAATAGAGCCCATAGTTATTATATAGAGGTAATAATAGAGCCTCTAGTTATTATATAGAGGTAAAACCCAACTCTATCCTACACTCTCTAACCCACATCTTCAACCTCTCCCTCACCTCTGGCGTCTTCCCAAATGCTCTAAAACATGCACTGGTCACCCCCATACTTAAAAAGCCGTCCTTGGACCCTTCCAATCTTAACAACCTACGCCCTATCTCCTTGCTCCCCTTTTCCTCTAAACTCCTTGAACGCCTGGTTTACAACCAAACTGAGTGACCACCTCATTAAGAACAACCTTCTTGATCCCCTTCAATCTGGATTTCACCCCCAACACTCCACAGAAACTGCTCTTTTAAAATTCACAAATGACCTACTAACTGCAAAAACCAACGGACACTATTCTGTACTCGTACTTCTGGATCTTTCAGCTGCCTTTGACACGGTTGACCACCCTCTCTTTCTCGAAAAACTTTACTCCTTCGGTCTCCGTGACTGTGCTCTTCAGTGGCTCTCATCCTACCTATCCCAATGCACCTTCAGTGTCACTTACAGGTCTACATCCTCCACTCCTCTTCCCTTCTCCATCAGGGTCCCCAAGGTTCTGTTCTTGGACCTCTTTTATTTTCAATCTACACCTCTTCCCTGGGTCAGCTGATAGCCTCTCACGGCTTTCAATATCATTTCTACGCTGACGACACACAAATCTATCTCTCCACCTCTCAACTCACTCCATCAGTCTCCTCACGAATCACTAACTTACTAACCGACATATCTGTATGGATGTCACACCACTTCCTCAAACTCAACTTGTCCAAAACCGAGCTTATAATATTTCCTCCCCCACGTGCCACTTCCCCTGACTTCTCTGTGAAGAGCAATGGCACAACCATCCACCCGTCCACACATGTCAGGGTGCTAGGTGTTATCCTGGATTCTGAACTCTCTTTTCCGCCCCACATCCAATCACTTTCCAAAGCTTGCCGCCTCAACCTCCGCAACATCTCTAAACTACGTCCCTTTCTAACCAATGAAACCACAAAGCTCCTGATTCACTCCCTGGTTATCTCTCGCCTCGACTACTGCAACTCCCTCCTCATTGGCTTACCTTTAAACAGACTATCCCCCCTTCAGTCCATCATGAATGTGGCTGCCAGACTCATCCACCTTACAAACCGATCAGTGTCTGCTACCCCTCTCTGCCAATCCCTCCATTGGTCTCCACTCAGTGTCTGCTACCCCTCTCTGCCAATCCCTCCATTGGTCTCCACTCAGTGTCTGCTACCCCTCTCTGCCAATCCCTCCATTGGCTGCCACTCGCCCAACGAATTAAATTCAAAATACTAACAATAAGTTACAAAGCCATCCACAACTCTGCCCCCAGCTACATCACTAACCTAGCCTCAAAATACCAACCTAATCGCCCTCTCCGTTCCTCCCAAGACCTCCTGCTCTCCAGCTGCCTCATCACCTCCTCCCATATCGGCCTCCAGGACTTCTCCCGAGCCTCGCCCATCCTCTGGAATTCCCTACCCCAATCTGTCAGACTGTCTCCAAATTTATCCACTTTTAGGCGATCCCTGAAAACTTTCCTCTTCAGAGAAGCCTATCCTGCCTCCATCTAACAACTGCACTATTTTCTCCATTAGCTCATCCCCCACAGCTATTACCCTTTTGTAAAACTTGACCCTCCCTCCTAGATTGTAAGCTCTAAGGAGCAGGGCCCTCTGATTCCTCCTGTATTGAATTGTATTGTACTTGTACTGTCCGCCCTCATGTTGTAAAGGGCTGCGCAAACTGTCGGTGCTATATAAATCCTGTATAATAATAATAATAATACCTACAGATATTATAAAGAGGATATAATAGAGCCTATAGGTACCATATAGAGGTAATAACAAACACCTACAGATATTATAAATAGGACAATAATAGAGCCTATCGTTATCATATAGAGGTAATTACAGGTGGATGCAGTTTGGAGGAAATGAATACAACATGTATTTATTATATAGAGGTAATTGACAGATAAGTATTTTTACACAAGGATAATAAAAGGATTACAGAAGGATAATAATAGAGCCCATAGTTATTATATAGAGGTAATACCCAACACCTACAGATAATATAAATAGGATAATAATAGAGCCTATAATTATTATATAGAGGTAATACCCAACAGATATTATAAATAGGATAATAATAGAGCCTATAATTATTATATAGAGGTAATAACCAACATCTATAGATATTATAAATAGGATAATAATAGAGCCCATAGTTATTATATAGAGGTAATACCCAACACCTACAGATATTATTATAAATAGGATAATAATAGAGCCTATATTTATTATATAGAGGTAATACCCAACACCTACAGGTATTATTATAAATAGGATAATAATAGAGTCTATAGTTATTATATAGAGGTAATACCCAACACCTACAGATATTATTATAAATAGGATAATAATAGAGCCTATATTTATTATATAGAGGTAATACCCAACACCTACAGGTATTATTATAAATAGGATAATAATAGAGTCTATAGTTATTATATAGAGGTAATACCCAACACCTACAGATATTATTATAAATAGGATAATAATAGAGCCCATAGTTATTATCAGTGGCAGCCTATAATGCTGGGTGCCGCTCCCCCATCCATGCGTCCGGCCCCCTAATCTACATGCAGGGCTCAGATGATGGATTCCAATTGGTTTTTTGTTTTTTTTGAAGCATGTGATTAGAGCCTGAGGCTTTAATAGGCTATAAAAAAGGGTGGGCTTGGGGCGTAGAGCACTGCGCCCCGAGCCCACCCAGTTGTGTGACACTAGCGAATGGATATTCGCTAGTGTCACACTGGTTCTCTTCCCAGCCAATCAAGAAGCAGGTCTTGAGAACTGTTTTCCTGATTGGCTGAAAAGATAAGCGATCCTTTTGGCTGAGTAGGAGGAGGGAGGAGACGTACAGCCTCCGCGATGCAGGGCAAGCCGTCACCCGGAGGGAAGCGCTGCCCGCGCCATAGGTGGGGTAAGTGCAGGGCTGGTAACCTGACCAACTGGGGGGGGTAGCTGTGGGTGCATTGTTTGCCACCCCCACCCCCCCAAAAAAAACACCAGCTGCCACTGGTTATTATATAGAGGTAATGCCAAACCCATACAGGTATAAAAAGGATAATAATAGAGCCTATAGTTATTATATAACATTAATACCAAACACCTATAGATATTATCAATAGTATATTAATAGAGCCTATAGTTACTATATAGAGGTAATTCCAAACACCTACAGATAATATAAACAGGATAATAATAGAGCCTATAATTATTATATAGAGGTGGTTACAGATGGATGCAGTTAGGAGGATATTAATAGAGCCTTGATCTATTATATAGGGGTAATGACAGATAAATACTGTTATTACAGAAAGCTATTATTAGAGCCTATATTTATTATATAGAGGTAATAACAGACACCTACAGTTATTATAGGAAATAATAATAGAGCGCATAGTTATTATATAGAGGTGATTACAGATGGATGTGGTTAGGAGGATATTAATAGAACGTTTATATAGTATATAGAGGTAATGACAGATAAGTACAATTATTACGCAATGATAATAACAGAGCCTATAGTAATTATATAGAGGTGATTACAGATCATTTTTTATCACAGAGGGATGTTAATGGAACCTTTATAACTTAACGTTATTATAGAGAGGTAATGACAGATGGACAGAAGATCATTGATATTAATTGGAGGAATAGCGCCCCATCATTGGTGTGAGTGGGAGGAATAGCGCCCCATCATTGGTGTGAGTGGGAGGAATAGTGCCCCATCATTGGTGTGAGTGGGAGGAATAGTGCCCCATCATTGGTATCAGTGGGAGGAATAGTGCCCCATCATTGGTATTAGAGGAAGGAATAGTGCCCCATCATTGGTATTAGTCGGAAGAATAGTGCCCCATCATTGGTGTCAGTGGGAGGAATAGTGCTCCATCATTGGTATTAATGGGAGGAATAGTGCTCCATTGTTGGTGTCAGTGGGAGGAATAGTGCTCCATTGTTGGTGTCAGTGGGAAGAAAAGTGCCCCATTGTTGGTGTCAGTGGGAGGAATAGTGCCCCATCATTGGTATCAGTGGGAGGAATAGTGCCCCATTGTTGATGTCAGTGGGATGAATAGTGCCCCATCATTGGTATCAGTGGAAGGAATAGTGCCCCATTGTTGGTTTCAGTGGGAGGAATAGTGCCCCATCATTGGTGTCAGTGGGAGGAATAGTGCCCCATCATTGGTATTAATGGGAGGAATAGTGCTCCATTGTTGGTGTCAGTGGGAGGAAAAGTGCCCCATTGTTGGTGTCAGTGGGAGGAATAGTGCCCCATTGTTGGTGTCAGTGGGAGGAATAGTGCCCCATTGTTGGTGTCAGTGGGAGGAATAGTGCCCCATCATTGGTATCAGTGGGAGGAATAGTGCCCCATTGTTGATGTCAGTGGGAGGAATACTGCCCCATCATTGGTGTCAGTCGGAGGAATAGTGCCCCATCATTGGTGTCAGTGGGAGGAATAGTGCCCTATTACTGGTGTCAGTGGGAGGAATAGTGCCCCATCATTGGTGTCAGTGGGAGGAATAGTGCCCCATCATTGGTGTCAGTGGGAGGAATAGTGCCCTATTACTGGCGTTAGTGGGAGGAATAGTGCCCCATCATTGGTATTAATGGGAGGAATAGTGCTCCATTGTTGGTGTCAGTGGGAGGAATAGTGCCCCATTGTTGGTGTCAATGGGAAGAATAGTGCCCCATCATTGGTATAAGTGGGAGTAATAGTGCCCCATCATTGGTGTCAGTGGGAGGAATGGTGCCCCATAAGTGGTATTAGTGGAAGGAATAGTGCCCCATCATTGGTATAAGTGGGAGGAGTAGTGCCCCATCATTGGTGTCAGTGGGAGGAATAGTGCCCCATCATTGGTGTCAGTGGGAGGAATAGTGCCCCATCATTGGTATAAGTGGGAGGAGTAGTGCCCCATCATTGGTGTCAGTGGGAGGAATGGTGCCCCATCATTGGTATTATTGGGAGGAATAGTGCCCCATCATTGGTATTAATGGAAGGAAGAGTGCCCCATCATTGGTATCAGTGGGAGGAATAGTGCCCAATCATTGGTATTAGTAGGAGGAATAGTGCCCCATTTTTGATGCCAGTGGGAGGAATAGTCTCCAATCATTTGTGTCAGTGGGAAGAATAGTGCCCCATTGTTGGTGTCATTGGAGAAATGGTGCTCCATTACTAATTAAACGCTTGAAAAGCGTACAACGCTAAACAATAAAATATAGGTAAAATAATAATGATTTAAAAACACCCCATCAAAATTCTCATAAAAATACAAAAAACTAAATCAGATGATCAATAATTACTGTACCTTATAATAATTGTGCAACATGACCAAATTTAAGTGATAAAAGTAGATCACAATTCAACATATGTGTCCATATAAGAAGTCGACTGTGATTATGTAAAAATATTAATAAATCCCCCGTGTGATCAATCGTTTTCCCTCATACAATTTTGTGCAAAGCACAACCCCTTCAACCATCACCTGCAGTCCGCGTTTCAGCTTCATATCCTGTATGCCAACAAGTATATAGCAGTGTAGCCGTATATTCCCACTTGTGGCCAGAGGATCCACAAATATTACATGCCGGTTTTCACTTCCTTCCTAGAAGATGAGCAAGCTGCTCAGAGAGGATCTGATGATGTCACAGGGGCGTGGCTCTGCCCTTACGTGTTGCGTCCCAGAGCTGGGACTTCATCAGGGGCTTCCCTGGGTGGCGTGCTCGGGCTTCTACAAAGGAAGCAAACCATCTTTGAAAAATGTTTTTATTTGGTGTGTCATTATTGCTGTCAATTGTTGGAATAGCGTCCCATCTTTGGTGTCAAGAGAAAGTACCCCGTTGTTGGTGTCCTTGGAACAAATAGTGCCCTATGGGTGTTGGCGAAAAGTATAAATATACAATATCTTACAAAAGTGAGTACACCCCCCTGACATTTTTGTAAATATCTTATTCTATCTTTTCATGTGACAACACTGAAGAAATACCAAAAATAAATGAAAATAGGGGAGTATGGCGCTTACCTATACACTAAGGGCACTACCAGTATAAGAGGGGATGAGGGACTGTGTCGGGGGGTGTTCTAGGGACTGAACCCTACGTGTACAATCACCACCAGCCTCAACTCCTATATCACCACCTGATATTCTTTACCCAGTGCCTATTGTGAGGATATACAATGTGTATAAATAGTGAAGGACACACAGCCTAAAAGGTCGTATGAAATAAAGGTAGTGCAGTAGAGGTAGCAGAGATCATCATAGGTGACTTGAGTGCTTCAGTATATCCAGGTGACTTAAGTGCTCCCCCTCAAGGGTCCCCACTCACCTGAATCCCATCACCCCTGCAGGGGGAATGCGTATAACTGTTGCACTCTATAACGCCAATCCACCAGGGTGTCTGTTATGAAGATCCAAAACGTATCCCTTTGGTTCCAGATAGAATGGACGTGACCAGTATTTTATGCCTGCAAACAATGCAGGAGTAGAGAGCTTCACCAATGGTGGAGCTCTCTACTCCTGCATGCTGGATGCTTACGTGGTCATTGTTTGCAGGCTTACAATACTGGTCACGCCCATTCTGTCTGTAACCAAAGGGATACGTTTTGGATCTACATAACAGACACCCTGGTGGATTGGCGTTATAGAGTGCAACAGGTATACGCATTACCCAGGGACGGACTGACCATTCGGGCACTCGGGCACTGCTCGAGGGCCCCCATGCCACTAAGGGGCCCCATCAGGATTGCCAGCCTCAATAAAACCAGGGACAGTATGTAAAAATCTGTGTTTTTTTAAAAAAATCCCAAGATTATAGCTGCCCCGCCTCTCCAGTACCTTTTCAGTGTGTGTATGTGTATTCTGTGTGTGTATACTGTGTGTGTATATTGTGTGTCTGTGTGTGTATACTGTATGTGTGTGTGTATACTGTGTGGCCCCATAATCTATTGCCTGGGGGCCCCATAATCTCCTATTGCCTGGGGGCCCTATAATCTCCTATTGCCCATGGGCCTCATAATCTTCTCCTATTACCCAGGGGCCCCATAATCTCCTATTGTCCGGGGGCCTCATAATCTTCTCCTATTACCCAGAGGCCCCATAATCTCCTATTGTCCGGGGGCCTCATAATCTTCTCCTATTACCCAGAGGCCCCATAATCTCCTATTGCCTGGGGGCCTCATAATCTTCTCCTATTGCCTGGGGGCCCCATAATCTCCTATTGCCTGGGGGCCCCATAATCTCCTATTGCCTGAGGGCCCCATAATCTATTGCCTGGGGGCCATATAATCTCCTATTGCCTGGGGGCCCCATAATCTCGTATTGCCCAGGGGCCTCATAATCTTCTCCTATTACCCGGGGGCCCCATAATCTTCTCCTATTGCCCGGGAGCCCCATAATCTTCTCCTATTGCCCGGGGGCCCCATAATCTCCTATTGCCTGGGGGCCCCATAATCTACTATTGCCCGGGGGGCCCCATAATCTCCTATTGCCTGGGGGCCCCATAATCTCCTATTGCCTGGGGGCCCCATAATCTCGTATTGCCCGGGGGCCTCATAATCTTCTCCTATTACCCGGGGGCCCCATAATCTTCTCCTATTGCCCGGGGGCCCCATAATCTTCTCCTATTGCCCAGGGGCCCCATATTCTCCTATTGCCTGGGGGCCTCATAATCTTCTCCTATTGCCCGGGGGGCCCCATAATCTCCTAATGCCTGGAGGCCCCATAAGCTCCTATTGCCCGGGGACCTCATAATCTTCTCCTATTGCCCATGGACCCCATAATCTCCTATTGCCCAGGGGCCTCATAATCTTCTCCTATTGCCCGGGGGCCCCATAATCTCCTATTGCCCGGAGGCCTCATAATCTTCTCCTATTGCCTGGCGGCCTCATAATCTTCTCCTTTTGCTCGGGGGCCCCATAATCTCCTATTGCCGGGGGGCCCCATAATCTCCTATTGCCCGGGGGCCTCATAATCTTCTCCTATTGCCTGGGGGCCCCATAATCTTCTATTGCCTGGGGGCCCCATAATCTCCTATTGCCCGGGGGCCTCATAATCTTCTCCTTTTGCTCGGGGGCCCCATAATCTCCTATTGCCAGGGGGCCACATGAGTTGTCAGTCCGCCCCTGTCTGGAACCAAAGGGATACGTTTTGGATCTACATAACAGACACCCTGGTGGATTGGCGTTATAGAGTGCAACAGTTATACGCATTCCCCCTGCAGGGGTGATGGGATTCAGGTGAGTGGGGACCCTTGAGGGGGAGCACTTAAGTCACCTGGATATACTGAAGCACTCAAGTCACCTATGATGATCTCTGCTACCTCTACTACACTACCTGATTCATATTTACATGTGGACTGTTTCTGATCATTTAATTAATTTTTTTACATATATATATATATATATAATCGCGTATACACCTCTTTTTGGGTTTTTGGTCACTACTTTTATCTTTAATCCTTACTGGATGTAACATTATTGGACACTTAAAGATTTACACATGTAATTGTGCAGCAGCACATCATATGCACTTTCCTATTTTCAGACTGCTAGGATATATAGGTTCTGTCATTTCCCTGGTGGTATTTATGTATTTGTATGCACACAGTTATATGTCATTTTAAGGGTAGCCCTTGTGGTACTGTATTTTAGGGATCTATTTCTGTATTCACGTATTTGGGTGCACATAGCATTATGCCACTTTAAGGTAGCCCTTGTGATAATGTAACTTAGGTTTATATAATTTATTGTTTTATTTCATAAGACCTTTTAGGCTGTGTGTCCTTCACTATTTATAGACATTGTATATCCTCACAATAGGCACTGGGTAAAGAATATCAGGTCGTGATATAGGAGTTTATATAGGAGTTGAGGCTTGTGGTGATTGTACACGTAGGGTTCAGTCCCTAGTACACCCCCCGAAACAGTCCCTCATCCCCTCTTATACTGGTAGTGCCCTTAGTGTATAGGTAAGCGCCATGCACCCCTATTTTCATTTATTTTTGGTATTTTCTAGAGCTCTCCCTGGGGAGCCCTATCAGGGGAGGCAGCTACCTTTAACTTTCAATTTCATTTTTTCCTAATCGCGGCTTCTTTCTTTATTTCAACACTGAAGAAATGACACTTTGCTACAATGTAAAGTAGTGAGTGTACAGCTTGTATAACAGTGTCAATTTTCTGTCCCCTCAAAATAACTCAACACACGGCCATTAATGTCTAAACCGCTGGCAACAAAAGTGAGTACACCCCTAGGTGAAAATGTCTAAATTGGGCCCAAAGTGTCAATATTTTGTGTGGCCACCATTATTTTACAGCACTGCCTTAACCCTCTTGGGCATGGAGGTCACCAGAGCTTCACAGGTTACCACTGGAGTCCTCTTCCCCTCCTCCATGACGACATCAGGGAGCTGGTGGATGTTAGAGACCTTGCGCTCCTCCACCTTCCGCTTGAGGATGCCCCACAGATGCTCAATAAGGTTTAGGTCTGGAGACATGCTTGGCCAGTCCATCACCTTTACCCTCAGCCTCTTTAGCAAGGCAGTGGCTCTGCTTCAGTATGTCACAGTACATGTTGGCATTCATGGTTCCCTCAATGATCTGTAGCTCCCCAGTGCCGGCAGCACTCATGCATCCCCAGACCATGACACTCCCACCACCATGCTTGACTGTAGACAAGACACACTTGTCTTTGTACTCCTCACCTGGTTGCCGCCACACACGCTTGACACCATCTGAACCAAATAAGTTTATCTTGGTCTCATCAGACCACAGGACATGGTTCCAGTAATCCATGTCCTTAGTCTGCTTGTCTTCAGCAAACTGTTTGCAGGCTTTCATGTGCATCATCTTTAGAAGAGGCTTCTTTCTGGGACGACAGCCATGCAGACCAATTTGATGCAGTGTATGATCTGAGCACTGTCAGGCTGACCCCCCCACCCCTTCAATCTCTGCAGCAATGCTGGCAGCACTCATACATCTATTTCCCAAAGACAACCTCTGGATATGACGCTGAGCACGTGCACTCAACTTCTTTGGTGGACCATGGCGAGGCCTGTTCTGAGGGGAACCTGTCCTGTTAAACCACTGTATGGTCTTGGCCACCGTGCTGCAGCTCAGTTTCAGGGTCTTGGCAATCTTCTTATAGCCTAGGCCATCTTTATGTAGAGCAACAATTCTTTTTTTTAGATCCTCAGAGAGTTCTTTGCCATGAGGCTCCATGTTGAACTTCCAGTGACCAGTATGAGAGAGTGAGAGCGATAACACCAAATTTAACACACCTGCTCCCCATTCACACCTGAGATCTTGTAACACTAACGGGTCACATGACACCGGGGAGGGATAATGGCAAATTGGGCCCAATTTGGACATTTTCACTTAGGGGTGTACTCACTTTTGTTGCCAGCGGTTTAGACATTAATGGCTGTGTGTTGAGTTATTTTGAGGGGACAGCAAATTTACACTGTTATACAAGCTGTACACTCACTACTTTACATTGTAGCAAAGTGTCATTTCTTCAGTGTTGTCACATGAAAAGATAGAAGAAAATATTTACAAAAATGTGAGAGGTGTACTCACTTTTGTGAGATTATGTATGTATGTATGTATGTATGTATGCATGTATGTATATATATATATATATAGAGAGAGAGAGAGAGAGAGAGAGAGAGATCTCTATATATAAAATTGTCTGGGGGTTTAAAGTCATTTTTCAGATTTTAACCAAAAAAATGTAAACTTGTCCTGGTAGAAATGTGGTTAAGGAGACTTCAGAGGTCTATTAGACCCCTAATGTCACCTATGGACCCCAGTGGAGATGACCAAGCACAGGTCATACTTAATCAGCTTCACCCCCCCCCCCCCCCCCCCGCCAGCTGCCGGGGAATGACAGCTCTGAACCTGGAAGTGATGTAACACATATCATTTCCAGGTTCAGAGTCTGTGCTTTTTCATCTTCATTTAGGTCCATAGGTGACAATAGGGGTCTAATAGACCTCTGATGTCTCCTTAATCACTTTTCTACCAGAGCATTTTTTTTACATTTTTTCACACAAGCGTTGAAAATCTACAAAATTACTTTAAAACCCCAAACAATGATATATTTTCTAAAAGCCTTGAATAATAAAATGGTGGTAGTTGCAATTCTATATGTCACATGAAATTTGCGCAACTGTTCAACAAACCCCTTTTTTCATTTTAAATTTGCACAAAACTGAATTTTAATGCACACAAACACAATATAATAACAGTGGTAATTTCGTCAACAAAAACATCATCACAAATTTCGTCAGCGGCATATTTCCAGTGACGAAAACTAAACGAAAATCACCCCATATTTTCATGGACGAAAACTATGACGAAAATTTATTTCATTTTCGTCAGCGAACGAAAAAGGGAATAAGAATGTAAAGGGAGGGACGTTTACCCATGTGAACTTCCAATTTCCTTGGAGCTCCGCCTGTAAAGCCTGTGTTTGCCCTCCCAGCAAGCAAGGTAGTGACCATAGAGTGCTTAGTGTTGTGGTGTGCTTAGCACTGTGCAACATTACAGGCTTCTTTAGACCACCATCCAGAGCACTGTGTGGATTACAGGCCTACTCCGACCACCGTCCAGAGCACTGTGTGCATTACAGGCCTCCTTAGACCATCCATAGCACCGTGCAGCATTACAAGCCTCCTCAGACCACCGTCCAGAGCACTGTGTGCATTACAGGCCTCCTCAGACCACCGGCCAGAGCACTGTGTGCATTACAGGCCTTCTAAGACCACCATCCAGAGCATTGTGTGCATTACAGGCCTCCTCCTCAGACCACTGTCCAGAGCACTGTGTGCATTACAGGCCTCCTCAGACCACTGTCCAGAGCACTGTGAAACATTGCAAGCCTCCTCAGACCACCATCTAGAGCACTGTGTGCATTACATGCCTCCTAAAACCACTGTCCAAAGCACTGTGCAGCATTACAGGCCTCCTCCTCAGACCACTGTCTAGAGCACCGTGTGCATTAAAAGCCTCCTTAGACCACCGTCCAGAGCACTGTGTGTATTACAAGCCTCCTCAGACCACACAGAGCACTGTGTGCATTAAAGGCCTCCTAAGACCACCACCCAGAGCACTGTGTACATTACAGGCCTCCTCAGACCATACCGAGCACTGTGTGCATTAAAGGCCTCCTCAGACCACCATCCAGAGCACTGTGTGCATTACAAGCCACCTCAGACCACTGTCCAGAGCTCTGTGTGCATTACTTGCCTCCTCAGGCCACTGTCCAGAGCACTGTGTGCATTACAGGCCTCCTCAGACCACTGTGTGCATTACAGGCCTCCTCAGACCACTGTGTGCATTACAGGCCTCCTCAGACCACTGTCCAGAGCTCTGTGCATTACAGGCTGCTTCAGACCACTGTCCAGGGCACTGTGTGCATTACAAGCCTCTTTAGCCCACCATCCAGAGCTATGTGTGCATTACATGCCTTCTCAGGCCACTGTCCAGAGCACAGTGTGTGCATTACATGCCTCCTCAGGCCACTGTCCAGAGCACGGTGTGTGCATTACAGGCCTGCTCAAACCACTGTCCAGAGCACTGTGTGTATTTCAAGCCTCCTCAGACCACCGTCCAGAGCACAGTGTGTGCATTACAGGCCTGCTCAAACCACTGTCCAAAGCACTGTGTGCATTACAGGCCTCCTTGGACTGTTCGGAGCACTGTGTGCATTACAAGCCTCCTCAGACAACCATCCAGAGCACTGTGTGCATTGGAGGCCTCCTCAGACCATCCAGAGCAATGTACAGCATTACAGGCCTCTTCAGACCACTGTTCAGAGCACTGTGTAACATTACAGGCCTCCTCAGACCACTGTTCAGAGCACTGTGCAACATTACAGGCCTCCTCCTCAGACCACTGTTCAGATCACTGCATGCATTACAAGCCTTCTCAGACAACCATCCAAAACACTATGTGCATTACAAGCCTCCTCAGAACACCATCCAGAGCACAGTGTGTGCATTACAGGCCTCCTCAGACCACTGTCCAGAGCACTGTGTGCATTACAGGCCTCCTTAGACCGCCCAAAGCACTGTGTGCATTACAAGCCTCTTTAGACAACCATCCAGAGCACTGTGTGCATTGCAGGCCTCCTCAGACCATCCAGAGCAATGTGCAGCATTACAGGCCTCCTCAGACCACTGTTCAGAGCACTGTGCAACATTACAGGCAGTCATCTCAACCTGCAAATGCTCATTTCAGGGAGGTGGCAAACTCATTTCAGGGAGGTGACGCTTCGCGCCAGCGCTGACCCACCCTCCCATCCCAATTAAATACAGCCTGATCAGTGCCAATTAAATGCAGCTAAACCAGTGCAGACATCTCAAGTCTCCTGCGATTCGCAGGAGTCTCCCACATTTGACAGCGGGCTCACGGACACCCGCGAGTGCGGCACAATCTACAGGCTAAGCCTGCCTGCACTGTCACCCACTGCCACAGGAGGCGTTTGAACAGCGGCTGCGAACAAAGCTCCTGAGCTCGGCTCTCATTGGTCTATGGGCGGTACCAGCATCAGCGAAAGGAGGGAAGAGGAAGGCGGGCCTGTGCGGTGAAATCATTCCCGTGCGTGCTAATTTGCCTAGAAACTGAGGGTACTGTGGTGGGGTCACGTGATGCTTCTACACATGTGCAGTACGGAGCCACAGAACAGCTGAGTTTAAGATCAGCTGTTGTCTCACGTTGCCGAGGCATGTTCATGTAGGTGAGGGGCGGATAGTTACATGATACATAAAGGTTCCATGCTACCAGTGTAAATGAGGCCTACGTTTTCCATAGTAAAGATGTAGAAAAGTGTGCTGTTGCCAAGAAGTACAAAGCTGTGACTACACAGGGTGCTGGGCAAATAAGGGCAAGGTTTCCTTGTACTGACTGTCATTATTATATATTATATTACAGGACATAAGCTGCACACATGGCACACCGCGCTATTATTCCCCTCCAGTGACAATAGTATACACCCAACACTACACACATCCAGCCGCCCTCCGCTCCAGGTCATCACTGAACGTGGTAAAGTCAGAGAGGACAAAAGAAGCTTGAGCCACGCCCCATCTTCTCCGGCCATCCAATCACTGTCATACTCTTCTGTACACAAGCCTCAATACGCTCAGCTGCTAGGCAAATAAGCCGAGCCTAGCAACCAATCACGGCGCACGCATGGGAATGATTTCACCGCACGGGCCCGCCTCCCTCTTCCCCCCACTCGCTGACGCAGGCACCGCCCATGGACCAATGAGAGCCGAGCTCGGGAGCTTCGTTCGCAGCCGCTGTTCAAATGCCTTCTGTGGTAGTGAGTGACATTGCAGGCAGGCTCAGCCTGGAGATTGTGCCGCACTCGCGGGTGTCCGTGAGCCCGCTGTCAAATGTGGGAGGCTCCCGCGAGTCGCAGGAGACTTGAGATGTCTGCTACAGGCCTCCTCCTCAGACCACTGTTCAGAGCAAAGTGTGCATTACAAGCCTTCTAAGACAACCATCCACAACACTGTGTGCATTACAAGCCTCCTCAGAACACTATCCAGAGCACTATGTACATTACAAGCCTCCTCAGAACACCATCCAGACCACTGTGTGCATTACAAGCCTCATCCAGAGCACTGTGTGCATTACAAGCCTCCTCAGAACACCATCCAAAACACTGTGTGCATTACAAGCCTCCTCAGAACACCATCCAGAGCACTGTGTGCATTACAAGCCTCCTCAGAACACCATCCAGAGCACTGTGTGCATTACAGGCCTCATCAGGCCACCATCCAGAGCACTGTGTGCATTACAGGCCTCCTCAGGCCACCGTCCGGAGCACTGTGTGCAGGGCCCCTGTTAGAAATTATGGGGCCCTGTACAGCCTACCTGACAGCCCCCAACAGGGCCTGGGGCCTGAGCCCGATAACCCCTCTCCCTAGCCAGCAGGCAGCAAGCAGAGAAGGAGGCAGTGTGGACTGTGTGCCTTGGATAAATGTTGGTGTGGCAAAACAGTGGGAGGGTAGGTATCAAGTGTATGTATATAATTTACAAAATGCAGGTGTCAAGAATATGTAATGTACAAAGTGCAGGGGTCAAGACTATGTAACTTACACAGGGTAATTTCAGGAGTATGTACCGTGCAGTTTGCAGGAGTCAGTAAATGTACAAAGTGCAGAGGCAAAGAGTGTCTAATATACAGAGTGCAGTGGTCAGGAGTGGGTAATGCATGTCGATCAGTGGTCATGACTGAGAAATATACAAAGTGCAGAGGTCAGGAGTGGGTAATGCATAGAATGTAGGTGTCTGGGACATGTAATATACATAGTGCAGTGGTTAGGAGGGGATAATGTATGTAGTTCAGGGGTCAGGAGTGAATACTGTACATAGTTCACAGGTCAGGAGTGGGTAATGCATAGAATGCAGGGGTTTGGGATATATAATGTACAGAGTGCAGTGGTTAGGAGGGGGTGATGGCAAAGGTAGCAAACGGGGTTATACAAAAATATCCCCATCATGTTCAGTGGCCAAATGCATCCCACTCCACTGAATGGGGATGCCTCACTACCATGTACAATGAACGCAGTTGCACCGAGGTGGTGCAGGTTTTTAGGGATTAAATTAGATGGTGAGGAGGCAACATAATGTTTCCTTTCCGCCTATCAAACACCCTATGAAAAGTGATCCACTGTGGATCACTCTTCAGAGGGCAACACTAGTATACCCTAATCTACAGCAATAATGCCTTCAGATGTGTCACTCCAAACGTGCTTGGTATTAACCAAGAGTTCAAATGCAGTATTGTAATGTACCCCCCTCAGCACTTGGTCTTTGCAGCTGCTTCTATCTGAGGCCCGGGTGCAGTGCTTCTTCTACAGGTGGATCCTCTGGAGTTGGGGGCCCAGGACTAGCTGAGCACCGCTGGTACATCTGGTCCTCTCCCTTCTTCCTGGGCACCACCAAGCTGGGCAACTAGGGCTGGAGGGAACTGGGGGGGCCAAGGTAGAGTGGGCGGGGACTCCCAAATTCTGTCCACCAATGAGCTAATCCCAGCTGTGCAGCTATTTAGAAAACAAAATAGGGTCCTCTGTGTTCAGTGGGGGTCGGGGGACAGAAAGTGGACTGTTTATTCACTTTTGGGTTTAGGCAGATTAATCACAGCAGCGTTCTACACAGTTACATTGAAGCCCGGCCTCTTCAATATCAATACACTGCGGCTGGCCAGGAGCGCTGCTGTGGATTAATCTACCTAAACCCGAAAGTGATTAAATAGTCTGCGTTCTGTCCCCCAGCCCCCACTTAACACAGGGGGCCTGGAAAAGACATTTGTAAGTCTCTGCCCACTCTATCTCCGGGTCCCCCCTGCTGAGTTGGCAGAGCCGGGCCCAGTATGGGAGGGCTGGTGATACCTCCTTATCGGCGGCTCTGACTTTGTGCATTACAGGCCTTCTCAGACCAACATCCAGAGCACTGTGTGCATTACAGGCCTCCTCAGACCACCGTCCAGAGCACTGTGTGCATTACAGGCCTATTCAGACCATCCGGAGAAATGTGTGCATTACAGGCCTCCTCAGACCGTCCAGAGCACTGTGTGTATTACAGGCCTATTCAGACCGTCCAGAGAAATGTGTGCATTACAGGCCACCTCAGACCATCCAGAGCACTGTGTGCATTACAGGCCTCATTAGACCACCGTCTAGAGCAGCCCTCAAGTTTTCCACTTTTTAGCATTTTGCGAGTGGAAAATGAGGGCTTGCGAGCTGGGCTGCCTGCCTGGGAGAGGGGGGAGAACACCAGCTGCGGGGTTGATCGGGAGCCGTTCTCCTGGCGATCACCCCGGGGAGGAAGAGGAGAGCCGCTGTTACCGGCGCTTACATTATAATTGTCTCCGCTCTGCTCGACACAGCCCCGCCTCCTGACCCGCGCCTGTGATAGACAGAACGCCAGTCCAATGCTGGGATGCGTTCTGTCTATCACAGCCACGGGGTCAGGAGGAGGCAGGGCTGTGTTGAGCAGAGTGGAGACAATTATAATGTAAGTGCTGGTAACAGCATGCTATCCTGCAGCTCTCCTCTTCCTCCAGCCATGCATTCCTCTGCCCAGGTGAGGCTGCAATGGGCACAGTATGGCTGCAATGAGCACAGTATGGCTGCAATGGGCACAGTATGGCTTCAATGAGCACAGTATGGCTTCAATGGGCACAGTATGGTTGCAATGAGCACAGTAAGGCTGAAATGGGCACAGAATGGCTGCAATGGGCACAGTGGGACTGCAAAGGGCACAGTATGGCTGAAATGGGCACAGTAAGGCTGCAATGGGCACAGTGTGGCTGCAATGGGCACAGTATTGCTGCAATGGGCACAGTAAGGCTGAAATGGGCACAGTGAGACTGCAATGGGCACAGTGAGGCTGCAATGGGCACAGTAAGGCTGCAATAGGCACAGTGTGGCTGCAACGGGGACAGTGTGGCTGCAACGGGCACAGTGTGGCTGCAATGGTGGGCAAAGTGTGGCTGCATTGAGGGGCACAGGTGAGGCTGCACTGATAAAGCTGTTGTTAATATTTATATTTATAATATTTTTGTAACTTATTTTTGCATAAAACATTTAAGTGTCATTTCATGAGATAATTTATGAGGGCGTGTCTAGGGGTAGAATTAGGGGCGGGGCAGGGTTGGGCAAGGGTAGGGATTGAGTGGGGCACTGGTGGTGAGTAACCTTTGAGGCCTGGCTAGCGGCTCAGGACTTGAAATTTGGAGCCCTGGTCTAGAGCACTGTGTGCATTACAGGCCTCCTCAGACCACTGTCCGGAGCACTGTTTGCATTACAGGCTTCTTCAAACCACCTTCCAAAGCACTGTGTGGATTACAGGCCTCCTCAGACCACCGTCCAGAGCACTGTGTGCATTACAGGCCTCCTCAAATCACCGTCCAGAGCACTGTGTGCATTACAGGCCTCCTCAAATCACCGTCGAGAGAACTGTGTGCAGTACAGGCCTCCTCAAATCACCATCAAGAGAACTGTGTGTAGTACAGGCCTCCTCAGACCACTGTCCAGAGAACTGTGTGTAGTACAGGCCTCCTCAGACCATTGTCCAGAGCACTGTGTGCATTACAGGCCTCCTAAGACTGTCCAGAGCACTGTATGCATTACAGGTCTCCTTAGACCGTCCATCCAGAACATTGTTTGCATTACAGGCCTACTCAGACCGTCCAGTGAACTGTGTGCATTTGTCAGGGCTGGGCTCAGCCCTTCCTTCTCAAAGCTGGCCGCTCAGCTGTCAGCTAATTTTGCCAGCTCCTATCTCTCCACAGTGACTCACCTGTTGATATCCTGCTCGTCAATCCTGCCTACTTAAGCCGTCCAGTCCAGATGATCTCTGCCTTCGCCTTGGTCACATCTCTAGAGAGCTCTCCTGTGTTCCTGGTAAAGACTTGCTTGGCTGACATTCTTTCTGGCTCCAGATCCTGCTTGCTGTTCTACTACCCTAATCTCTGGCTCCCTGACATTTTGGCTTGTCTTACTATCCGTTCCGGTTCCTGAACTCTGGCTATGTTTTGATTATGTTTACTCTGTTTACCTTTTTTATTATTATTAAACAAGTGTGATTTATCTGTACTTCTGTCTCCGTCTGATTCATGGTTTTTGAGAGCATTACAGGCCTCCTCAGATCGTCCAGAGCACTGTGTGCAGCACAGGCCTCATCATACCACTGTGCATAAAACTGTGTGCAGTACAGGCCTCCTCAGACCACTGTCCAGAGTACTGTGTGCATTACAGGGCTCCTCAGACTGTCCAGAGCACTGTGTGGATTACAGGCCTACTCAGACCGTCAAGAGAACTGTGTGCATTACAGGCTTCCTCAGACCATCAAGAGCACTGTGTGCATTACAGGCCTCCTCAGACCACTGTCTAGAGCACTGTGGGCATTACAGGCCTCCTCAGACCACTGTCTGGAGCACTATGTGCATTACAGGCCTCCTCAAACCACCGTCCAAAGCACTATGCATTAGAGGCCTCCTCAGACCACTGTCCAGAGCACTGTGAGCATTGCAGGCCTCCTCAAACCACCATCCAGAGCACTGTGTGCATTACAGGTCTCCTCAAACCACCGTCCAGAGAACTGTGTGCAGTACAGGCCTCCTCAGACCACTGTCCAGAGCACTGTGTGCATTACAGGCCTCCTCAAACCACTGTCCAGAGAACTGTGTGCATTACAGGCCTCCTCAGACCACTGTGCAGAGCACTGTGTGCAATACAGGCCTCCTCAGACCACTGTCCAGAGCACTGTGTGCATTACAGGCCTCCTCAAACCACCGTCCAGAGAACTGTGTGCAGTACAGGCCTCCTCAGACCACTGTGCAGAGCACTGTGTGCAATTCAGGCATCCTCAGACCACTGTCCAGAGCACTGTGTGCATTACAGGCCTCCTCAAACCACCGTCCAGAGAACTGTGTGCAGTACAGGCCTCCTCAGACCACTGTCTAGAGCACTGTGTGCATTACAGGCCTCCTCAGACCGTCCAGATCACTGTGTGCATTACAGGCCTCCTCAGACCACAGTCCAGAGCACTGTGTGCATTACAGGCCTCCTCAGACCACAGTCCAGAGCACAGTGTGTGCATTACAGGTCTCCTCAGACCACCGTCCAGAGCACTGTGTGCATTACAGGCCTCCTTAGACCTTCCAGAGTAACGTGTGCATTACAGGGCTCCTCAGACCGCCCACAGCATGTAGTTCAAACCTTAATACAATAAATAATAACATGATATTAGATTTTTTACTCCAGGAGGATTCTAGAGAAATGCTTAAATAAGGCATTGCAATTTAACTAAACCCATTATTTTAGTCGACTAAAATGATTTTAGTTGACTAAAATGATTTTAGTTGACTAAAATGTAGTGGAGATTTTAGTTGACTAAATACGACTAAAATTAAAACAATTGCAGATTACTAAAATGCAACTAAAATGGTATTTTAATCAAAAGGCTAAAACTAAACCGAAATTTGACGCCAAAATTACCACTGTCTAATACTCCCATTTTTGTGAACATAAAAAAGATGGGGTTGCCTTAAATAAATAGATAACAACCATGTGTAAAAAAATGCAGTACCCAAAACTCTCCATAGGCAAAGTTTTAAAAGCCTATCGGACGAATGATCGTCCATTTTTTAATTTTTTTTGCATGCCAGTCTCTATAGAGAAAATAAATCACCGCTCAGGAGAACTTGCTTTCAGGTGTGTGTTAGTGAATCCTTCAGAGGAGAGGAGTCCCAGGTGCTGGCTAAATGCAAATTGAAGCAGGGTTTGAAACAGGAAAATCTGGATGCCGCACACCGGATAAAGTTGAAAACATCTTCTTTATTGTAAAACTTGGATCATAAAAAACAGGACAATCAGGCGGGTGGTACAGACACAGCTGACGCGTTTCGCGCTCTAGTTCGAGAGCTTACTCATAGCTCATAGCTAGAGCGCGAAACGCGTCAGCTGCGTCTGTAACACCCGCCTGATTGTCCTGTTTTTTATAATCCAAGTTTTACAATAAAGAAGATGTTTTCAACTTTATCCGGTGTGCGGCATCCAGATTTTCCTGTTTCAAACCATGCCAGTCTCTATATCAAAAATGAAGAGGTTACTAAAGTTACGTAAATTCTTGTACGACAGAATACAAATTCGAAAGTGATGTAATGTATTGTATTGTATTTGTATTGTACTTTCGGATGAAAACTTTACTGGTTAAACGTAAATCATACAAACTGGTATCGTACAAAAAAAGATTTTTGTGTTTGCCCCATTGGATAATTTCGCATGACCTGTCCTGAAAGCTGTGTACTAATGATCAGGTTATTGTATGATCGATTTGAAATTGGTATTTTTCATATGATTTTCTGATCATGTGTACTAGGCTTTAGAGTTAACAAGGGATATCAATTTATTTACTTACTTGTGCTTTTCTCCAGGCATCTATCTGTGCATCTCCCGAAGAAGCGACACTCCTCTCACGAAACGCGTCGAGACCTAGCACAACTATCCCAGATTACTGACAGTCATCTTTATGACATATCCAGGTCTCATGGAAAGGTTCATTATATGAATGTAAAATTTACCAATATGTTGATATCTAATATATTTTCTTTTTTCTGTATTACATGTTGTTTTTAAATGTGTGTTAAATAAATCATTTATACATTTTACCTGAGGTATGATCTTTAAAAGTCCCATGGGCAATTTTGTTTTTTGTTGAGAGCTCTGTGTCCTATCAGATACAGGCTCCCCACACTGTATATAGCCTCCCTGTGTCAAAGATGGTGGCCTAAATCTCTGGGAGAGCTCTGTGTCCTAAAATGGCACCCATGAAACCCACAGAAGCTATATATAGCCTTCCTGTATCCAAAATCTCTGGAAGAACCGTGTCCTATCAAATACATGGTCCCCCAAGATGGCACTCATGGGACCCACAGGAGCTATGCTAATCTACCTGGGTCTAAGATGGCCATCCAAATCTCAGGAGAGCTCAGTGTTCTATCAAACACAGGCTTCCCCAATATTGCATCCACGCTATCACAGAAGCTATATATAGCCTCACTGTGTCTAAGATGGCTGCCCAAATCTTGGGAGAGCTCTGTGTCCTACCAGACACAGGCTCCCCCAAGATGGCTCCCAGAGTCTATGGCAGAGGACACACTGGTGTTTCCCTGGCAAAACCATTCCAGACATCCCAACCTGCAAAGAATTCATTTCAGGGAGGTGGCAATTGGCAAACTCATTTCAGGGAGGTGGCACTTCGCGCCCGCAAACGCCACCCCCCCTACACCCAACCCCCCCCCCCCCCCCCCGGGCAAAATATTATTTAAATCACTTTCTCAATATTTTTTCACAGTGCTTCTGGAGAAGTGGGTGGGGGGTTGGTGGCAGTGGATGCTGTCAGCAGTTTTTTTACTTTTAATTATTGATTTTTTTACAAATTTAATTTGTTTTTATTTATTTTTTCACAATGCTTTTTTTAAATTTTTTTACACTTTTTCATTTTTTTAGAATTTTCTTACAATATTTTATTTTTTATTTTTGGGGGTGCTTTGGTGAGATGTCAGGGGTCTAAACAGACCCCTGACATCTCCCCTTTGAGACAGACAAACGGACTGAGGACACATTCCCCAGTCCCTTTCTCAGCACTAAAGGTGAATGAACAGGAGACAGAGGCTCCTGTTCATTCATAAACTGAGCAGAGTGAACACAGTTTACTCTGCTCAGCAATCACAGGACACAGAAGCGATCTCGCTCACTGTGTCCAATTACTAGTCCCCCCCGCAGCCGGCGGGAGAGGAGAGGAGGGGAGCCGGTTGCAGGGGACGAGGGGGGAGAAGGACACGGAGGGGGACAGGGGAGGAGTACACAGAGAAGCTGGGGATGATCGGTGCGCGGCAGGAGGGACAGCCGCCGCACCGATCATTCCCAGGAGATTGGGAGGCATTGCGGGTGTGCGGGAGCCACCGCAGAAATGCGGGAGTCTCCCGTACCTTCCGGGAGACTTGAGATGTCTGCAATTCCAATTAAGAAACTTAAGACAGGTGGGAGCATCTAGTGGTGGACAATCCCAGATCACAATCTATCGGAAACAGGCTCTCTAGGATGGCACCCATGAGACCCACAAGAACTGTATATAGCCTTCTTGTGTCAAAGATGGTGGCCTTAATCTCTGGAAGAGCTCTGTGTCCTATCGGACACAGGCTCTCCTAAGATGAAACCTATGGGCCCCACAAGAACTGTATATAGCCTCCTTGCGTCAGAGATGGTGGCCTTAATCTCTGGGAGAGCTCTGTGTCCTATCGGACACGGGTTCTCCTAAGATGAAACCTATGGGCCCCACAAGAACTGTATATAGCCTCCTTGTGTCAAAGATGGTGGCCTTAATCTCTGGGAGAGCTCTGTGTCCTATCGGACACGGGTTCTCCTAGGATGAAACCTATGAGCCCACAAGAGCTGTATATAGCCTCCTTGTGTCAAAGATGGTGGCCTTAATCTCTGAAAGAGCTCTGTGTCCTATCGGACACAGGCTCTCCTAAGATGAAACCTATGGGCCCCACAAGAACTGTATATAGCCTCCTTGTGTCAAAGATGGTGGCCTTAATCTCTGGGAGAGCTCTGTGTCCTATCGGACACGGGTTCTCCTAAGATGAAACCTATGAGCCCACAAGAGCTGTATATAGCCTCCTTGTGTCAAAGATGGTGGCCTAAATCTCTGGGAGAGCTCTGTGTCCTATCAAATACAGACTCCCCCAAGATGGAACCTATGAGACCCACAGGAGCTACATATAGCCTCCCTGTATCTTAAATGGTGGCCAAAATCTATAGAAAATCTGTGTCCTATAAAATATACGGTCCCCCAAGATGGCACCCATGAGACCCACAGGAGCTACTGTATGCTATGTGAGACCAGCAGTCAGAGACAGCAGTACCTTAGATAATCTCACACAGCAGATATACAGCTACTGTATAAGTCTATAGAAAGGGAACAGGATGTGCTTTGCTATTCCTCAAGAGGAATCCAAGACAAAATATAAGTCTTTCAGCTTAAGACATTAACATTTCCAGACATTCTCTATAACAAAGCAGATCTTCACTTTTTGAGTTGAGGTCTGCTTTATTGGTGTTTGGTATGAGGGCCGTGACCCACTGTTATGGCCTTGGCAGTTATTGTCTCTTTATAATGAACGAGTGATTCCATCGCTACCTCTGTTATCGCACTGTAGAGTATTACATAATGCAATAAGTGATGACAGTGCTCCTTCCTGGTATAATAAAGACTCCTGCCTGCGGGAGATGAGGGGTTAATGGTTCCTTCTGAAGCTGCAGAACAATTTCCAGTCAATAGTCAAAATCAATATCCAACAGAGTCTAAGAGAAGAGCCTCTGCTACCCCACCGGGGGGCATGCATTCCAAGGCATGGTGTAATATTTCACTCTGGGGCATCAGGAACCCTAACAGGAGACTGGTTCCTATGGCTTGGGGAAGCTTGTCATTAGGGGATTGTGTGGGTAGAATCCGGCATCCAAACCCAAGAACTAAAATGTGATACATTGTAGCTTACTGGTCCTTAGATGTGGTGGCTACATTTGTTTGTACGTTTTTTAGCTGGGGATTCTCACAGTAACACACTTCCTGTCCTCGGGTGACAACGCTCACCCACCGTACTGTATCTATGGAGGACAGCGTTGTCACCCTAAGACAAAAGACCAAGACAAATACCTCTCCCTCTCCTCTTCTCTATAACATAGAGATGTGGGCTTCTGTAGTCCTCAGCACCTCAGCAGGGCTGCTGTTAGAAACCACGGGGCCCCATACAGCCAACCTGACACCCCTCCAAAAAAAAACAGAGTTTACTATGCTTCAGTTATGAAGGAACACAGTGACTGATCAGTACTGAGGTGGATGGAGGAATCCTATCATGTGGGTCTCATGGGCGCCATTTTGGGGAAGCCTGTGTCTGTTAAGACACAGAGCTCTCTCGAAAATTTGGCCTCCATCTTTGACACGGTGAGACTATATATACCACCTGTGGGTCTTGTGGGAAGGGCTGCTGTTAGAAACTACGGGGCCCCATACAGCCAACCTGACAGGTCCCCCCTAAAAAAACACAGTTTACTATGCTTCAGTTATGAATGAACACAGTGAGTGATCAGTACTGAGGTGGATAGGGGAATCCTATCACTGTAGCTTTGCATTCTGACAGCGGGGTGACTTCCCTGCCATACATTGATTGGCGCTGCTGGCTATAGTTGGCAGCAGGGCTGCTGTTAGAAACCACAGGGCCCCATACAGCCAACCTGACAGCCCCCCCCCAAAAAAAAAAACAGTTTTCTATGCTTCAGTTATGAAGGAACACAGTGATTGATCAGTACTGAGGTAGATGGGGGAATCCTATTATGTAGGTCTCATGGGCGCCATTTTGGGGAAGCCTGTGTCTGTTAAGACACGGAGCTCTCTCGAAATTTGGCCTCCATCTTTGACACAGGGAGACTATATACTGTATACCACCTGTGGGTCTCGTGGGAAGGCCTGCTGTTAGAAACCACGGGGCCCCATACAGCCAACTATCGCTGTGCCTTTGCATTCAGAATACACTGATTAGTGTTGCTGGCTATTGTTGGCAGCAGGGCTGCTGTTAGAAACCACAGGGTCCCATACAGCCAACCTGACAGCCCCCCCCCCCAAAAAGAAAACCCACATAGTTTACTATGCTTTAGTTATGAATGAACACAGTGATTGATCAGTACCGAGGTGGATGGGGGAATCCTATCACTGTGGCTTTGCATTCTGACACTGCCCCCCCCAAAAAAACACAGTTTACTATGCTTCAGTTATGAATGAACATAGTGAGTGATCTGTACCGATCACTCATTGAACTCCTTTCCGGAAAGAAAGGGGCTGGTAAATGTGACATATATACCAGAGCCTTTCCCCACTCTCCATCCTGAAGGATCCTATTGTGTGCTTGCAGCTACTGGTGGGAAAGAGAGGAGGGAAGCCGACAGCACTGCCGGGGTGGGGGCATACAGGGGGGCCTGGGCAGCAGGGGCAAACATATGGTGCACAGGGAGGGTCATGGGTGCACCAAGGGGGCACTTACTGGAACCATTCCCCTGTATGGCTCTCTGCAGCAGCTGAAAGCCAGCAGGAGGGAGGGGAGAAGAAGCCAGCTTTCATCTGCTGCAGAGGGAGCCATACAGGGGATTGGTTCCAGTAATTGCCCCCCCGCCGTGCCGATCAATCCTCCCTGCCCACATCCAATTCGCCCAGATGCCTGGGCCCCCTTGCTGGCCTGGGCCTGGTACAAGAGGGCTGGTGGTGCCCCCTTATCCACGGCCCTGGTTGTACATACACTTTAAGGGAGAGGACTGGGCATCATAGTCTGCCCCCATGAGGGGATTAAATAGCATTAACAGAGGCAACAAGTCATCTAGGGGAGTTTTGTATCCTACCAAGTTAGATTTCATGGCAAGAAGTTATGACTTGCCCACCGCATGTGATCCCCTACCACACCAATTCTAAGATATGGCCATTAGGTTATTCACCCGCCATTAAGTTATCCCCAACCACAAGGAGATGGGGGGCAGAATCCATAGTGTGAGACAATAAATCATTCAAAAACTGCGCCTACTAACACATTAACTGCCCAGCTGTGGGGCAATAAACCACTCCAGGGGGACATAAGGTAGGTACTATGAATACTGTAGATAAGAAAAGGGTGTTTGTTATCTGGGGCAATAAGCCAGCCAATAACATAAAGGTCAAAAGCCAACCCCGCTTTAGAGATTGGCACCCCTAAAAAATCCAGTCAGGAAAGATGAACTTCAAAACCCACAATCCTTAATGTTTATACTGTGGGAGCACCCCAAAATCCACCAGAGCAACTTTCCAGTGTACATTCAGGAACGCCCCCTCCCAAATTCCTTGGATCACCCAAAACTTTTAACTCAAGTATGGATGACTCCCAAATCCCATTTATAGCATGGATCACCCCCAAAATATTATCTGCTGTGCACATCACCTGAAAATATAATCTGCAGAGGAGATCACCCCAAAACATCTGCAATTCAAAGCAGTCTAAGATCACCCGAATTATCATCTGAAGTGTGGGTTACCACAAAATATCATCTGAAGTGTTAGTCACCCCCCAAAGATACCTACTGTTGTGTGTGCCACCCCGAAATATTATCTGCTATGTGGGTCACCACACAATATTATTGGCAGAGTGGTCCCCACACAATACCATTTGCCATGTGGATCACCCCAAAAATGTCATCTGCTGTGGAGGTCACCCCAAAATATTATCTGCTGTGTGGGTCACCCCACAATACCATTTGCTGTGTGGGTCACCCCAAAATATTATCTGCTGTGTGGGTCACCCCACAATACCATTTGCTGTGTGGGTCACCCCAAAATATTATCTGCTGTGTGGGTCACCCCACAATAACATTTGCTTTGTGGGTTACCCTAAAATATAATCTGTTGCGTGTGTCACCCCACAATACCATTTGCTATGTGGGCTACCCCAAAATATCATCTGCTGTGCAGGTCACCTAAAAATATGAACTGAAGTGTGGGTGACCCCCAAAATATCATCTGAAGTTTTGGTCACCCCAAAAACACCATCTGCTATTTGTGTGCCACCCAAAATATCACCTGCTGTGTGGGTCACCCTAAAATACTATCATGTGATTGACCAAGAAATATTTTCTGCTGCTTCAGTCACCCCAAAATATCATCTGTGGTGCAGGTCATCCCACAATACCATTTGCTCTATGGGTCACCCAAAAATACCATCTATAGTGTAATTGACTCTGTAATGTTATCTACTGTGGGGGTCACCCCAAAATATCAACTGTATTGTGGGTCTCCCCACAATACTACGTGTTACGTGGGTCACCCCAAAATATCATCAGCTGTGTCTGTGTGGGCCACCCCAGAAAATACCCCTCAATGTTATATGCAGTTTAATAACCCCACAATATCATTTGCTATATGGGTCACCCCAAAATATTATCTGCTGTTTGGGTCACACTGCAAATCCATTTGCTATGTAGGTCACCATAAATATAATATATGGTGTAACTAACCTCAAAATGTTGTCTATTTAGGTCACCCCATAATATCTGCTGGATGGGTCACCCCCCAAAAAATCACATGATATTTGAGTATCCCCTAAAAAAAATCGCCTTAAATATGGATCACCCTAAAGTCAAGACTATGTAGTGTGGGTCAATCCAAAAAATCACTTGAAAATATCCATAAAGTTGATAGTTTCAAAATGATACCCCTAAAATGAATCACCCTGAAATTTAATCTCTATCATTTCAAAATGTCACTGGAAGAATGAATCACACTAAAATCTCATTTATAGTGTGGATCACCCCCAAATATCATCTGTACGTTGGATCACCCTCAAATCTCACTTGTAGTATTAACCCGAAATCTTATCTGTAGCATAGATGATCCACAAATCTCATGTGCAGTGTGGATCACCCTAAAATATCATCTGTAATGTGGATCACCCCCATATCTCATCTGTAGTGTCATTCACCCCCAAATCTCATCTATAAGGTGGATCACTCTCAAATCTCATCTGTGATATGGATCACCCCACAATCTTATCTGTAGTGTGAATCACCCCCAAATCTCATTTTTAGTGTGGATCAACCTCTCAAATCTCATCTGTAGTGTGGATCACCCCAAAATTTCAACTGAAGTGTGGATCACTCCCAAATCTCATCTGTAATGTGGATTACCCCCAAAGATCATCTGTAGTATGGATAACTTTCAAATCTCATGTGTGGTGTTGATCACCCCTAAATGTCATCTGTATCGTGGATCACCCCCAATTGTCATCTATTGCGTGGATCACCCCCAAATGTCATGTGAAGTGTGGTTCTCCTCAAAATCTCATCTGTAGCAAGAATCATACCCAAATCTCATATATAGTGTGGAACAGCCCCAAATCTCATCTGTAGTGTGGATCACCCCTAAATCTCATCTGTAGTGTGGAACAGCCCCAAATCTCATCTGTAGTGTGGATCACCCCTAAATCTCATCTGTAGTGTGGAACAGCCCCAAATCTCATCTGTAGTGTGGATCACCCCTAAATCTCATCTGTAGCGTGGAACAGCCCCAAATCTCATCTGTAGTGTGGATCACCCCTAAATTTCATCTGTAGTGTGGAACAGCCCCAAATCTCATCTGTAGCATGGATCATTCACAAATCTCATGAGTAGTGTGGATCACCCCCAAATCTCATGTGTAGTGTGGATCACCCCCAAATCTCATGTGTAGTGTGGATCACCCCCAAATCTCATCTGTAGTGTGGATCACCCCCAAATCTCATCTGTTGTGTGGATCACCCCCAAAGATCATCTGTGGTATGAATCACCTTCAAATCTCATGTGTGGTGTGGATCACCCCTAAATGTCATCTGTATCGTGAGTCACCCCCAATTGTCATCTATTGCATGGATCACCCCCAAATGTCATGTGAAGTTTGGTTCTCCTTAAAATCTCACCTGTAGCATGGATCATACCCAAATCTCATGTATAGTGTGGAACAGCCCCAAATCTCATCTGTAGTGTGGATCACCCCTAAATCTCATCTGTAGTGTGGAACAGCCCCAAATCTCATCTGTAGTGTGGATCACCCCTAAATTTCATCTGTAGTGTGGAACAGCCCCAAATCTCATCTGTAGTGTGGATCACCCCTAAATTTCATCTGTAGTGTGGAACAGCCCCAAATCTTATCTGTAGCATGGATCATTCACAAATCTCATGAGTAGTGTGAATCACCCCCAAATCTCATGTGTAGTGTGGATCACTCCAAAATCTCATCTGTAATGTGGATCACCCCCAAATCTCATCTGTAGTGTAGATCACCTCTAAATCTCATCTGTAGTGTGGATCACCCTCAAATCTCAACTGTAGTGTGGATCATTCACAAATCTCATGTGTAGTGTGGCTCACCCCCAAATCTCATCTGTAGTGTGGATCACCCTCAAATCTCAACTGTAGTGTGGATCACCCCCAGATGTCATCTGTAGTGTGGATCACTCCAAAATCTCACCTGTAGCATGGATCATCCACAAATCTCATGTGTAGCGTGGATCACCCCTAAATCTCATGTGTTGCGTGGATCACCCCCAAATATCATCTGTATCGTGGATCACCCCCAGATGTCATATGTAGCATGGATCACCCCCAAATCTTATCTGTAGTGTGGATCATCCCCAAATCTCATCTGTAGTGTGGATCACCCCCAGATGTCATGTGTAGCATGGATCACCCCCAAATCTTATCTGTAGTGTGGATCACCCCCAAATCTCATCTGTAGCGTGGATCACCCCCAGATGTCATGTGTAGTGTGGATCACCCCCAAATCTCATGTGTAGTGTGGATCACCTTCAAATCTCATCTGTAGCGTGGATCACCCCCAAATCTCATGTGTAGCGTGGATCACCCCCAAATATCATCTGTACCGTGGATCACCCCCAGATGTCATGTGTAGCATGGATCACCCCCAAATCTCATCTGTAGTGTGGATCACCCCCAAATTTCATCTCTAGCATGGATCACCCCCAGATGTCATGTGTAGTGTGGATCATCCATAATCCTCATGTGTAGTGTGGATCACCCCCAAATCTCATCTGTAGTGTGGATCACCCCCAAATCTCATCTGTAGTGTGGATCACCCCCAAATCTCATCTGTAGTGTGGATCACCCCCAAATCTCATCTGTAGTGTGGATCACCCCCAAATCTCATCTGTAGCGTGGATCACCCCCCAAATGTCATCTGTAGTGTGGATCACCCCCAAATCTCATCTGTAGTATGGATCACCCCCAAATCTCATCTGTAGCGTGGATCACCCCCAAATCTCATCTGTAGTGTGGATCACCCCCAAATCTCATCCGTAGCGTGGATCACCCCCAGATGTCATCCGTAGCGTGGATCACCCCCCCAAATCTCATCTGTTGTGTGGATCACCCCACTCTATCATCAGTAAAGGTGACACCCCAAAATCACATCAGTGCAGATCATTGTAAATAGTTGACCTGTTGGGTGGGCCACAAAATCACAGCCACAATGGGGTCACCCCAATATTAGGGCCTGTCACCCCAAAATCACATGTATAGTGTTAACTCTGCAGGGGTGTTTGAGACCCTATAATGCCACCCACAGATAAACTGTACTGAACAAACAAATATAATTGAGTTGATTTAATGGACAGCTCCCCACATCTTGTAGACCCCCCCAGGACTGATATTCATGTCTCAGAATTGGCACACTAATTGATGGAGATATTTTATGTTTGACCCCCCCCTTCAGAAATGACCCCCACCCTGACTGACACCCCCCCCCATAATTGCACCCCCTTAGTGACCCCCCAATAAGCAGCGGTAGCTCAGGACTTCCCTGCTGCTCCCCCCTGCTCCTGAACCCTGACAAAGCTCCCTTCTCATCCCCCCCTATAGACAATCTGCATTCTTCCTCTCTGGCTGCTCCCCCCCCCTCCTCTTCCTCCTCCTCCTCCTGCTCAACAAAATGGTTTTTCTTCTGGCAGCGAGAAGAAACAGGGGCTTGTGAGACTGCTCCGCGCTCGCTCCCATTACAGCACTATTCCTGCATGGAAATGAGCTGACAGTCATCGACACGCACACAATACGGACTATCCATTCCCAGGGAATATTCCTGCCCATCCATCCGGAGCTCATCCTGCATCCTCCTCCGTGTAAACCGAGGTGAGCTGAACCCCCTCAACCATCATCGTCTCCAACCAACACCCCCCCCCCCCACAACTCCAACCCCAACCCCAATCCAAACCGCCAACCTGCTCCCCTTCCTTCATCCCCGTCCACCTCATTCCCACCGTCCATTCCTGACCTACATTCCCGGTGGAGGCAGCGATTAAGCCGTCATGAGCAGATAGGACCGGGGGGAAAATCCTCCGATCGGGGGGCTGAAAGCAGGTGCACGATATGGCATTGTTTTTTTTTTGGGGGGGGGCTCTGGGTTAATATCTAGGCTATTCGTGACATGGGGGGGTATACGACTTTACTCATTGCTTTAACCCCCTTGCATGCTGAGCGTGGTGATGCCAGTGCAGTCACCCCCCCCCCACCCCCTTGTTTCTTGATTGAATGGTGGGTAAGGGGGTGTTTTCAAGATGGAAACCCTTTGGGGTTCTACGCTGGATAGGCTTGTGGGGGGGCAGCTAGGCTTAAATGTCACCATTGAGGTCTCTTTCATGTGACGGTTGGGGGTAGTGGAGGTGGGGGGGATGCTGATGTCCACCGATTATACTCCCCCCCCCCCCACACCATCAACCCTCCCCGTACGTCTTATCACCCATATGCTTGGCGTACATCTCGAGGGGGGCCACAGGACCCCATCTTTGGAGGTCCTGCCTTGCCATTTCTCTACCTGCAGGCAAAATAAAAATACATTAAGTCCCTAGAGGGACATTTCTGCATCTGCACCAGCTGAGTGTGAGAGAAGAGGTGGGGGGGGGAGACTTGGTGAAAAGAGAGGAGGAGGAGGATGGTGGGGGGAAGATACAGGATGGAGATAGAGGTGGGAGAGAGGCGATGGGGAGATAGATAGAGAAGATGGAGAGATTTGGGGAGATAGGGGGGGGAGGGGGCGCTACTGAGGATAGGGGGAGATGGTGGTAGGGTTTGGACGTTAAACCAGTAATAAGGGGTCGATGGCTGAGATGGGAACGATGGAACGTGGGAAAGGAAGAAAAAAAAAAAAAAAAAGCGACAGAGATTGGATAAGGAGACATGGAGGAACGGTGGACCAGGAGGAGGGAGGGAGGATGGGAGAGAGCGAGAGAGATATGGGAAGGATTGGTGTGGAAGCACCAGGCGGACAGAGAAAAAAGGGGGGCCATGACACTGAGGAGGATGCCGCTACCGCAGACCTTATACAATTCATTTTAATTGAATTATATCATGCAGACTTTAGGATCTCAAATATGGCGGTCGCTTCCTATCTCTCTCTCCCCCCCCCCTAGTGCTCCCGATACCCTCCGTCGTGCTTGTTGGGGGGATTAACGCACAGAATGTGGCCCTAACGCACAATACAAATGTGACTGCTGTAGAAAACGATGAGCTGTGATACAATCTGGTTCCCCTAGTGTGTGTGTGTGTGATACATAGGGGTTCTGTCAATGTGATATGTCAGGTTCCATTAGTGTGATACATCAGATTCCGTTATGTGATACATCCGGTTCTGTTAATGGGATTTGTCAGGTTCCGTTAATGTGAAGCATTGGGTTCAGTTTTGGGTCTGGTTTTGTTAGTGTAATACCTCGGGTTCCATTCATCTGATACATCTGGTTCCATTAGTATGATAACCTGTTTGTGTTAGTTTTTATACATAAGGTTCCATTACTGTAAAACACTGGGATCCATTAGTGTAATACAGCGGGTTCTTGTAGTGTGATACATTGGGTTCTGTTACTGTGATACATTTAGTTATAGTATTGTGATACATTGGGTTCTGTTAATTTGATACATAGGTTCCGTTAATGTGATACATGGGTTTCTGTCAGGGTGATACTTTGGGTTTCATAAGTTTATTACATTGGGTTCTGTTTGTATAGTACATTGGGTTCTGTTAGTTTAATACATAGATTCCGTTAATTTGATACATTGGGTTCCATTAGTGGGATACATCGGGTTCTAGTAGTAGTGTGATACATTGGGTTCCATTAATGTGATACATCGGGTTCTAGTAGTAGTGTGATACATTGGGTTCTGGTAGTGTGATAGCTTGGGTTCCTTTAGTGTGATACATTGGGTTCCATTAGTGTGATACATCAGGTTCTGGTACTGTGATAAATTGGGTTCTGGTAGTGTGATAACTTGGGTTCTGGTAGTGTGATACATTGGGTTCTGTTAGTTTGATTCATTGGGTTCTGTTAATGTGATACATTGGGTTCCATTAGTGTGATACATTGGGTTCCATTAGTGTGATACATTGGGTTCTGGTAGTGTGATAAATTGGGTTCTGGTAGTGTGATAAAAAGGGTTTCTGGTACAGTGATACATTGGGTTCTGTTAGTTTGACACATAGGTTCTGTTAATGTGCTACATTGGGTTCCATTAGTGTAATACATTGGATTCTGTCAGGGTGTGCATTGGGTCCCGTTAGTGTGATATATCTGGTTCCACTAACAGGATACCTCAAGTTCCATTAATGTGCTACACCTGGTTCTGTTAGTATGGTACATTGGGTTCCATTATTTTAATACACCTGGTTCTGTTAGTATGGTACATTGGGTTCCATTAATCTGATACACCCGGTTCTGTTACTGTGAAATATTGGGTTCCATTAATGTGATACACTTGGTTCTGTTAGCATGATACATTGTTTTCCATTAATGTGATACACCCTTTTCTGTTATGCCCCGTACACACGGTCGGACTTTGTTCGAACATTCCGACAACGAAATCCTAGGATTTTTTCCGACGGATGTTGGCTCAAACTTGTCTTGCATACACACGGTCACACAAAGTTGTTGGAAAATCCGATCGTTCTAAACGCGATGACGTAAAACACGTACGTCGGGACTATAAACGGGGCAGTAGCCAATAGCTTTCATCTCTTTATTTATTCTGAGCATGCGTGGCACTTTGTCCGTCGGATTTGTGTACACACGATCGGAATTTCCGACAACGGATTTTGTTGTCGGAAAATTTTTATCCTGCTCTCAAACTTTGTGTGTCGGAAATTCCGATGGAACATGTGTGATGGAGCCTACACACGGTCGGAATTTCCAACAACAAGGTCCTATCACACATTTTCCATCGGAAAATCCGACCGTGTGTACAGGGCATATGTGTGATACACTTGGTTCTGTTAGTGTAATACATCGGGTTCCAGTAATCTGATACACCTGGTTCTGTTAGTATGATACATCGGGTTTCATGTGATACAGGTATATAAGGTTTCCTTCCTTGCCTCTGGTCGGTGATGGCTGTGAATACAAGTTAGTTTCCTTGGCTCATACCTGGGTGCTCCCCATCCTTCCCACAGCTCCCGCACAAGACTCTCCTGATGGTTCTTCTCCACTGCACTCCATTTTTGTTTGCTGGAGAAAGATTCTATTTATGTTGTTTGGTTGGTGGGTAAAGTTATGACCTTTTTACTGCTCATCAACTTTCATCCCTTGGAAAGTGTTTTCTTATTGCAGATGTCCTCTCCTGGGTACTTGCTTTTTACTACAGTGTACTAATGACACGGTTTTCCTGCAAACATCCTTTTGAGCATTCCTATATCCTGAAGAAGTAAGCGTTGCTTCACGAAACGCGTAGAGTTTTAGGATGTCAGCTGACTATTCTTCTATGCATATATATGCTATTATACAATTACTATTTTTGGATATACTTATTGTAACTTAACATAATTTTATTTATGTAGGTGAATAAAAACTTGGATTTTTTTAAAGCATGTATTGATCTGTATTTGTTTAGGGCAGCTCTTCCAAAGTCCCACGGGCAATTTTTGTATATGAGAGTTCTCACATGTTTAGGGACTGAGCTGCTCCCATATCCATGGTACTGTGGCCCTTTGCATGATATATAAGGTTCAGTTAATGTTATACATTGGGTCCTTTAGTGTGACACATTGGGTTCTGACAAAGTGATACATTGGGTTCTGGTACCGTGATACTTTGGGTTCTGTTAATGTGATACATTGGGTTCTGGTAGTGTGATACTTTGGGTTCTGTTAATGTGATACATTGGGTTCTGGTAGTGTGATGCACTGGGTTCTGGTAGTGTGATACTTCGGGTTTTCGTTTATGTGATACATTGGGTTCCGTTTATGTGATACATTGGGTTCCGTTTATGTGATACATTGGGTTCTGTTAGTGTGATACATTGGGTTCCAATATTCTAATACATGGGGTTCCGTGTGACGGTTTGTGTGGTAAGTACCAGCCAGCGGATCGTATCATGTACATGGTGCCAGGATTGCACCCTCTATGTTGGCCAGGCATACGCTGCCACTGCAGGGCTGACTTGTAGAAGCAGAAGCCCCGTGGATGTGCCTTAGGGCCCGAGGTACGGCTGAGTGGCCTATAGCATAATGGGAAGAATTATGGTCCATTAATAATTAATCTCCTGTGTACAGTATTAGACGTACCAGTGCAGCGTGGGAGGACGATGCACACCGCATATTCTCTGGCCTCTATAGATTAGAATACAATGGAATGATTGTCCTAGATTCCATATAATTCTGCAATATGCCATGCCTTGTATTATAGGTGGCCCAATTTCGTCTAAAGATACTCCGGGCAGTTGTAAGGGTTATAGTGGCACCCCTCCCAAAACCAATATTTCTGTGATTGGTGAATGCTGGAGAGTTCAGCCGCATGACAGTATCTGCTTTTTGTTGAGGTCTTTATTGGGGGATTTCTGTACACCTGCTGTGCCCATTATGAGGGGTTCCCACCATCCCTGTGCTGAGTTCCCGGGTCTGTACACCTGCTGTGCCCATTATGAGAGGGTCCCACCATCCCTGTGCTGAGTTCCCAGGTCTGTACACCTGCTGTGCCCATTATGAGGGGTTCTCACCATCCCTGTGCTGAGTTCCTGGGTCTGTACACCTGCTGTGCCCATTATGAGGGGTTCCCACCATCCCTGTGCTGAGTTCCTGGGTCTGTACATCTGCTGTGCCCATTATGAGGGGTTCCCACCATCCCTGTGCTGAGTTCCTGGGTCTGTACACCTGCTGTGCCCATTATGAGGGGTTACCACAATCCAGGTGCTGAGTTCCTGGGTCTGTACACCTGCTGTGCCCATTATGAGGGGTTACCACAATCCAGGTGCTGAGTTCCTGGGTTTGTACACCTGCTGTGCCCATTATGAGAGGTTTCCATCATCCCTGTGCTGAGTTCCCGGCTCTGTACATCTGCTGTGCCCATTTTTAGGGGTTCCCACCATCCCTGTGCTGAGTTCTCAGGTCTGCACACCTGCTGTGCCCATTTTTAGAGATTCCCACCATCTCTGTGCTGAGTTCTCGGGTCTGTACATCTGCTGTGCCCATTATGAGGGGTTCTCACCATCCCTGTGCTGAGTTCCTGGGTTTGTACACCTGCTGTGCCCATTATGAGGGGTTCCCACCATCCCTGTGCTGAGTTCCCAGGTTTGTACACTCGCTGTGCCTATTATGAGGGGTTCCCACCATCCTTGTGCTGAGTTCCTGGGTCTGTACACCTGCTGTGCCCATTTTTAGGGGTTACCATTATTCCTGTGCTGAGTTCCCGGGTCTGTACATCTGCTGTGCCCATTATGAGGGGTTCTCATCATCCCTGTACTGAGCTCCTGTGTCTGTACCCCTGCTGCGCTCATTATGAGGGGGTTTCCTTATCCATAATTGCATTATCACTTTTACATGAACTAGTCCTCTAAAGGGTAAAGAAATTTAAATCCTGTTTATGATCACCCTCTGTATAATATCTACTATATGGCCAAAGGAATATGAACACCTCACCAAAAAAACCAACACTAAACAATCAAAAGTATATGAACCCCCCTCCCAATGATGGAGTTCAGTTGTCTCCATTGAAGGATACTGATAATACTCCACCATACAATGACATTGTAGACAATTGTGCTCTTTCATTCTTGTGGTAGCAGATTGGTGAAGACCCTTTTCTGTTCCAGCATGATTGCCTGCCACCCACCCAGTGTACAAGGCCAGCTCCATAGAGACATGTTTGACCAGTGTGATGTGGAGGAACTGGTGTGACCTCCAAAGAACCCCTGACCTCAACCCTACTGAACATCTTTGGGATGAATTGGAACTTTTGTGGTGAGCCAGGCCTTCTCATCCTACATCAGTACCTGGCCTTGCACTCTAATTCCCCCACCACAGTCACACACTATTATTATTATTATACATTTATATAGCTCTGACATATACCACATGCTCTGTCCTATTTGGGGAAGGGGCTGCTGAGAGATTCCCCCACATTGAAGAAGGTGATTCTCACCTGGGTAAAGGGTTGCCACCTCATCCCTATAAACCCGAACACATATGAATTACACATGTTCTGAGGCTAATTTATTGCAGATAAGGCACCAAGTGAGTTTAATTACCATCTTAAACACCCACAGAACCTGTGTAATTCATATGTTTTTGGGTTTAAAGGGATGAGCTGGCAATCCTTCCTGGGATGGAGCAGATCTCTAGAAGGGACACTAAGTCAGATGTTGGTGTTTACCTCGGTTCCCTCCTCCATGGAGAGAAGAACAGTGAGCTGATAGTGGAGAGTAGGAGAACCCTCAGCAGAGGTACAAGCACCTCCAAAGATGGAACCCCTTAGCACCTTATCCAATATCTGGACTTTTCCACTCTCTGACGTTATATGGACTCTCTGTATCAACTATGGCCTTCAAATAGTAGAAGTTTATTGGAAGATCTGGCTTCCGTCTGAATATTCTAGAGACAAGTGTTATCTACAGGCAATTACCGGGGGGAGGGGAGTGAGGGGTTCCTCCATTGGTGCCAACCAAGGCATCCAGAGTCCTGAAATGTGTGTTTGGACAAAGTGTGTGAGAGCCCCTGGGAAGAGGGGGATCACGGGACAGAGGTTAGGAGGAGGGTGTGATGGACTCTTCTGTATCAACTACGGCCTTCAAATAGTAGAAGCTCATTGGAAGATCTGCCCTCCTGAATATTCTATAGACAAGTGTTATCTACAGGCAATGCCTGGGGGAGGGGAGTGGGAGGTGCCTCCATTGGTGCCAACTAAGGCATCCAGAGTCCTGAAATGTGTGTTTGGACGAAGTGTGTGAGAGCCCCTGGGAAGAGGGGGGTCACGGGACAGAGGTTAGGAGGAGGGTGTGATGGACTCTCCTGTATCAACTACGGCCTTCAAATAGTAGAAGTTCATTGGAAGATCTGCCCTCCGTCTGAATATTCTAGAGACAAGTGTTATCTACAGGCAATGCCTGGGGGAGGGGAGTGGGGGGTGCCTCCATTGGTGCCAACTAAGGCATCCAGAGTCCTGAAATGTGTGCTTGGACGAAGTGTGTGAGAGCCCCTGGGAAGAGGGAGGTCACGGGACAGAGGTTAGGAGGAGGGTGTGATGGACTCACCCGGGACAGAGGCTTTTGGAGGGGACTGAATGCTTGCCTCTTGCCTACTGATTATGAACCCTGGGTTTTACAGGTGATCCAGAGATATGACCTTTTAGGGCAGCCTTGACGTCTCCTAGCTCATCGACTATACAATGCACATTATCATAAATATCAAGACAGAACTCCTTCATACAATAGAAGGGTTAATTAGCACAAACAACAATGGGTGAAAGACTCTTAGAAGCCATACTAGACTTATTTACATTATAGCAGACAACAGACAGACAGGTGGCTGGAGGTGATGACATCAGCATCTTCTAACAGAATGTGTCCCAACAGTATGAATCAGTCACTATTTCTAATATGGCATATACTGGGATCCCAGAGTCTGTGTGTATTGGGGGGACATGGACCTGAATCCAAAATAACACCACCTCAAGGCTGCCCAGGCTCAGAGCTCACAAAGAGCACCGTTCCCCCCAAAACCCAGGGCCATAATCAGTAGGCAAGAGGCCAGCATTCAGTCCCCTCCAAAAGCCTCTGTCCCGGGTGAGTCCATCACAGAAGGTAACCTTTGGCCTCAAGCCACCATCTTGACCTTCGCCATGCACAGTGATGGGACAGTAACAGGTTGGGCCGAGAAACTCTGGGAGCCCTGGAACCTGTATGTTAGGTTGTGACCCAGCTGCTAGAGATGGCCATGTGCAAGGCAGCCTGGGTACCACCTACAAGTGATCTGTCATTATGGAGAGGAGTATGCAGTCACTGCGGAGAGGAGTGTGCAGTCAGTAGGGAGAGAAGTGTGCAGTCAGTATGGAGAGGAGTGTGCAGTCAGTATGGAGGGGAGTGTGCAGTCAGTATGGAGGGGAGTGTGCAGTCAGTATGGAGGGGAGTGTGCGGTCAGTATGGAGAGGAGTGTGCAGTCAGTATGGAGATGAGTGTGCAGTCAGTATGGAGGGGAGTGTGCAGTCAGTATGGAGGGGAGTGTGCGGTCAGTATGGAGAGGAGTGTGCGGTCAGTATGAAGAGGAGTGTGGAGTCAGTAGGGAGAGGAGTATGCAGTCAGTATGCAAAAGAGTGTGATGTCAATAAGGAGAGGCATAGTCAGTTGGGAGAAGAGTGTAAGGTTAGTGGGGAGAGGAGTGTGTGGATAATGGGGAGAGGAGTGTGTGATCAGTAAGTAAAAGAGTGTCCAGTCAGAAGGGAGAGAATAATAAGAACAGTAAAGAGAGGAGTGTACAGTTTGTAGGAATAGGAGTGTGCGGTGGTTAGTGAGGAGAGGAGTGTGCAGTCAGCAGAGAGAAGAGTGTGTATTAGTGTGTGTGTATTATTTGTGTAGTCAGTAAGGAAATCAGTGTGCACACAGTAATGCAAGGAGTGTGCGGTCAATAGGGAAATTAGTGCAGTGAATAGAGAGAAGAGTGTGTAGTTAGTAGGGAGAGGAGTGGGGAGACAGTAGGGAAAGGAGTATGGTCAGTAGGGAGAGGAGTGTGCAGCCAGTAGGGAAAAGAGTGTGGTGAGTAGGGAGAGGAGAGGAGTGTGCAGCCAGTAGGGTGAGGAGCGTGGTCAGTAGCAGTGGCAGCCTGTCCATACAGGGCACAGGGGCGCTGGCCCCCTAATCCCTGCGCCCGGCTCCTAATCTACATGCAGGATGCCGGACGCATGGTTTCCAACGGGGAGCCTGAGGCTCTAATTGGCTTCAAAAAAGGGTGGGCTCGGGGCGCAGAGCACGGCGACCAGAGTCCACCTAGTTCTGTGACAATAGCGAATTAATTTTCTCTATTATCTCTCTGATTCTCCTCCCAGCCAATCAGGAAGCAGGTCCTGAGACCTGATTGGCCAGGGAGTCTTAGGCCAGGGAGTCTTAGGACTCCCTGGCCAATCAGGTCTCAGGACACACTTCTTCTTGTTCAGCCAGAAGCAACAGCCCGGCTCTTCCACCCCCTGCCTCCTAAGGTAAGGTCAGTGTGGTCATCTAGAAGAAGACAATGCAGTCAGCAGGGAGAAGAGAGTGCAGCCAGTATGAAGAGGTGACTCTTAAGCTGTTCCCCCTCCAGGGCTCTGTGGAGGACACAGTAGATGAAATCTGGAACCTCTTAGGATGTCCATCTGACTCTTCTGGTTGGTCTTTTCAGTTTAGAGGACATGTATTGCCTTAGTAGAACTGATTCTTTACTTTATCGTCCATTGATGAACACAGGAACTCAGGCATTAGCATACAAGAGGTTATACAGTATACTGATGCCTACAGGAAGTTTGGACAATGGCAAAAATAAATCAAAATTGAAGGCCAGCCCCTTTGTCCTCGGGGGTGGAACATTTTTCCCTCTGTTTTGCCGAGAAAAGGTCTAACCATATTTTTTGCTATTCGGTCTCTGACCCTCCTGTGACTGTGAGCCAAACCGGGCCTGCAGCCCATGTTCTTATTTCAGTTTCATATCCCAACACCTAGGAGAGACTGTATTTTGGGTCGCCGCCTTTCTCCTGCTGCTGATTTTAAACTACAAGGGGTTATTTCACACTACATTGATGCATTTGGAGGTGCAACCTGCTGTTATGGGCCTTGGATCTTTTAGAGTTTCCATGGCTGCTAAGACCTTTTCACTACACCCCTGTTGTTTGAGGACTTTCTTTATGTGGACTGGAAACGTTCTGAAGGGTCTTGGACTTCACTAGAGACCATGCTAGAGCATTTTCTCTTTTGGGAAGGGATTCACTATTAGGTGGTCTATGTCCAATGTGCATGTTTCATGTTAACATAGATACCACTAAAAGGGTCCAAGGTATATTTACCTTTGGGGACTTCACTGATAAGAAGTTGAATTCCCTGCTTAGATCCCAGTTCTATCTGGGATCTCTTGGGTTGCCCAAGATTCTAACATAGGGCAGGGGGGCAGGTTGTAGTGTGATGGGGTGGTCGTCACGTCCTACATGTTTCCCTCCTTGTTGGGCACCAAGCAAGGGTCAAATGAGAGGCTTACACCCGGGGTGGGTTCTTCTGGGCTACCATAGGCACTTTGAATAGGGTTAATGCCTTACACAGGGGTACCTTTACTGGAACAACCAACTGATCTCTAATAAACTCATCACCACTGTTACTTGTGTAATTAGGAGGGACACGCAGGGCCCTTGCCCTCGCCACCTGTCCAGCGTATCACTGCTACCTCACTCCCAGTAATAATATGGGGCCCAGCCGTGCATCGAGCGTGGACTCCATGGGTGCACTTCATGTCTTCACTTAACTCTTCTGCCCCGTACACACGATAGGATTTTCCGACGGAAAATGTTCTATAGGAGCCTGTTGTCAGAAATTCCGACCGTGTGTAGGCTCCATCGGAAACTTTTCATTTGAGAGCTGGTTCTCAAATTTTCCGACAACAAAATCCGTTGTCGTAAATTCCGATCGTGTGTACACAATTCCGACGCACAAAGTTCCATGCATGCTCGGATTCAAGCAGAAGAGCCGCACTGGCTATTGAACTTCATTTTTCTCGGCTCGTCGTACATGTTGTACGTCACCGCGTTCTTGACGTTCGGAAATTCCGACATTATTTGTGTGACCGTGTGTATGCAAGACAAGTTTGAGCCAACATCTGTCAGAAAAAAAAACATGGATTTTATTGTCGGAAAATCCTATCGTGTGTACAGGGCATAACTTTTCTGTACCTGTGTACAGGAACAGGGCCAAGGCGGTGCAGATTTGCTCCCATTACTATGGGAAACAGATTGCTGTTGAGTGCACGCTTATGGCAGGCTGCTAGAGAAACCTTTGTTACCCTTGGTAACCACTTGTATCTTCACACTGTATGAACTCTTGTACCATTATCTTCATACCTTGATGTGCTTAGTGACCCAAGCTGTAACTATGTGTACCGGTTACTTGCATGACACCCCTTTAGTAACTTCAGACCAGGCAAAGTTACAAAAGCTTACTTAACATGATGACAAAGACAGACGACAGTCCAGAATAAAGTGCAAACATTTCCCTAACTTTCCTTGTCTCTAACTCAGTCTTGTGGCTGCCCAAGCATACCCATACAGGAAAAAGTCCATCTTTGGTAGAGTCATATTTAAGAGGGACTGCAAGCCCCAGAAGTCCTTCTGGACACTGGGAACTCCAACTTCGGCACATCACTGGACATTTAGACTCTGGTAGCGGCAGGGAACAGGTCCAGCCAAACCGAACCGGCCAGAAAAGAATCAGCAGAACAGCAACACGAAACCCCGTAGGCAGGTCTAGGGTCAGGGCCTCCATCCCTTTTATTTCAAACAGGACTGGGGGGTCAGACCCAAGAAAAACTTGAGAAGCACAAATAACTCCCAACTTCCTGGCTGGGGCAGCTATAACTATTACCTGCCTACAGGGTAGGTCCCTGCTTTATGGAGCAATTGTAGCTGTTGTCTGGAACATTGTACTGTGATGGTTTATTACAAGTCTCTAACTTGTATCCTGCATAAGACTGATGACTGTACAAATGCATAGCACCCTCTGGCTACCTGGGATTCTGATGAGATGTCCAAGGAACAGTTGATTTGCCTTCCTTTGAGAGACATCATCACTGGCTTTTGACACTATCATTTGCAACTCCTTGGATGGTCAGAAGGTGCTCCTACTACAGACCAGGAGATTTGTGGAAAGGTCAGAGGATCCCCTTTCCTCTATTTCTTCTGCCTTAGTAGTGCACACTCGCAGATCCAGTTTAACTCCCACCGAGACCATAGGTCGAGCAGCCAGAGACTTGCTAACATCTCTTCGGCATGAAGGTGCACCCCCACTTCTACAAATGGAGGACTGTTTGCACAACCGGATGAATGCCTGGGTATCAGGATGCTTATGACACCCTCTTTACCTTACAGGCTAATTATTTGGAGACAACATCTATTTTAGTTGCTTAGCAGCAACCTTTGGTACTACATATAGCTGTGCCATTACTCCCCAGATCCCTTGTACTCTGGGACCCCCTGTTCTTGTCTTAGTAGGAACTTGTCGTTGGGAGTTATTCCCTACAAGTTATCCCCTCTCTTCCTTGTGGAAATTCTTTATTCTGGAATAATGCTGATCCTTGGTATTCCCTCTACCCAAAGGTACCTTCTGTGTTCCAGTTTCCACTGTAATTGGGTCCTGAACCAACAGTATCCATTAAAGGCACTTGTAATTGGCAGCACTGTACCTTATGTACACCCTAGCGTTTTTTTCTTGGCATGATTTTTTCTGGGACGCTTAGACAGCCTTGCTTGAAAGGTTACATTTTCTGAAATCCAATGGTCAGAATTTATTCAAAGGTCCCAACACCTGCAATTTTCCACTGGTTAGCCTTACAGATGTCTAGTGTTGGTAACCATCACCAACAAGCGAGACTGAACAACTTAGATTCTTGCTGAAGCTCTCTGCACCTTCTGGGTTTGTGGAATCTTTCCTAATGGTCATTGTACCCCCTTCCCATTTTGGGGGCCTGGTGGAGTACTGGGGGCTTACCCTTTTAACATTGCCTTTCCTTCTTTTGTTAGGCTTTGACCTTACTGAGTCTCCTCCTTGGTATCTGGGAGTCTGGACTTGAGGCGAGGCATGCGGGTGGTTCCTATGAATTTAATGGTTCTCTATATGCATCCTCAGTCTATTAGGGTCTGTGGGGTGGTTCTTTGCCCCAATCATAGGAGGACTTCTGTCTCAGGGCTGTCCTTGCTTCTGGGAATTAAGTCCGGTTCCACGGAGAAGTTGGTGTCTGCTTCCTTGTAGGGTCCTACTGTGAATAGGGCCCTTGACCTGGGCTCCGTTGGCTATCACTGGTGCTCTACAACCTTCACCCTCAGAAAGCTTAGGGAATTTCCCTGTGACAGGCCAAGTGACCTGGTCCCTATGCTGGACGACATTAAGGATGTTACTCTCAGCTCATGCTGCAACTTTACTGCAGGCACTCCCAGTGGGAGATAGCATGTGTCTGGTGATCATCGTGGGTTTGGATTATATAGAGTCAGGCCCTCCAACTATGTCTGATTCACAACCTCTTTGGGAAGTTTCTAAAAATATCTTCTGGTAGGCAGGCCCTGCAGGGGGGATTCCCTGTCAAAGTTTAGTGATGTCCTTTGGAACAGGTCTGTTTGTCCTACTGTTTTCAAGTGTTGCTGTGGTGGTTATTTTCCCACTCTTATCTATTTTGATGGGGGTACTTCTTCCACCCCTTTATGCTCTTTGTTTTTTGCCAGTCTCTCTAAATTAAGGTGGTTCCATTGGGGTTGTCTCCAAATACCTAGGTTATTGACCATTTTTAGACTGACTGGTCCCCCCTTGTGGACTTCCTCAGGGATCTGTTTTCTTCCAGTGTTCCCTTTGTTGACCATTCTTGTTGTTGGTCTGTTCTCCCAGTTCAGGTAGGTATGTTTACCTTTTAGTGGTTGCTTTGGCTTACAGCATTCTGCTGGCATGTGCTCAGTGTCCTTTGAGGTAGTCATTCTTTTTGGCAGAAATTCTTGTCCTGCCCTGAGCATCATCAGGATGATCTACTAAGACCTCCCCTGTCCTGTTGGGAGGTACTTCAGCTTCAGCTATTGGTCCCTCTTGTTCAGATTTCGTCATTGGTCCTTCTGGTTCTTGCAGGTGGCTCCTGGCTCTGTCTTGGATCCATCAATGGCTTTTTTCTTGAAACCCATTGAGGAACACAGGCCCCACTTTTGTGTTTATTATCCTGTTTTTATTGCTTGCTCATAAAACTGACACATATGGTTGTAGGAGTGACTATACAGAGACTGGCCTTCAACATTTATTGCCTGTGCCCAAACCTCCTGTAAGCAGCATGTAGGTGGGGTGCAGTGTGGTGCGGCAGGAATAATTCACACAGTCAGGTTTAATATAAAACTTGTATTGAAGTAATGCAGTGACAGTTCACAACAACCCATCGAGATGCCTGCCCAACCGGGTACACTCTCGGTTTCCAACAATGTGCAGAGATCAGGAATCAGCCGAGTTGACAGCGTCTGTTAAGAGAGCAGAATGCGGCCTGGCTCTCTCGTGCCCAAGTATGAGGTCCCAAGTAGTGGCGACCCTACGATTTTTGTTCCTCGCCAGGAACCTTTCCCTTCCGCTGGTACTGTCCCTACACTAGTGACTCACAAAAAGAGCACCAAACCTGGGAGCCAGGACTTTAAATAGGCTCTGCCTGACCCAGGATGGCTGCCAGAGTCACATGGGGCTGCAACATCCTTATGGGTGCTTCCCCAGTGACCCAGGAAACCATAGAGGAATTGTGTTCCTCTTAACTTCCTCTCCAGCTGCGGTGCTGAAGCTGAGGAGCGCTACCTCCGTACAAGCAGCGTATTTTAGCAGCCTGTTTCTGAATTCCTGTGTCCCTCCATGGACTTCAAGAAAAAGATTTTGCGGTACATTCAAAAATCTTAATACTCTGTGTCCAATTATGTAAACCTGGTGTTAGAAGTGAGGTGTCCAGTGTTGTAGCAGGTCTGGTAGGCATACATTGGCATTCTGAAATCCTACAGAGAGCACAGATATCATTAGTGGAAGATAAGGAAGCAATGGTTTCTGTGGAGTAGTGTCTGGGAAGCATCCAGATTACATATAGCCCTCCATGAGACAAACAATGTAGTGCCATGTCTTAAGCTCCTCATTGAAATACAACATGCCCATTAAATATCCAAAATTGGAGGTGCTTTGATTTCATGGTTGTTGAGTGGATCAGTGGTGGGACTGGTAGCTTTCAGCTCTAGTGCTTCAGGCACAGGAAAATGAATGTATGTTGTGAGGTTTTTGGCCATGGGTTAGAAATAGTCTTTGAGGGGAAGGTTCAGTGTTAAATTTATGGGTCAAATTACATGTACCGTTAAATACAAGTTCACCTTGGCATTTGATAAATGTACTTTAGAACTGAACACCAAGCAAGCAGCTAAATATACATTTGAAATACACTTGTGAACTGTCTTATCAGCAGAATGATTTGTAATCCTGTCCAGGAACTTTATTCAGTTCATGTGTCTCTGCTGCACCAAACAACCAGGAGAGTGACACCCCTTCCTCTGTTACAGTCAAGGAGTTCTGTGGCGTCAACTTCCAGTCTCCAACCTGATGACTGGACAGTCATTCAGAGCAAAGTAACAGGTCCTCTTACAGCCCACACTTTCTGTTGAAGATATACAGCATATGTTCCCAGTGGTTCTTTGCACACTCATTCACCAGCTGAAGCTATGAGAAATACCCAGTACTTCCATGTATAGGGGAGCAAGTGACCTTCTACCCTTATTCCCATGATGCAGTGTTCAATGCCTGAGCAGCCAACAACCAGCCCTGGCTTTACTTACATGGGGATGGTTGCAAAGTCTTTAGCCTTGTGTAGGCTCCAACAGACTGTTCGTTCTCCAGGCAAAGATATATATGTTCCATGTGGTTCTTTGCACCCTCATTGGCCAGTCAAAGCCATGAGAAATACCCAGAACTTCAATGTATAGGGGAGCAAGCGACCTTCTGCCCTTACTCCCATGATGCAGTGTTCAGTGCCTGAGCAGCCACCAACCAGACCTGGTTTTGGTTGCATGGGGATGATTGCAAGGTCTTTAGTCTTGTGTAAGCTCCAACAGACCGTGTATTCTCCAGGTGAATATATCTATGTTCCCTGTGGTTCTTTGCAGACCTTCAAGTCTCCAACCTGTTGATTGGAAAATCCATTCAAAGCAAAATAACAAGTTCACTTATAGCCCACACTTTCTATTGAAGATACATATGTTCCTTGTGGTTCTTTTACAGCCTCATTCACCAGCCGAAGCCATATGAAATACAGAGTACTTCCAGGTATAGGGAAGCAAGTGAGCCTTCTGCTCTTACACCCATGGATGCACGATTCAGTGACTGAGCAGCCAACAACCAGCCCTGACTTGGCTTACATGGGGATGGTTGCAAGATCTTTAGCCTTGTGTAAGCTCCAACAGACTGTTCATTCGCCAGCCGAAGCCATATGAAATACCCAGTACTTCCAGATATAGGGGAGCAAGTAACCCTCTGCCTTTACTCCCATGATGCACTGTTTAGTGCCTGAGGAACCAACCACCAGCCCTAATTTTTGATTACATGGGGATGGTTGCAGTGTCTTTAGCCTTGTGTAAGCTCCAACTGACCAAAGCTGAGCCGACACATGACTTCTGGAAAGTGAACAGGACAGAAGGGTAGTGTGGTGAAGATAACTTTCTGGTAAACTTTCAGCCCCACTTTGAAGCGTGACGTAATTAGTACTAATATGTGTACATTTTTGGAATAGACCAGATTGGGAGAGTGTGTATGGGCCTGTGAACGTGGGGATACTTTGGATAGGCCACTCGATACCTTTTTACCTAACAGCAGAGGTCTCCAAACTTTCTAAACAAACGGCCAGTTTACTGTTCTTCAGACTTTAGGGGGTCCAGCATGTGGCTGGTGGAAGTAGAAAATGTCCTGGCATTAGTGGGGGTAAACAATGCCCCATCTTTAATATTAGGGGGAGCAATAGTGCTCCATTGGTTTCAGTGGGAGAAATAACGTCCCATCTTTGGTGTCAGTGGGAGGAATATTGCTCCATCTTTGTTATCAGTGGGAGGAATGGTGCCCCATCATTGGTGTCGGTGGAAGGAATAGTGCCTCTAGGGCCATATAAAGAAGAGCAAGGGCTGCATCTCGCCCCTGGGCCACACAGCCTTACAGGAACCCTTAAAAAAAATTTCAGATCTCGAGGAACCCCTGATAAAAACCATTCATTGGAAATAATGCCTTTTGTGATTAGTGAGAAGAGTGTCCCTGTACAGTGGTAGTCAGAATGCCTCTCTTACAGATAGCTAAAAAAACTATTGGTGTCAAGCCACTGAGTTTGCCAAGTGGCGTCGGCCCCAGAACTATGTAGACACCATCAAATGGGAGGTTTATTAGCCACAGCTCAAGGAGCCAATAGCAACCTCTGGAGGAACCCTAGTTGAGAATGGCTGCTTTAGATGTTCAGGCACTTTAGGGAAAACTTCAGGACTTATTTTTTACTCTAAAAGCAGGCACTAAGAACCACCATTGACTTGCTTTAGAAATGAATGTACCTTCATGGATGGAGTCATCAACATCTCTCCTTTATGCCCCAGTGGTCAGCCTTAGGATTTAGGAAGTCAATGCAGTACTTACAATATTTTAGTGTTCAAGTTTTTTTTTTTTTAGCTCATTTACAGTATCCTGCACGGCTGACTTCTCTCGTTGATTCCAAAGCCCTAGTCCATAAAAGCTGTGGTGTACTTGTCTTTCATTGACAATCACTAACAGGCTGGCGGTAGTTTTCTGTTAGCTGGATAAATTGCTCTATATTTAATGTAGAATCTCAGCCATACAGCTCAATTCAAGAGGGAAATACAATATATGTAACTGTTTTATGTCAGTATATTTGTAATATGTTTAGTCACTTTTGTCATTCCTATGCATCTGTCACCCTGTGCAATGGCTCTATATTTCGGCTGTATCTCTGCTATAAACCAGAGGCTCTGAATGGAGAGTTGCATAAATGGTTCTATATTTAGGATGTATCCGGTCTATAAACCAGAGGCTCTGGATGGACAGTTGGATAAATGGTTCTATATTTAGGCTGTATCTCTGCTATAAACCAGAGACTCTGGATTGACAGTTGGATAAATGATTCTATATTTAGGATGTATCCAGTCTATAAACCAGAGGGCTCTGGATTTACAGTTGAATAAATGGTTCCATATTTAGGATGTATCTGGTCTATAAACCAGAGGCTCTGGATGGACAGTTGGATAAATGACTCCATATTTAGGATATCTCTGGTCTATAAACCAGAGGCTCTGGATGAACAGTTGGATAAATGGTTCTATATTTAGGATGTATCTGGTCTATAAACCAGAGGCTCTGGATGGACATTTGGATAAATAGTTCTATATTTAGGATCCATCTAGGATATAAACCAGCGGCGCGTGACCTACAAGTATCATTTCCATACTGTCCCACCAACTTAGAAGCTGGTGTTACTGCAAGTTACACAGTTAAACAGTTCCTGTTGCTAAATGCATGCCTTCAGTTATCTAGTATTGGCTTAAGACTTGTGATTACTGTGGTGCAAGTGGTATATCAAACAGGATAGTGGGTAATTGGAAACCTGGGTGCACCCTTATCTTCAGCCTTCTTTTTAGCAGCAAGCAGAATGCAAAATGTCAGTTACTGGTACATTCATGGTACTATTTGGCCCTCTAGGGTTTCTTGGAAGATATAGGCAGAGGTAATCATATACACATTGGAAGGAAATGCAGGAAGGACCAAAAGCCTCGAGGTGCTTGAAAGACCCAGTGAGGCACCACTTCGCTCTGGTCTAGCAAAGGAAGTTTATTGATCACTACTAAAAACAGTGAGCTGGTTCACTGGTTTGCCAACCCCTTCAACCCCTGCCAACCCCTTCAAGATCCTCTTGAGGCTTGGAAGAGGATGGAAGCCATAGGACTAATGTGGTTAATGTGAAGGCTGGTTGAAGGACCAAGTAAGCCTGCAAGTTTAGATCATTATGAGAAAAAGACTAAGTGCTGCCCCTGAGTTTACTTTCCAGAAGCTGCAATTTACAGCCATCAGCTTATGTTGGAAGGGATATGAGATGTTGGAACATTTGGAGCAATAAATATGCTATAACCACGGCCCATTCAACCCCTTTTAGAATAGTTTTGAAGAGAAAAACAGAGAAGGCAAAGGATTCTGTTGGTTTTAATATCCAATTGTCTACTCAGAACAAGAAAAAGGATGTGTAGGTGCTGTGAGTGCTACAGAATAGTCTGGAGAGTTCCTTAATGTAATGATTAGCCTTGAGCCCTCACTATCTGCTGGTCGTTACTCTGCAGCGCACACCTGTCCTAATCAAGGAAGCACTTGAGGCGACTGCTTGACTTTCAGCTTGGGACTGATCAATAGGTTGTACCGCCTGCTCATGCCTAGGAATAGGATTGAGGTCTGTCTGCCTTCTGCTTGTACATGCTCTGCCTTATGTCTGTAAAATGTTTGTACTGCATTTGTATTTAGCTTGTCTGCGTCCATGGGTCGTTGACCTCAGCTACCCATGTACTCTGAAGAATGTTGAATTTCGTTTGCTTTTTTGGGTCTATAATGTGCAGCGCTACCCCTGTAAGGGCTGCTGAGTGATGCTTGTCCTCTGGAACTGCCCTGACGTTCTGACACTCTAGGTTCAGTCATAGGTTTTTGTTAACAATGTTCAATAACTTTGCCACACGTACTACCAAGTACAAAATGAAGGCAATAAACATGGACTTCAGCCAACACTATTTTATTATTTACTTCAGAGTAGTTCAGGTTGATAATAGAAAACAATCAGTTTGTAGCAGCACTCAGTCAAATAACATTAGAAAAGTAGGTGACCTTATGCAAGTAACAAATGGACCGCTGGGTGGGAGAAGCAAAGACTATAACAGTATTAGAGATGCAGCACTGACCGTGGAAAAAGGCCTGCTACTACTGCACTCAAGTTCCGCAAGCTCACATGTGGATACCAAGGACTGCCGAGCCTAAACTGTACGTGATACCATTATGGAGGGAGGGTTAGTAGTTCTATAATGGTAGAGAGGAAGCACCTCCGAGTCTTTGCTTGAGAAGAGTCAGTTCATGCTTGCGGTTGAATCTTCGGCTGACAATAGTAGTGGCTATTTGGGGTATATATAATGGGGCAAAACTGAGTCAAGTCTGCATGCAGTGAAAATAGGGGGTAATAGGATCTCTTTAGCTGAGATGGGGTAAAGGGGACTGCTAGCAGTGCCCACGTGTAAAGGCTGGGCAAACTGCCTTTTCACGAATTCTGGATGAAGGTATGACTCCGGTATAGGTTGGTGGGATGAGCAGGCTCTGGATCAGCAGTAGGATTAGGTGAAGAATGCACAGCAGGCTGCCGTGTAGTTGGTGGCAAACCACCGATGGCGATTAGTATGGGTGTCTCTATGCCTTAGGTTTCTGCAGAAGGCTATGTCACTGGGTATCTGGCACTGCTGGGCAGTGCAGAAGAACTGTGTCACTGTGTCCTTATGCAGGGGCAGTGGTGGTCAGAACAGCAGCAGCGAACCAGACTTTCAGACCAGCCAACAAGAGAGCAGGCCCACCAGTTGCAGTTGACTTTATAAACTCCTCCAGAATCCTTTGTTGCGGAATTGGGAATTGAAGTCTCTGGGCGGGTTCATTTCACAGTAAGCATTAATTGAGGGACTACATGTCACATGGTATTTTGCTTTGGTGTCATAGAAGAGGTGGCCACCCCCTAGAGGCAGGAAGACAATACAATGATCTGTCCATGAACACAAGGGGAAAAACAAAATGTGTTATTTATAAGCAATGTGTCCTCTACTCCATTACATAGTAGCCCTGTTCCTGGCTACAAACACAAGCTGAGATCCACCATGGGGGGCCTAAGGTGCTGTAGCCCCCCATTTGCGGGATTTCTAGAGCTGCCAGCACACCAAGAAATTGCCCTCTCACTTCCAGCTAGAATCCATATGGGGTCACAGGATTATTTGAAACCACTGAATGGAAATAGGGATCCAAAGTGTCCAGGATGCTGCCAGTGGTAAAAATGGGGTATGCGCTAGCTCAGCCATCTCCACCAGGTTTCCAAGGTTGCCAGGTGCTCCTTGAGAAACAAACAAATTCTACTCTCAGATAAGTAACCACTAATACTAATGATCACCACTTGCTTTTTAGCTATCTGTGAGGGGGTTAGTCTTCCTACTGACCATCAATGTAAGGGACATTCCTACCACAGTGTAATGAAGTCCCTCTTCCAACAATTACCAATGTAACGCGGTCCTTCTCCCATTGACCAGCAGTGTAATGAGGTCCCTCTACCAATGATCACCAATGTAATGTGTTCCTTATCCCACTGGCTACCATTGTAAGGAGACACTTTTCCACAGACAGCACTACTCCATATTCCTCACAGGTTCCTGGAAAAGCTCTCAAGGGATTGGGTGCTGTAGCAACAACTAGCTGGGAACTGGTTCAGGAGTCACAAGGAAAATGTTTGCCAGCACACCATGGATCAACAAGGAAGCGCCCAAGCGAATTATTTATGCACGATCACATCAAAAGGGTGGTGCAACATTTCGGAGTCACGTAGGACTCCTTCGTCAGGCATGTGATAAAAGGTACATTATCACATGCTTGACGAAGGGGTCCTACGTGACTCCGAAACGTTGCACCACCCTTTTGATGTGATCATGCATTAAATAATTCGCTTGGACGCTTCCTCGTTGATCCATGGTGTGCTGGCAAACATTTTCCTTGTGACTTTTCCACAGACCACCCATGTGAGTGAACACTACTTTATTTTCTGCCCATCAGTATAAGTTGTTTCTCTTCATAATTATCAGTTATTTTTTTTTTGCCCTTGGGTGTTAAATAGTTCAAAGCCGCTCCTCACCATTTGAGCACTCTTCCCTCCTCTCTACCCCTCCTATCCCTCAATAGCCCTGTCCTATTTTTTTTTTTCTTACCCCTTTTATTTTTCAATGTGCTCGGGCCGCCCTCCCCCCCCCCCCCCCGTGCATGTCATTCGCTTAGACCAGGGGTCCCCAAACTTTCTAAACATAGGGCCGGTTTACTGTCCTTCAGATTTTAGGGGGCCTGGGGTGGCCAGTGAAAGTAGAAAATGCCCCAGCGTCAGTGGAAGTAAAAAAAAAAAAATACACAGTGCCTGTAGTCAGTAAAATGAGGAATAGTGACCCATTATTGGTCTTAGTGGGGGGCAATAGTGCCTAATTGTTTATTTATATTAGTGGGAGGAATCATGCCCCATTGCTGGTGTCATTGGGAGGATAAGTGTCCCATCATTAGTGTCAGTGAAGATGAAAGATGTCCCATTGTTGGTGTCAGTGAGAGGAATGGTTCCCCACTGTTGGTGTCAGTGGAAGGGAAGATGTCCCATTGTTGGTGTCAGTGAGAGGAATGGTTCCCCACTGTTGGTGTCAGTGGAAGGAAAGATGTCCCATTGTTGGTGTCAGTGAGAGGAGTGGTTCCCCACTGTTGGTGACAGTGGAAGGAATAGTACCCCCTTGTTGGTGTCAGTGTGAGGAATAGTGCCCCCCGAGGGCCAGATAAAGGCAATATCCCCCTGATGATGACACGTGATCCCTGTGTCGAAGACGCGTAGGGGAGGGGCCAGGACGGAGAGACTGACATGGACTTTACACTAGCGCTGTCCCAGCACAGCATACCGCACCAAACATCCAGTGATTTTGCGTAGAAAGCCGTTATAGTATGGTGCACTGACGCACCAGTGCCATTTTCCTTTTCATTTATATGTATGGAGCCACATTGTTTCCAGCTGGAGGAGTGCAGCAGACACTGAGACTGAGCCCAGGGGTGGCTCCAAAGCGTATTTGGACTCAGGGTAGCAACTGAGTCACACGCTCTGAGGTGAGCACATTAGCTTAAGGGGGTCACGAAGGAGCACCGGAGCATGTTTTGCAGCCCTCAGGATATCTCCGGCATGATGTTGGATTGTTGTCACAGCTGAGCACCACCTGAACGCATTGTTTTATTATCACTGCTGGACATTATTTGCACGCACTATTTAGAGTGCTAAAGAGAACTTTTTTTCATTATTTATTATTTATTAAATTATTCATTTAGACTAGCAGGATGCTTTATATTGAGCACTAAGCACTTTTTATGTTGATTAAGACACTATGTATGGTGTAACAAGCACTAATAAGCACTAATTTATGGTGTAACAAGCACTTGTTTTTTTATACCTTGTTTATTTATTCTACATTCATGTTATTTGTATTTAGTATTATCGCACTAGTAAGCACAGAGTTGGTTATTACTAATTTTGTTTTTGGGGTCACCCAAGCGCAGCGCATAACTTGTAAATTTGGCCAGATAAAGGCAGTTTGGAGACCACTGGCCTAGATGAATGACGTGCACCGTGTGCCCTTTGCCTCCTGGGATATGCACGTCACATATCCTAGGAGGCATTGTCCATCCATTTATTGGGAGTGTGGGCCAAACGGCGCGTCATCGGTAGGCTGGTCAGCTGAACCCGGAAAAGCTGGCCCCTACTGATGACGTCACACCTGAACATGGCGATGCAGGAATGAGGAGAGGCAAAACAGACGTGGATCTCAGCAGGACAACTCTGGATGGGCTGGGTGGGCGAGTATCCGCTTTAAGCATGCCAAATTCTTTTTTGGTTCATACAAAATGTACTATAGCTATAGTAATCATCAACAAGGGTTGCCTGAGACCCTGAAATTTTTTCAAGGGTTTCTTCATGTTACAACGGGTTGAGAACAGCTGCTGTAGTATGACTGGTGTTGGAGTTGAGAAGCCCCAACCCAACAGGTCTTGTTGGGCTTCCCCTTGACAGAATTGTTCCTGATTCCGGGGTTCAGCTAATCCATGCTCAGATCTGTCTATATAGGACAACCAAAAAAGTCTCCAGCAGGTGATGCAGCATCAGTCCAGTAGGAATACACTATATTACCAAAAGTATCGGGACATCTACACACATACATTTTAATGGCATCCCAGTCTTATGCCCCGTACACACGGTAGGATTTTCTGACGGAAAATGTGTGATAGGACCTTGTTGTCGGAAATTCCGACCGTGTGTGGGCTCCATCACACATTTTACATCGGATTTTCCGACACACAAATTTTGAGAGTAGGCTATAAAATTTTCCGACAAAAAAATCCGTTGTCGGAAATTCCGATCGAGTGTACACAAATCCGACGCACAAAGTGCCACGCATGCTCTGAATAAATAAAGAGATGAAAGCTATTGGCTACTGCCCCGTTTATAGTCCTGACGTACGTGTTTTACGTCACCGCGTTCAGAATGATCGGATTTTCCGACAACTTTGTGTGACCGTGTGTATGCAAGACAAGTTTGAGCCAACATCCGTCGGAAAAAATCCTAGGATTTTGTTGTCGGAATGTCCGATCAATGTCTGACCGTGTGTACAGGGCATTAGTCCGTAGGGTTCAATATTGAGTTGGCCCACACTTTGCAGCTATAACAGCTTCAACTCTTCTGGGAAGGCTGTCCACAAAGTTTAGGAGTGTCTATGGGAATGCTTCCAGAAACACATTTTTGAGGTCAGGCACTGATGTAGACTAGAAGGCCTGGCTCACAGTCTTTGCTCTAATTCTTCCCAAAGGTGTTCTATCGGGTTGAGGTCAGGACTCTGTGCAGGCCTGTCAGTTTTCTCCACCCCAAACTCGCTCATCCATGTCTTTATGCACCTTGCTTTGTGCACTGGTCCAAATCATTTGGTGGAGGGGGAATTACGATGTGGGGTTGTGTTTCAGGGGTTGGGCTTGGTCCCTTAGTTCCGGTGAAGGGAGCTCTTAAGGCGTTAGCATACCAAGACATTTTGTACAATTTCATGCTCCCAACTTTGTGGGGACAGTTTGGGGACGGCCCCTTCCTGTTCCAACATGACTGCGCACCAGTGCACAAAGCAAGGTCCACAAAGACAGGGATGAGTAGAGTTTGAGGTGGAGGAACTTGGCTGGCCTGCACAGAGTCCTGACCTTAACCCCATAGAAAGCCTTTGGGATAAATTAGAGTGGAGCCAGACCTTCTCGTCCAACATCAGTGCCTGACCTCACAAATGCTCTGGAAGAATGGTCATACATTCCCATAGACACACTCCTCCAACTCAATATTGAACCCTACAGACTAAGACTGGGATGCCATTAAAATTCATGTGCTTGTAAAGGCAGGCGTCACAATACTTTTGGTAATATAGTGTATAAGGAGAAAGAGCGGGATCGAAAACATTTTGTTACGCTCCAATGTAGAGATGTGCACAGCGGAAATTTTTTTTAGTTTCAAATTAGTTTGTTAAGTTATATTTGGTCCTATTTTTGACATTAATTTCGTATATTTGTTATTTTCAAATCAAATCAAAAATAGAATTTCGCATTTCGGAAGATGGCTATATTTTATTCTATTCTATTTTTTTATTTTTTTTTATTTTTTTTATTCAATCCTTTTCTTTTCCATTATTTTTTATTTTATTCTTGTCTATTCTTTTATTTTCTATTCTGTTTAATTCCATTCCAGGGGTCTCCAAACTCTCTAAAAACATGGCCAGTTTACTGTCCTTCAGACTTTAGGGAGGCGGAACGAGGGCCAGTGGGAGTAGAAGATGTCCAGGCGTCCAATGGGCGTAAACAATGCCTTACCTTTGGTATCAATGGGAGGACCAGTGCCCTATTGTTGGTGACAATGGAAAGAATTCTGCCCCATCGGTGGTGTCTGTGGGAGGAATTGTGCCCTTTTGTTGGTATCAATTGAAGGAATTCTGCCCCATCGTTGGTGTCAATGGAAAGAATTAGTCCCCACCTTTGGTGTCAGTGGGAGGAATTGTGCCATTTTGATGGTGTCATTTTGATGGTGTCCCCGTTGTTGGTGTCAGTGGATGGAATAGTGCCCTAAGAGCCAGATAAAAGCAAGCAAAGGTCCACATCCACCCCCAGGGCCACAGTTTGGAGACCACTGTTATATTCTATTCTGTTCTGTTTTTTTATTTTCCATTCTATTCTGTTTTATTATATTATTTTATTTACTATTCCATTCTTTTTATTTATTTTATATTCCACTCTATTCTATTCTTCTATATTCTATTCTACTATTTTCTATTCTATTCTATAAAGCAGCCTATGTAGGAATCATCACCTTTTATCCTTTCTATGCCTGTATTTCTTGTAATATGTTTCCATTTCAAATTCAAATTCATTTTTCGAATTTGAATTTAAATTCATAATCATATTCTTTTAAGAATTGTCAATTCATTGTCATCGTCGAATTTGAATAATTTGTTTTGTTATAATTTATTTTGTTGAAATTCGTACTACCCTGTTATCCCGAAAATAAGACCTAGCGTGATTGTCGGTGATGGCTGCAATATAAGCCCTACCCCCCAAATAAGCCTTAGTTAAAGTCCTTGTAGGTCTTATTTTCAGGGTAGGGCTTATTTTCGGGGAAACAGGGTATTGTGCTTGAGAAATTTGGATACATTCGAAATCTCCGAAAATTTTGTCCAAATTTCGATTCGCAATGAAACTAATCGCACACGTTAACTCCAATTCTCAAATCTTTACTTGACAAAAAAAAAAAAAACAGACGAATGAATTGACAGCACTAAACACAAAATGATCAAGGGACGAAAACTTTACCCACCAGAGCACATTCCCTTTGCCAAGAGATAATTTGCCATATGCCGTGTAGCTGTACTAAAGAAGAGAGCACCTGGGTGGTGCTCCTCACACTCTTCCAGGAAAATTACGCCACTCTGTGTTTCTGCAATGACTTCCAGAGGCTCTGAGGTTCAGGTATGCATATCCATTGCCCTGGACTGAAGAGTGCTTAATGGTCCCTGAAAAAAGCCTCTGTTTTGTAACCTTGAATGCAGGCATTGGCAGATCTCATTGGCCAATGGCCATGCCATTTGGCCCGATCAACCCAACTGACCTTCCAATGGGCAAGGTCTAGTGGATCTGAAATGTGAGAACTTGTTAATTTATTTTGATGATATTATATTGCAAGTGCCACCTGTTCATCAGATGAGTACTGGGCATATACCGTGTCTCTAGACAGGATACAGCTCAAACCCAACAAGGTAACCACACTGCAGAACCGGTGCTCACTTCAAATCATCAGTGAAGACATTTGTGGTTTATTGTCTGATTTCTGTCCTTTGTTATACTGTACAATGTTATAGGTCAGCCTTTCTCAACCTTTTTTTTTTTTTTTTTTACCTCTGAGGAACGCTTATATAAATTTCAGGTGTTGTGGAACCCCTGTATCATGCAGCTGGTTCTACCAACTAGTGTTGGCCCCTGGAACATTGCAGGAACCATAAGAAGGGAGGTCAATCAGCCACAGCTCAAGGAACCCTTAGTAACTTCTAAAGCAGTGGTCTCCAAACTACGGCCTTTTGCTTGTCTTTGTTCGGTCCTTGGGGAACTAGTCCTCCAACTGACACCAACAATGGGGTACGATTACTGCCCCTGACACCAACAGTGGGACACTATACCTCCCACTGACACCAACAAAGGGACACTATTTCTCCCATTGACAACAATGACGGGGCACTATTCCTTCCACTGACACCAACGATGGGGAACTGTTCCTCCCACTGATACCAATGATAGGGCACTATTCCTCCCACTGACATCGATGATGGGGCACTATTCCTGCCACTGACACATACAAAGGGAAACTATTTCTCCCATTGATACCAGCATGGGGCATTATTATTTCCACTGGCACCACGATGGGGCATTATTACTTCCACTGACATTAACAAAGGGACACTATTCCTCCCACTGACACCAATGATGGGGCACTGTTCTTCCCACTGACTTCAACAATGGGGCACAATTCCTGCCACTAACACCAACGGGACACTATTGATCTTTTATTAAAAGAATCAAGCAACCAATTTTATACAAAAGTAAAAAACAAAACCATAGTACAAAACTTCAACAGAAATCCAAGGAATACACATCCATGTTCAGAATATATACAATATATACATAATCCGTTACCAAAACTATTTACATAAAGCAGCAGAGAGGGCCTAAGAGGCACAACCCATCACCTATGTACGCAGCCATTTATCAAAAATTAATCCAAAAAATAATCTAGGGTGATAAGAGACAGACAGCCACACCCGGGAAAGAGACTCCTGGCAGTCAGGGAGGCTTGAAACCCCTCCACGCCTTCAACCAAGCCCCCTGACTCCGCTTGTCTCTCTCGAGCACCCGAATCTTCTCCACCTCATGCAGAATGTCATACACCACCACCTGAACAGGAAGGATTTTACGCCGAATGCTGACCTGACACCGTGCGTTCCAAGTGAAATAACGGACTACTAGGCTAACTAAAAAAAGTGTATCTAAACAAAAAACCCCACCAGTATTGAATGCTCCATACACCCACTCAGCATAACCCAGCCTGGAGAGGAAAGGAACACCGAGGGCCCGCCCCACCTGTTTGTACACCTCTATGTTAAAATGGCAATGAAGCAGAAAATGGTCCATAGTCTCCTCCTCACCTGCACACTCCTCCCGAGGACAGCTACGATCCACCCCACTGCGGAATTTCAAATTGCCCCTAACATAGAGTCTCCCATGGAAGCACATCCAGGCCAGATCCCTGAATTTAGGAGGTACTCTGTCCAAATTAATAAGTCTTAACCCTGCCCTCAAAACTGGGCCTGGGCAATCCCTTAAGGCCAGTGGGTCATGAAAGACTTCGCTCAAGACTCGACTCATAAGGACTTTCCTCGGAACCGATCTGAGATCTTCAGCCGACAATCGCCACTGCCGTAATAACTTCAGGCACGGAGCGACATAGGCTGGTAGCTGACCACGATGACCCCTGAGATTCTTCACTTGGCCACCTTCTTCCCAAAGTCGCAGAAAAGGCCTAAACCAAGATCTAAAAATGCCTGCCCATCCAGGAGGTTCCACTGCAAGCATATTACCAATATTAAACTTGAGAAAAAGCAGTGAAAAGAAAAGAACTGGGTTGACCATACCTAAGCCACCCTCCCTCCTGGATAGATAGGTGACATTCCTCTTGATGGGGTTCAGTCTGTTCCCCCACAACATCTGGAAGAACACACTACTGACCCTAGCATAGAGAGACACTGGCAAGATGCAGACAAAGCTGACATACAAAAAGATCGGAATCAGGTAAGTCTTAATCAGATCAACCCTTTCCCTCATAGATAACTTCCATTTCTTCCAGCTGACCACCTTAGTATTGGCAATTTCCAGTCTGCCTTCCCAGTTTTTGAGGCCATAATCGCCGGGTCCAAATTCAATGCCTAGAATCTTAATTCTTTCCTGGGGCACTGGAAAGGTGTCCGGGAGATCAAAACCCTCACCTTCCTTTCCCATCCAGAAGACTTCACTCTTTTCCTGATTGATCTTGGAGCCTGATGCTTCAGAATACCGTGATGTCAGAGAGACCACCTCCTCTGCTTCATCCGCCCCGGTGACAATCACTGACACATCGTCCGCATAGGCAACAACCCTCAAAGGCGGCTCACCCGGGAGACCCACTGGTACCCCACACAACATGCCGCTCTCTAGCCTCCTGATGAAAGGGTCGATTGCAAACACATAGAGCAGGGGACTCAGGGGACAACCCTGGCGCACCCCAGAGCCAACCTCAAAGGACTGCCCAACCCAACCATTAACAAGAGGAAAGCTTTCTGCCCCCTTATACAAGACTTTTAACCAATCGATAAAACCACCCGGCAGACCGTACTTACTAAGGAGCAACCACAGGTACTCATGGTTGACACGATCAAAAGCCTTTGCCTGATCCAATGTCAGCAAATACTTTCCCCAGCCTGCAGCCCTGCACCGCTCCAAGGCCTCCCGGACAGCTAAAACCGCTGTGAAGGTGCACCTACCCTGGACCGAACAGTGCTGATGGCGAGAAAGCAAAGACTCTGCTACTGACGATAGGCGCCAGAAAAATATCTTTGCCAGTATCTTTCTATCGACATTAAGAAGGCTGATGGGGCGCCAATTCTCAATCATCGAAGGATCTTTACCCTTTGAAAGAAGAATCACAGCCGAGTGCCTCATGGAAGGGGGAAGTACCCCCTCAGCAAGGCAACTGTTAAAAACCTCTACCAAATGTGGGGCCAGAATAGACTTAAAGGCTTTGTAAAACTCAGCCGTCAAGCCATCCGGTCCAGGTGACTTTTTGATGGCAAGTTGTTCAATTGCCCTCATCACCTCTTCAACTGTGATCTCCTCTGTCAAATTCATCAATGGGACATCTTCATCATTTAGACCTGGAGTAGAGTCCAAAAAGCCTTCCATCTTGTCACGGTCAAGCTCTTTCCTCCCAAGAAGGTCAGCATAAAAGGACCTCACGACCTCCAGAATCCCTGACCTGGACTTTGTCAAGGAACCTGTACTGTCTTTAAGGCCAACGACCGTTTTAACAGCTACACCTTGTTTGCAGTTCTGGTAAGGGTCAGGCGAGTGGTACTTCCCATAGTCCCTCTCCAGAACCAAAGAGGCATGCCGGTCATATTGACACTTCCTGAGAAGGAGTTTCACTTCGGAGATTTCCCCAGGATCTCCACCTCTCGAGACAAGAATATCCAGCTTCCTCCGTAAACGTTGGTAGGTCATGTATTTATTAAACTGCTTTCTATTGGCTAGGCCCCTGAAGAATCCAGCGATCCTCTTTTTGGTCAGCTCCCACCACTCAGCCTTGCTGCTACAAAAGTCCAGGATGGTCACCTGTGCCTGAAAGAATTCCTCAAAGGATTGTCTAACATGTTCCTCCTTGAGTAGAGTCGAATTCAATCTCCAGATGCCCTTACCCCTCTGAGGGGCGTCTGAAGCATTCAGGACCACAGATAGCATACAGTGATCAGAGAACTCTACTGCCTGCACCACTGGGGGTGAGAAAGCAGAGGTCTCCTTCAAAAAAAACCTATCTATTCTACTCTGACTATTACCTCGATAAAAGGTGAACCCAGTGTCATCCGGGAGGTGCTTAATGTGCACATCCACAAGACCAGCATCCCTAACCATACTATTTAAAAAAACGCTATCATATCCCAGCCTGTCCTTGAAGTCCTTCCTGTCCTTGGGCCTAGTTACTGTATTAAAGTCACCTCCAAAGACCACTTGCCGGGATGTAAAAAGAAATGGCTTGATCCTTGTAAAAAGGCATTTCCTGTCCCACTTTGTGTGCGGCCCATAGACATTAATTAGGCGCAGGTCCTGCCCTCCCACAAGGACGTCTAAGACCATACATCTCCCAATCTCCACCTCAATAACCCGCCGGATAGTTACCATGCCGGTTTTAAACAACACCGCCACACCGCCGTAAGGCTCGGCCGCAAGAGACCAGTAAGATGGACCATACCTCCACTCTCTCTTGGCCATATGAATATCTGCCAAGGAGGTGAGCCTAGTCTCTTGCAAAAATAAAATTTCAGCATCTAATTGGCTGAACAAAAAGAAGGCCATAGAACGAGCTCTTACTGACTTAATGCTGGCGACATTTATTGTCACCACTTTTAACGGAGGGGGAACCGCCATTTGGGTTATTGGGTGGATTGCTTCTTAGCTCCCCTCTGCTGCTCATCACCAGAAGCCTCTCTCTTTCTTGAGGCCGCCTCAAACTCCATCTCAGAATCAGAACTTCTCTCCGAAGAAGCTCCAGATGAGGAAATCTCCCACTTAGAGGACCTATAACGGTTGGAGACAGGCACTGGAGCCTGTTCCGTCCTCACCACCTGCTTCTTCCGCTTCCCAACCTTCCTTCTCTCCTCCAGGTACTGCAGGTCAGCTTCAGAGATGCCCTTATCTCCTGTTTTTTTCTTTGAAGTCTTTACAGAAGACTCCTTTAGAGGGGCAGAAGCGACCTTTTTAATACCCACTACCACTCCTGGTGGGGGGGTTGCTCCCTTTGAATCTGACTTAGGAGGGGTAGACTCCTGGGGGGTAACTGACTCGGGGGGCACAGACTTGGAAGGTTCTGACACATGAGGAGAGGGTACAGTAGGCTGGGGGGACACAGAGACAGATACAGAAGGAATACTTACAGACACAGGAGGGGTGGCCACAGGAACTGGGGAGGGACCCTGAGCAGGACCAGGGGAGTCAGTCACCGCAGAGGAGGATGGTACACCAGGGGCATCACCCTCCATCCCGTCCAGCCTTGACATGTCATCAATTACCTCCTTCTCCATATTGTGCCAGGCTTCAGGACACCTGCTGTAGGGGTGGCCAAGGCGCAGGCACAGGTTACACCTGATCATCTCAGTGCAGTCCTTAGCCATATGACCCTGACCCCGACACACTGAACATATCAAGGCTGAACAGGAAGAGCTCAAATGCCCCTTTTCTCCACAGCGGTGACACAGCTTCGGCTGACCAGGGTAGAAAATAGTCATCCTATCCCTCCCTATAAAAGCTGAGGAGGGCAGGTGACGGACAACATTCCCATCCCTGGCCAACCTGACTGTAACCGACCAACCCCCAGTCCAGATGTTACGTTCATCAAGGATTTTGCTGGGCTTAGTCAAAACCTCACCATAGTTCCTTAACCAGACCTCTAGGTCCCGAGCAGGAACACTCTCATTGGTGAGTATGATGGTTATCTTTTTCACCGTTGACCTTTGCGAAACCGCAACTGGGGCCAGACCTTCCCATTCAGGTCTTGACCTGCACCGAGCCTCATATCGCTCCCAGAACAGGTCAAGACCCTCTGGCCTGGTGAAACTAATGGTATAATCCCGTGTCCCAGCTACATGTATAAAGGCATACAGGTCATTTGCCCCAAAACCCATCTCCAAAATCAAATCCACCACTGCACGCCGTGCTGGAGGGATCGCACCACCTTCCCATTTGAGAATTACCACATTTCTTCTCGGACCCCCAGCAGAAGCCAGAGACCCAAGACCAGATCCCGGGGTGCCCAAAGTGGTAGGCTGCAGGGGGAAACCCCGCTTGGGGGCGGAGCCACCAGGAGCAGAGCGTACCACCTGAGCAAACGTGGGTTTATCAGGGCCAAGGCCCCACACTGAAGTCACAGTAGTCTGTTCATTATTATTATTTGCTTGGACTGAGCTGGGACGATTGTCCATCACACTTGTACAATTGCTATCAGTCACACACACGTTCAATTTCCCATCAGGAATAGTCACAGTTGCTGCAATACCAGCTGTCTCCTGATGCTGCACTGTAGAGTCTCCAGCAGCTGTGGGGCAAACATCTTTAAACTCAGCCAAAGGAGAGTTAATAGGCTCTGCTGACACCGGTAGTTCCTTTTCAGAAATGTCATTTTTTAAATGCAGCTCTTGCTGCGCTGCAGCATTAGCAGGTACAACATTGCTACACATAGCATTAGAAACTTGAGTGTCACTGGGCACACTTTCAACATTGCTCATGGTGTTAGATGACACAAAAACAGATTCATCCCCTGCTTGGGGCTTGTCATTATCAGGCACATTATCAGTTATGTTCTCATCACCAAACGCCAGCTGATCCCCCCGCACAGGAGACTCCATTACCTGGATGGCCCTGAGCATGCCTCCTGAGTCCTGGGAAGGCATGGGGCTGCTTACCTCTACCTGAGGGGGCAGGGGGGCAGAACTGGGGGTCTCCTCCTCCACCTCCATCTTTGTCATCCTCGCAAACCTTTTTTCATTGTAAAACTTTTCCTTAAATGGCCCATCTCTTCCTTCCATGATGGACACAATGGTCTCCTGATGTTCAACCCGAACCTTGGCCAGTTGGATCTCCGGATCCATGGACCCTCGTTTCTGGCTGTGCAAGCCCTCACGCTGCCTTCTCAGGCGCTTCAGCTCCGCTCTCAGTTTATAGAGCTTGTCTCTTTCTCTATTCAGGGCTTTAATCCCGGCCACCACTCGCTCCTGAATTGCCTCTGAGCCTTCATCCTTACCAGGGGCAGAAAGATCACAAGCCATGGTTTGTACAGAGGAAGGCATGTCACCTGATGGCCCAGGAGATGGCTGGGAGCTTCCAGCAGGAGAGGCCCTGCTGGCCTCCATGGCTTCCCCAGAAAGGGGCCAGGAGAGCTGGGATAGAATTCCTCACCAGTCCCCTCTCACACGGATCTGCAGCAGCTCCAGAGAGACAGCCTCCTCCTGACACACCTGTGCTCCAATGATGGGTGGGGCACTATTCCTCCCACTGACACCAATGATGGGGCACTATTCCTCCCACTGACACCAACAAAGGGACACTATTTCTCCCTTTGACACCAATGATAGAGCACTGTTACTCACACTGACACCACTTTGGGGCACTATTCCTTCCACTGACACCAATGAGGGAGCACTGTTCTTCCCACTGATACCAATGATAGGGCACTATTCCTTCCACTGACACCAATGAGGGGGCACTGTTCCTCACACTGATACCAATGAGTGGGCACTGTTCCTCCCATTGACACCAACAATGGAGCACTATTCCTCCTCCTCGTACCAAAGATGAAGCATTATTTACTCCCACTGACAACAGGGCTTTTTTTCTACTCCCAATGGCCAAAGTCTGTCCCCCCCCCAAAGTTTGAAGAACAATAAATTGGCCCTTTGTTTTAAAACTTTTGAGACCCTTGTTCTAAAGGAACGCAAAGGTTCCAGGGAACCTTGGTTCAAAAGGCTGTTATAGGTATAGTGTTGGTGCTTTGGGAAGTCTGAAGAGGAATCTTCCTTTAGTTTCACTAACCTTGGGATTATGTCATGGAGGTGCATGAGCACAGGATGCTGGTGCCATTTGGAAGATGGACTTGGAGCTCTGAAGAGCGAATTTTAAAAGGTTCCAATGACCAGATCTTCCTTTAGTCTAAGCACAGGCGCAGAGCGATGGAGGAACCCATTCTCTTCTTGAGCTCCTCCGAGTTCGTCTGGTTTTATTGCTTCCGACAAGTGGGATGACTTAGGATTCATAGAGAGAGAAAAGGTAGAGAATATCCTGCTTGGCCTGTGAGCATTCCTCCCATATTAATGCCAGGGAGATGTTGCTTTTACAGCAGAAAGGTCATTTTAATTCCTTTAACACAGATCCAATTTTTAAAGGCGTCACTGCTCTGACCTGTGTGAGATTAGTGTCTACCATGTTACACATGGCTGCATATAAACCAGCAGCACTAGATGGACAGTTGTATAATGGGCTCTAAATTTAGGATATATCTGGTCTATAAACCAGAGGCTCTGGATGGACAGTTAGATAAATGGTTCTATATTTAGGATGTATCCGGTCTATAAACCAGAGGCTCTGGATGGACAGTTGGATAAATGGTTCTATATTTAGGATGTATCCAGTCTATAAACCAGAGGCTCTGGATGGACAGTTGGATAAATGGTTCTATATTTAGGAGGTATCCAGTCTATAAACCAGAGGCTCTGGATGGACAGTTCGATAAATAGCTCTATATTTAGGATCTATCTAGGATATAAACCAGCGGTGCATGGCCTACAAGCATCATTTCCATACTCTTCCACCAGCTTAGAAGCTGGTGTTACTGCAAGTTACAAAGAGTTTTCAAATCTAGGAAATCTAGGAGGCTCTGGATGGACAGTTGGATACATAGCTCTATATTTAGGATGTATCTGGTTTATAGATCAGAGGCTCTGGATGGACAGTTGGAGAAATGGTTCTATATTTAGGATGTATCTGGTCTATATACCAAAGGCTCTGGATGGACAGTTGGATAAATGGTTCTATATTTAGGATGTATCCAGTCTATAAACCAGAGGCTCTGGATGGACAGTTGGATAAATGGTTCTATATTTAGGATGTATTTGATCTATTAACCAGAGGCTCTGGATGTACAGTTGGATAAATGGTTCTATGTTCAGTATGTATCCAGGCTATAAACCAGAGGCTCTGGATGGACAGTTGGATAAATGGTTCTATGTTCAGGATGTATCTGGTCTAAAAACCAGAGGCTCTGGATGGACAGTTGGATAAATGGTTCTATATTTAGGATGTATTGTCTATAAACCAGAGGCTCTGGATGGACAGTTGGATAAATGGTTCTATATTTAGGATGTATCCGGTCTATAAACCAGAGGCTCTGGATGGACAGTTGGATAAATGGTTCTATATTTAGGATGTATTTGGTCTATAAACCAGGGGCTGTGGATAGACAGTTGGATAAATGTCTCTATATTTAGGATGTATCCAGCCTATAAACCAGAGGCTCTGGATGGACAGTTGGATAAATGGTTCTATATTTAGGATGTATTTGGTCTATAAACCAGAGGCTGTGGATAGACAGTTGGATAAATGTCTCTATATTTAGGATGTATCCAGCCTATAAACCAGAGGCTCTGGATGGACAGTTGGATACTTTTTTGAAATTTAGGATGTATCTGGTCTACAAACCCGAGGCTCTGGATGGACAGTTGGAGAAATGGTTCTATATTTAGGATGTATCCGGTCTATAAACCAGAGGCCCTGGATGTACAGTTGGATAAATGGTTCTATATTTATAATGTATCCAGTCTATATACCAGAGGCTCTGGATGGACAGTTGGATAATGGATTCCAAATATAGGACCATTTATCCACCTGTACGTCCAGAACCGTTGAATGAAAAACCAACCTGTTGTCTTTTTATTTAGTGATGGAAGTGATGACATGTCTGCTGATTTAATAAAGCTTGGCGTTCTTGTAGTTGGAAGGCCCATTTGGTTGCTTTTGGCTGCCCTCCCCGTAACCTGTTTGTTTTTCTGTTCCTGGTAGCATAGTCATATTACCTCTCCGCTGTGCTGATTCCTTAAATATTATTCCTGGCGCGCTCAATATCTGCATTTTTATTTTCCTGTTTACCTGGCGCAGAAGTAAAACGCAGCGCCCCTGTGGAGAGAACTGTTCAAATTATAAAAGCAACATTTAGGTGAAAAAAATGTACCGTGCCGCCGAGCGGTAATAAACAGCGAATTCTTATATGTGCTTCTCTGGTAGCAAAATATGTCGTGTAAAATGTGGGTGTGGCTTAACGTAGGGTATACATTTTTATTATACCGCCCCTGAGGAGCAATATACTTCATTTTCAGAGCACTTGTGCAGTTATATTGAAGAAATAATAGGTTTGATGTCATTTTGTTTTTGTTCTTTTCAAGTATATACATGTTTGTTTTTTTAATTGTATAATTTTATATACATATTTTTTTATTTCATTGCTTAATTTTATTTTAAACATAAATATTAAATACAGGGAGGATCAGTGCTTGCCTGACACTGGCTGTTTATCTTCCTGATTGACTGCTCTTTATTCATATGAGCAAGGCAGGGAGATAGCAGCTGTGCCCTTTTTCTCTGACTCCTTTAGCTGTGTGTGTAAACTGAGCTCCAGTGCTGTAAACATACAATACAGGCTTTGCTTAGAAAAGCAGGAAAGTTAGCTTGCTCAAACTATAAAAAAAGAGAGCCTAGAGCTCCATTCTCCAATTGCAGATGCTAAAAATGAAATATTCATATGCAATATGTCATACTTTATAGCTGTGAATATCAAAAAATAAACAAAATGTTCTCAGAAATACTTTACGTTATCTTTAAAGCTGAAAGATTTGCAATTCTGTACAGCAAAAGTCTACGAGGGGATTTCCCTTACTAAGCTCAGAGCTGCTTGGCGGTGCTGTTAAAATGACTGATCAGTGAAGGTTCTGAGTGGACAACCAGCAGCAGATAACCAGGAGGGGGGGGGTGGGGGGTGGAATGAAGAGGGGTTCAACTTTTGGCCAGCAAATTCAAAATATCACAGGATAGAAATGGGGGAATACACCAGGGCTATCCTCCTTATTCTTTCTTCACTGATTGGTCAGTCGTTGGAGCAGAACATGTATGTGGAAATCAGGTGTCCTGAACCTTCACCGTCAAATGTGCTAGAGCAGCCATTCTCAACCAGGGTTCCGTGGAACCCTGGGGTTCCTCCAGAGGTTGCTAGGGGTTCCTTGAGCTGTGGCTGATGAACCACCTATTTGATGGTGCCTACAGAGTTCGAGGTTCAGCATCACTTAGCAAAGCCAGCAGCATGACACCAAATATCTTTTCAGCTGTCTTTAAGGGTGGCATTCTGAGCACCACTTTAAGGGGACCATTCTTCCTATTGGCCACCAGTATAAGGGGCATTGTTCCTATTGACCCCTGATAAATTGGTTTTAGTAAGGGTTCCTCGAGACCTGAAAATTATTTTTGGGGTTCCTCCAGGGTTAAAAGGTTGAGAAAGGCTGTGCTAGAGGGTCATCAACGCACTAAGTAGTGGAGAGGACACAAGCCTGCACCTTCAAAAACAGGTCAGGCAGTTAAAATGTTTCTTTCCTGACAATATGCCTTTAAGGTGAATCTGTGGCCAGGCTGTAGACCATCTGATCTCCATCAGGGTTCTGTGAGATCTAGGGTTCCTCCAGAGGTAATAGGGGGTCCTTAAGCTGTGACTGACTGGCTTCCTATTTTGGTGGTACCTGCGTAATTCTGAGGCCAGTGCCACTTGAAAGAGCCAGTGGCATGACGCCAGTGATCTTCAGAGGTGGGGGACTCGAGTCACATGACTTGACTCGAGTCAGACTCGAGTCACCTGTTTGAGGACTTGCGACTTGCTTGACAAAATTAAATAAATGACTCGACTTGACTTTGACTTGTCACTAATGACTTGCGACTTGACTTTGACTTGGGCTATTTGACTTGCAATGACTTGCAATGACTTGGCACCACCAGTTCTGTGTCTTGGCCTAGGCAAAAGCCGCCCCCCCCCCACAAAAGAAAGCTCCCCCCGAGTCCCGGCTTCGGGGTAGATCAGTATTTTGACTTAATTTGTGACTTGACCAAAATAAATGACTTGACTTGACTTGCTTGACTTCTAGCAGGGACTCGACTTGACTTGCTTGCTTTTCGCCACAGTAACTTGGGACTTGCTTATGACTTGAAGGTTAAGACTTGAGACTTGCTTGTGACTTGCACATGTGTGACTTACTCCCATCACTGGTGATCTTTTTAGCTATTGTTAAGGGTAAGATACCAACGAACCAGAGGCATTCTTTCTCGATATGAGTTTACTTCAGAATAATTGTCATACATACGGATAAACAGTTCAATAGAGGTGTGGTGATCCGGAAAAATATAACAGCAGTTTTTATACAGATATGTCAGAATGGATATCTATGTATGGCATGATACCAAGTCACAAGTCATCTTTAACTAACTGTTTCTACATTACATGTGGTCATCCTGACCTCTAGATTATATTGTCATACTTCATCAATCTTATAGTGACACATGAGGGGTCATCCAAATGGGACTTTTTTGCTATGTTTTCTCTTTCCCAGAAAAGGGCCAATGTACAGCCAAACTAGTCCAGACATCGCTTGGCAGTTCCTTTTTTATTTCGCAACATTTGCTTAATACTGAAATAGTTGAGAACGTATTCAAGGGGGAACTCCAGACTCCTAAGAACCTATTCAATATACAGTTCAATAATAAAGGGCAACTCCGGACTCCAGATATTCGATATCTTAACAATCCCTCCTGCAGTTCCAACTCTTAGGGTATTAGGCTCCCTCTGTGTCTTTAAACTTCTTCTGTGTCTCTAGGCCGTCCTTCAGGTATACGAGGTACACTAGCTACCATCTTTAAAGGTTGGATTCTGACCACGTCCGGAAGCGAGGCTCTCTCCCACTGACCACCAATGTCAAGGAATATTCTTCCCCTTGACCATTATGTAAGGCGTAGTCTAACCACTGACCACAATTAAAGGACATTCTTCCTATTAACCAACAATGTAAGGGACATTCTTCCCATTGATCACCAATGTACGGAACATTCTTCCTACTGACCACCAATGTAAGGAGCATTCTTCCCACTGACCACCAATGTAAGGAGCATTCTTCCCACTGATCACCAATGTAAGGAACATTCTTCCCATTGATCACCAATGTAAGGAGCATTCTTCCCACTGATCACCAATGTAAGGGGCATTCTTCCCACTGATCACCAATGTAAGGAACATTCTTCTCACTGATCACCAATGTAAGGAACATTCTTCCCACTGACCACCAATGTAAGGAATATACTTCCCACTGACCACCAATGTAGGGAACATTCTTCTCACTGATCACCAATGTAAGGAACATTCTTCCCACTGATCACCAATGTAAGGAGCATTCTTCTCACTGATCACCAATGTAAGGAACATTCTTCTCACTGATCACCAATGTAAGGAACATTCTTCCCACTGATCACCAATGTAAGGAGCATTCTTCCCACTGACCACCAATGTAAGGAGCATTCTTCCCACTGATCACCAATGTAAGGAACATTCTTCCTACTGAACGCCAATGTAAGGAACATTCTTCCCACTGATCACCAATGTAAGGGAAACTCTTCTCATTGGCCACCAATGTAAGGGACATTCTTCCCACTGATCACCAATGTAAGGAACATTCTTCTCACTGATCACCAATGTAAGGAACATTCTTCCCACTGATCACCAATGTAAGGAACATTCTTCTCACTGATCACCAATGTAAGGAACATTCTTCTCACTGATCACCAATGTAAGGGACATTCTTCCCACTGATCACCAATGTAAGGAACATTCTTCCCACTGATCACCAATGTAAGGGACATTCTTCTCACTGATCACCAATGTAAGGAACATTCTTCCCACTGATCACCAATGTAAGGGACATTCTTCCCACTGATCACCAATGTAAGGGACATTCTTCCCATTGAACACCAATGTAAGGAACATTCTTCCCATTGAACACCAATGTAAGGAACATTCTTCCCATTGAACACCAATGTAAGGAACATTCTTCTCACTGATCACCAATGTAAGGAACATTCTTCCCACTGATCACCAATGTAAGGAACATTCTTCCCACTGATCACCAATGTAAGGGACATTCTTCCCACTGATCACCAATGTAAGGGACATTCTTCCCACTGATCACCAATGTAAGGGACATTCTTCCCATTGAACACCAATGTAAGGAACATTCTTCCCATTGAACACCAATGTAAGGAACATTCTTCCTATTGATCACCAATGTAAGGGACATTCTTCCCATTGAACACCAATGCAAGGATCATTCTTCTATGACCACCAATGTAAGGGACATTCTTCCCATTGAACACCAATGCAAGGATCATTCTTCTATGACCACCAATGTAAGGAACATTTTTCCTATGGACCACTAATGTAAGAATTATTCTTCACACTGACCACCTTTGTAAGGAGCATTCTTCCCACTGTACACTAATGCAAAGAACATTCGTTCTAATGTTTCTTTATTAAAAGTCTTGCAATCAATAATCATAAGATCACTATATATAATATACATACATATACACATATTTACATAAAAATAAAAATAAATATAGCAAAATCTCCTCTCAAACAAAAAATTACGTTACAGCAAAAGCAAAACTCTCATAAATAATCATATCATTACTGGGGAAGATAAATCTCACTACAACTCACACCACTACACCAGACAAATCTGCGAGGTCAAGAAACAAACCCGCACCCATTATGCATGCAGCTCTTCTTCAGAAAGCAGATACTAACCAACAAAAGCTAAGGGAGTGAAAAGAACAGTAAAAGAAAAGAGCTCCTCACTCAGAGATGGGCAGTTCACCAAAAGGCAGGTCTGATATTCCTCCACACCTTTATCCAGACTGCCCGAGGCTCCCTGACCTTCTCAAGACCCCGAATCTTCCCAACCTTACCCAGAATTTCATGCACCACCACCTCAACAGAGAGGACTTTCTTCTGCAAGGTAATCTGGCACCGTGCATTCCATGTGAAGTAACGGACAACTATACTAACTAGATAAAGCGTATCCAAATCAAAATCCCAGCAAGTCGGGAATGCCTCGTACACCCATTCTGCATAACTCATGCGATAGAGAAAAGGGATGCCTAGAGCCCTCCCCACCCTTTTATACACCTCTATGTTAAAGGGACACTGGAGCAAAAAGTGGTCCATAGACTCCACTTTACCAACACACTTCACTCTAGGACAATCCTGATCATCCACAGGGTGATGCTTCAAGTTCTCTCTCACATAGGGCTTTCCATAGAAAGCGAGCCAGGCTTGATCCCTAAACTTTAAAGGGATTCTTTTCAAATTGATTAAAGGCAACCCTTCCCTCATTACGGAGCCTGGGCAATCCCCTAAGGCCAGCGACACACTGAAAGCAGAGCCCAAAATCCTCTTCTCCAGAAGCTTCCTGGGGAGGGACTTGATATCCTCCACAGTCACCTGCCACTGCCGAAGTATTTTCAGACACGGGGCAACATAAGCCAGGAGCTTGCCATGTCAGACTCTCAGACATTTTACTGACCCGCCATCTTCCCAGCATCGCAGAAAAGGCCTAAAACAAGATTGAAAAATACCCCCCCAAAACAAGACAATTTTGAAGAAAATTTTTTTTTTTTTTACTTTTCGCTATAATACATATCTAAAAATATATATAAAAAACACATTTATTCATCAGTTTAACCCGATCTATATTCTTCTACATACAGTATCTCACAAAAGTGAGTACACCCCTCACATTTTTGTAAATATTTTATTCTATCTTTTCATGTGACAACACTGAAGAAATGACACTTTGCTACAATGTAAAGTAGTGAGTGTACAGCTTGTATAACAGTGTAAATTTACTGTCCCCTCAAAATAACTCAACACACAGCCATTAATGTCTAAACCGCTGGCAACAAAAGGGCCCAAAGTGTCAATATTTTGTGTGGCCACCATTATTTTCCAGCACTGCCTTAACCCTCTTGGGCATGGAGTTCACCAGAGCTTCACAGGTTACCACTGGAGTCCTCTTCCACTCCTCCATGATGACATCACGGAGCTGGTGGATTTTAGAGACCTTGCGCTCCTCCATCTTCCATTTGAAGATGCCCCACAGATGCTCAATAGGGTTTAGGTCTGGAGACATGCTGGCCAGTCCATCACCTTTACCCTCAGCTTCTTTAGCAAGGCAGTGGTCATCTTGGAGGTGTGTTTGGGGTCTTTATCATATTGGAATACTGCCCTGCAGCCCAGTCTCTGAAGGGAGGGGATCATGCTCTGCTTCAGTATGTCACAGTACATGTTGGCATTCATGGTTCCCTCAATGATCTGTAGCTCCCCAGTTCCGGCAGCACTCATGCAGCCCCAGATCATGACACTCCCACCACCATGCTTGACTGTAGGCAAGACACACTTGTCTTTGTCCTCCTCACCTGGTTGCCCCCACACACGCTTGTCACCATCTGAACCAAATAAATTTATCTTGGTCTCATCAGATCAGGGGACATGGTTCCAGTAATCCATGTCCTTAGTCTGCTTGCCTTCAGCAAACTGTTTGTGGGCTTTCTTGTGCATCATCTTTAGAAGAGGCTTCCTTCTGGGATGACAGCCATGCAGACCAATTTGATGTAGTGTGCGGTGTATGGTCTGAGCACTGACAGGCTGACCCCCCACCCCTTCAACCTCTGCAGCAATGCTGGCAGCACTCATACGTCTATTTCCCAAAGACAACCTCTGGATATGACGCTGAGCACGTGACCTCAACTTCTTTGGTTGACCATGGCGAGGCCTGTTCTGAGTGGAACCTGTCCTGTTAAACCTCTGTATGGTCTTGACCACCGTGCTGCAGCTCAGTTTCAGGGTCTTGGCAATCTTCTTATAGCCTAGGCCATCTTTATGTAGATCAACAATTCTTTTTTTCAGATCCGCAGAGATTACTTTGCCATGAGGTGTTATGTTGAACTACCAGTGACCAGTATGAGAGAGTGAGAGCGATAACACCAAATTTAACACACCTGCTCCCCATTCACACCTGAGACCTTGTAACACTAACGAGTCACATGACACCGGGGAGGGAAAATGGCTAATTGGGCCCAATTTGGACACTTTCACTTAGGGGTGTACTCACTTTTGTTGCCAGCAGTTTAGACATTAATGGCTGTGTGTTGAGTTATTTTGAGGGGACAGCAAATTTACTCAGTTATACAAGCTGTACACTCACTACTTTACATTGTAGCAAAGTGTCATTTCTTCAGTGTTGTCACATGAAAAGATAGAAGAAAATATTTACAAAAATGTGAGGGGTGTACTCACTTTTGTGAGATACTGTATATTTTTTTCCTACACAGTGCACCATATACAATATATGGCGGTGAATTGCGCTGTGCTGCAAACGCACATGTTTTGGTTGCGTTGCCTTGGGGTGCTCACGAAAATGGATGACACCGTAATGCAGTAAAGCACGCGTGGTGTGTTGCAATTTTCGAAGCACTAAGGACAACTTTAAAGGGAAGCTGAGGGAGGAGGACAGAAAAGGAGTGGTAAGTGCCTACATGTGGGCCACTGTATACGTGTGCTGGAGGCGCCATACCGTTTGATCAGCAATGCAATGGGCACCTTGACTAAACATCCATCACAAAGGACCCGGGCTATCCCCACCGTCCAGGTTGGTGGATCATTTCCGTTAGAGAGCACCCTGAGACTTGAGGAGTCCCGGGGGGGGGGGGGGGCTACACGGCACCGTGTTAATGCCGTCTTTTACTCCTTTAATATAACAGCCAGTGATTGGTGGATTGCAGACACACATAAGGAGAGAGCTTGGTGGAAGGATTGGCACTTCTAATAGTGTGAGGGTCATCTCTGACTGCCCTTCTCCATCATAGTCCTTCATGTTGTCCTATATCTATAACATAACCCAACATATACAGCTTCATTTTGTACTATAAAGAACGGCTCTGCTATTTTTATAGAACTCCTCTGGGCACAGGCAATGACGTTCCATCAAAAAGAGAACCAAGATTACAAGTTTTTTTTTTCCCTGGCAATCTCTTTATTTTTACTAGCTAGGACCAGAAATAAGTTTCAGTTGAGTAACCGTCTGCCTTAAAGGAAGTCTTTCATTACAGGCCTGTGGAGGACACCATTGCTGACCTTCTCTAACTAGACACCTGGCTGCCTTGCAGGTCCTCTGGTTCTGGTACGTTCTAGAGATGTGCAGGATGGAAACATTTTTGGGTTACAGATTCGTTCGTTAAGTTAATAAATTTGTTTCCTCATATTCGGTGTGTTAGAATGATTCATTTTCCAAATTTGTTTCGTATATTCGGATTCATTTCGTATATTCGAAAAATTCTAATTTTGGGAAATGGCTATAATTTGTTTATTTTATTTTTATTTTATTCTATTCTATTCTTTTATATCCTATTATTTTATATTCTATTCTATTCTTTTATAATCTATGCTATTCTATTTTGCCTTATTCTATTCTATTCCTGTATTTTCTATTCTATTCTATTCTATTCGTTTCTATTCTATAAAGCAGCCTAAGTAGGAATCACCATCTTATTTCACTGTTATACCTTACTGTATTTATTGCAATATGTTTACATTTCTAATTCATTTTCAATCGCGGATTCACATAATTCGTTTCATTATAATTTATTTTGGATTAGTTTAAATTTAGTAATAGCGTGATTCAGTGCCTTTCCATGTCTCCACTGTACCCTTGTGTACCACTATATCTCCAAGTTCACCATAGTGCATTCCCATGCCTCCAAGTGCACCCCCTGTGAACCCCTGTGCCTTTAGTGTACCCCTATGCCCCACCATATTTCCACTGTGCCCCTGTGCACCCCCATGTTTTCAAGTGTGCTCCAGTGCCTCCAGGTGCACCCATGTGCATCTATGTGTGCCTGTGCGTCCCAGTGGCGGCTGGTGCTCAATATTTTAGGGGGGGGGGAGCGGCAAACAACTTGTTCCCCTCACTCGCACAGTGCTCTGCACCCCAAGCCCATCCTTTTTTGAAACCAATTAGAGCCTCAGGCTCTAATTATGTGCATCAAAAAAAAAAACCCTTTGAAATCCATGCGTCCGGGTGATTAGGAGATTAGGGGCCGGATGAATGGATTAGGACGGGTCACAGAGCCCCCCCCCCCCTTAACTTTACAGTGCTCTTTTTTCATCAGTGTCCTCATTGGCCCCTACAAATCACAGCCCCCCCCCACTTAACATTCCAGTCCCCTCTCCACATCACAGCCTTCCCCTTCAAATGACAGCTCTCTCCCCTTTAAATCACAGGGCCTCACTTCACTTAAAGTTTCCCGTTTACATCACAAGTCCCCCCCCCTCCCTTTACATCATAGTCCTTCCTTCATGTTAAAATCCCCCCCCCCCTTTATATCATAGTCCCTCCTTCATGCCAAATTCCACCCCACCCTTTACATTACAGTTCACCCCTTTACATCATAGTCCCCCTTCATGTCAAATCCCCCCCCCCACAAGTTTTACATTAAAGTCACCCCCTTTAGGTTATAGCCCGTCTATCATTTAAAATCCCCCTTTAGATCATAGTCCCTCATTTATCATTTATGTAAAATCCCCCTACCCTTTACATTACAGTCCCCCCTTTACATCATAGTCCTTCCATCATTTCCAATCCCCCTCCTCCTTACATCATAGTCCTTATTTCATTTCAAATCCCCCCTTTACATCATAGTCCCTCCTTCATGTAAATTCTCTCCACCCTTTACATTACAGCCCCCCTCCCCTTTTACATCATAGTCCTCCCTTCATTTCAAACCCCCCCCCCCCATCCTGTACATCATAGTCCTTCCTTCATGTCAAATCCCCCCCCCATCCTCTACATCATAGTCCTTCCTTCATGTCAAATCCTCCTCCCCCTTTTACATCATAGTCCCTCCTTCACGTAAATTCACACCACCCTTTACATTACAGCCCCCCTCCCCTTTTACATCATAGTCCTTCCTTCATGTCAAATCCTCCCCCCCCCCCATTTTACACAATAGTCCCTCCTTCATGTAAATTCCCCCCACCCTTTACATTACAGCCCCCCCCCCCTTTACATCATAGTCCTTCCTTCATGTCAAATCCTCCCCCCCCCATTTTACACCATAGTCCCTCCTTCACGTAAATTCCCCCCACCCTTTACATTACAGCCCCCCCCACCCCTTTTACACCATAGTCCTTCCTTCATGTCAAATTTCCCCCCCCCTTTACATCTTAGTCCTTCCTTCATTTAAATTGCTCCCACCCTTTACATTACAGCCCCCCTCCCCTTTTACACCATAGTCCTTCCTTCATGTCAAATCCTCCCCCCCCCATTTTACACAATAGTCCCTCCTTCATGTAAATTCCCCCCACCCTTTACATTACAGCCCCCCCCCTTTACATCATAGTCCTTCCTTCATGTCAAATCCTCCCCCCCCCCCCATTTTACACCATAGTCCCTCCTTCACGTAAATTCCCCCCACCCTTTACATTACAGCCCCCCCCCACCCCTTTTACACCATAGTCCTTCCTTCATGTCAAATTCCCCCCCCCCCTTTACATCTTAGTCCTTCCTTCATTTAAATTGCTCCCACCCTTTACATTACAGCCCCCCTCCCCTTTTACACCATAGTCCTTCCTTCATGTCAAATCCCCCCCTTTTGCGTCATAGTCCCTCCTTTATGTAAATTCCCCCCATCTTTTACATTACAGCCCCCCTCCCCTTTTACATCATAGTCCTTCCTTCATGTCAAATCCTCCCCCCCTTTTACATCATAGTCCCTCCTTCATGTAAATTCCCGCCACCTTTTACATTACAGCCCTCCTTCACCTTTTACATCATAGTCCTTCCTTCATGTCAAATCACCCCCCCCTTTTACATCATAGTCCCTCCTTCATGTAAATTCCCCCCCTTTACATTACAGCCCCCCTCCCCTTTTACATCATAGTCCTTCCTTCATGTCAACCCCCGCCCCCTTTTGCATCATAGTCCCTCCTTCATGTAAATTCCCCCACTCTTTACATTACAGCCCCCCTCCCCTTTTACATCATAGTCCTTCCTTCATTTCAAATCCCCCCCTTTTGCGTCATAGTCCCTCCGTCATGTCAAATTTCCCCATCCTTTATATTACAGTTCTCCCCCTTTACAGAATTTCCATAAGCCCCCTTCACATCACACCCCCCTTCCAAGCAGTGTCTTCAGCCCCCCCCCCCCCCCACTTCACATTACACCCTCTTCCTTTACAGTAGAGTCCCCAGACCCTCTTCACATAACTTACCACCCATCACATCAGTGTACCCACCCCCCCCCCCCCTTTCCATCACCCCCTCCTTTCACAGCAGTGTCCTCAGCCCTGATTCACATAACCTACCCCCCCCCCCCGCTTTAAAACAGTCTTCTCAGTTCCTTTTCACACACCCCCCTCCTTCATAGCAGTGTCCACAGCCCCCCACATATACGTATATGCACATACAGTATATATGCCTACTAATTACTAAAACACAACCCACCTGTGACCTAAAAGATGCCAAATGCTTGGTTCTGTCTTTCCCCTAGATCAGCCTTTCTCAACCTTTCAACAGAGAGGAACCCTTGAAATAAGTCTTTGCCCCAGGAAACCCCTGATAAAAATATCTGTATCTACAACTAGATACATTAGTGTGATGGTCAGTGGGAAGAATGTTCCTTACACTTGTGGTCATTGGAAAGAATTACCCCCTTACAGATAGTGAAAAAGATCAATGGTGTCAGTGGGAACTTATCTGAGAGGCAGAAATTGCTCATTGCTCAAGGAACCCCTGGCAACCTTTGGAGGAACCCTGGTTGAAAAACCCTGACCTAGATAGTTTCCCACAATTGGGTTTTCTTTTTTCCCATCAATGCCCCATGGTGGAGATGGCCCTTTACTTCCTGTTCTGTAGACAAGCCAAGAAGTAGGAGAAAATCTCACCAAAGGGAGAGAAACATTTGCCATTGGAACATGTGCCCCCATTGTAAGATATCTCCTCCTGTTCTGGTGGCAACTCAAATTTTTGGTTCTTCCCTCACTTTCAGCCCTAGTGACATAGGCCAAATTTTGAGGAAAAATTGAGAGAGTGTATCTCTTACTAATGGGAACACAGACAGAAATAAAAATCTGACAGGACTTCCAACCCTTCGCCACTCCATTTAAAACTAAACTAAAAATGTTTCGCCTTTCGATACACTTTAAATTGGTGATCATAAAAGAATGATATAAAGTTTCCGGGAACTCTGCTGAAGTTTAGAAGTGGAAGAAAAAATGATTTTGTGGAATCTCTTGGGATTGTTTTAGTGGAAGGGATGAGAGACAATTGTTCCTAGTCTACTTCAAACAAAAAAACTGCATGGGACAACCCAGCCATTGTAACACGTAGTATTTGTTCTATTGTATCGGTCCTTTGTCTTTTTAGGTCCTAGAAGTTAGAGGCATTGTTAGAGCTCCTCTATGTTTTCTCTTTGTCTCTTCCTAGAATGTTTTGTTGGCTTTCTAAAGCAGAATATGTTCAGAACTTGACTTTTCTTTCTAGAACCTTTCAAAAAAACACTTAGCGCTCGATATTGCTTTTAAATAATTTAGATAATTTTGTTTCCTTCCGACCCTGCCCTCACCACAATTATCACCAATTATTGCCATTTTACAGCCCATTACCTTCTATAATCGTCTGTCACAAGTATCTTAGCCAGCCTCTTATTTTCTCTGCAACAAATGATATTATTTCCCATAAAACCTGTCTCTGTGATTCTTGGAGACTCCACCCACGTATCATCTTCACTTTATTTTCCATACCTCCCCCATTTATAAACCACAACACCATTTCATTTCTTGACCATGAAGGGCCCCCCTGACCTCCTGGCCGGGGTCCTTCCCTCTGAGCCTGGGCCTGGTCACGACCTTTGCGACCTTGGTAGTTGGGCCACTGGGCTTGGAGGGAAGGGCCCCAACCTTGGCGACCCTGGTAGTTTCGCCACTGGTGTCAGTAGTTTTTTATTTTACTTTTTTATTTTTTTTTTTACAATTTTATTTTCTATTACTGTTACCATTTTTTAGGAGCCTCGTTGGGGGAGATATCAGGGGTCTAAATAGACCTCTGATGTTCCACCTTTGAGATAGAGAATGGAGATTGAGGATACAGCCTCAGCTGCACAGAATGAATGAATAGGAATAACTCTGTACAGAGACTTCCTATTCATTCATAAACTGAAGCATAGTAAACACAGTTTACTATGCTTCAAGTGAAACGTCACTAATCCAATCAACATTGATTATTTTTAATCCTCATGCTGCTAGTATTAGTAAATAGATAGAAAAGTATATCATATTTACTTGTTGTAAACAATATATTGTTTTTTTTTTTTTGTTTTTTTTTACATTTCTTCAGTTACTTCTTGGTTTCTTGCCTAGGCAAAGGATGTCACACATCCCAGGAGTCTTCGGGGGGGGGGGGGGAGAAGGAGGGGTTTTCTCAGCTAAGCACACTCTCCTGCATGCATGCTTGAGCTAAGAGCTGATGGATTCCAGGAAGCAAATGCTACATTAATCATTTGCCCTTACTCAAGATGGCCACGGTCAGAAATGCAAGGGAGGGGTTTTCAGTTATGAATGGACAGAGTCAGTGATCGGTACCGTGTCCATTTATAGAAGGATGGGGCAGGGCCGGTAAATGATATATTCTCTGGCCCCCTACCCCGCTCTCCATCCTGACACATCCCCTACAGCACCCAGCAGGAAAGGGGAGAAGCCATCGGAGCTGTGGAGGGGACAAGGGGGGACCAGGGGAGCACACTGGGGCCTGAGGGCAGCAGAAAGAAGAGGAAGCTGGATAGGAGAGGTGCCGATATAGGGGAACGGGTTTCCTCCATTTTCCTCCTGCAGCCACTGAATGCCTGGGGGAGGTATAGCAGGAGAAACAGGCTTTCAGCGGCTGCAGGAGGAAAATGGAGGAGATCGGTTCCTCTATATATACGACCCCCACTCCTATCCAGGTGTACAGGGAAGCTGCACGGGCCCACTGGAGCATGGGACTGGGTCGCAATTGCGACCCCCTGCAACCCCTGTAGTTACTCCCCACACATAGTTCGATACCATCAACTAGTCGCTTCCTGTTGTCTGCTTGTTCCCATCATCTGCCATCATCGACCGACTTCTCTCCATCTGCTATGTCATGAACTAGGTGATAATAAACCCAACTCCAGAGCAAATTTTGTACTTTGTTTTGGATGGAGTAGGCGCAGTGATGGCGAACCTTGGCACCCCAGATGTTTTGGAACTACATTTCCCATGATGGTCATGCACTCTGCAGTGTAGTTGAGCATCATGGGAAATGTAGTTCCAAAACATCTGTGGTACCAAGGTTCGCCATCACTGGAGTGGGGTGTCAGGTAAAATGGTATTGCCGTCTGTGTCCCCGATGGAGAGATTCCCCTCTCCAGATGCAGACAAAAAAAAAAATTTTTTGTAGAGTGGGGAAGGGTTACAATGTGTCATTAGCTTGAATTAATATGAGCAGACATCTGTGAAGGTCCTCATTTATCCAGGTCATGGTAGATCTAATAGTAGTTAGTCACATTTAACTGGACTTGTTCTGTAATGATAAAGACATTTTGTAGCTTACTACAAGTCACTTCTTCAGTTCTAATGGGTGTCAGGAAAATACTCCAGTATTTATATCCACAACCTGTGGTATTGGGGAGATTATACTCATGTGGTATGTGCTTTTCCAATGAGTTGCGCCTGTCCAAACTGTATTTTAGGGCATGGCAACCCACTTTTATAAAATAAATGGAAAGTTTACATAGACATCAGTTGCTCACGCAGGTTTTCTTCCACATCAATATGAACGGTGAAACAGAAATACCGAGACACCTGGCTCCCTTGTTGGCAGCACCACTGATCTTCTTACCAGTTCCTCTGACTGTGTTCTCCAGTTCTACTGGTTCACTTGGCTCTCTTAGCCTTTAGTTGCAGCGCCCTGCAGCACGGCCCACTCCTGGCCTCTGGATAGGGGTTCTCCTGACACCCCAATAGGAGCCCATCTGACTCCTGGAATGAGACCACCTGTTTACTTATGCTGGCTAGGGCACCTCTGACCTCTGGGTGATACCTGCTGTCTGTTAAAACTGTGCTGGGGCACCTCTGACCCCTAGGTGAAACCAGCTGTCTCTTTGCTGGGGCTCCTCTGACCCCTGGGTGAGACCTGCTGTCCCCTGACTTTTGACTGGGGCTCCTCTGACCTCTAGGTGAGACCTGCTGTCTCTTGGCTGGGGCTCCTCTAAACCCCTAAGTGAGACCTGCTGTCCCCTGGCTGGGGCTCCTCTGAACCCCTTTGTGAGACCTGCTGTCTCCTGGCTGGGGCTCCTCTGACCCCAAGTGAGACCTGCTGTCTACTGGCTGGGGCTCCTCTAAACCCCTAAGTGAGACCTGCTGTCTCCTGGCTGGGGCTCCTCTGACCCCAAGTGAGACCTGCTGTCTCCTGGCTGAGGCTCCTCTAAACCCCTAAGTGAGACCTACTGTCTCCTGGCTGAGGCTCCTCTGACCCCCAAGTGAGACCTGCTGTCTCCTGGCTGGGGCTCCTCTAAACCCCTAAGTGAGACCTGCTGTCTCCTGGCTGGGGCTCCTCTGACCCCCGAGTGAAACCTTCTCTGCCCCAAACTAGGATCTGTCTCCAAACTGGGAGCTCTGAGCTATCCTCAGGCTTGAGTATATAATGACCCAGCACACCTGTGTACTCACACAGACTGCAGGTACCTGGTAAAGTCCAGACACAGGATTGAAGGTTCCGTCCCACCCAATATGCTTTTGGAACCTTCCAGTTTTAGACCCTGATCCAGGGCTACAGAAGCAAGAGAAAACCAAAAACACAGCTTTCTGCGCTCAGAAACGATAGTCTGGAACTTCGCATTAACCCCTAATGCGAATCATGTGTCATATTCTCCTCCATTTTCACAGTGGCAGGGTCTCACTCTGTCAAAACAGGCATGCACTACAGCCTTCCTAATCCAATCACCACAGAATGGCATGGGAGGCATGAAAGTGATGGCACCCCCTCTGTTCTAGTGACATCATCCCATCCTTGGTGTCAGGAAGGCTTCATAGGTGTTAATCCTTCAATTCACGTGGCTGGAGGTGTGAATTGTTGTCAAAATGTCAAAGTAGAGATGTTAAAACAGAATTATACTGTATGTGGAGGATAGATGATGTTGAAGGCCCTGTAGCTGGCCTCTTTCACGCCTCTTGTGAGCCAGTTGTCCTCTTTGCCCAAAATGTGCACCTCACTGTCCTCAAAAAGCTGCCGAGTCGTGACCTGTAAAATTTGGTTTAAGAGGTTGCTTTGTTTCCCCAGTGTAGAGGTCTTTGCATTCCTCTGTGCACTGCACTGCATATACCATCTTCTCTCCAGCCCATATCTCCTTTCCTATTTACCTTCTCTTCATCCCACAGCTCCTCTCACTCATGTTCTTCCTATTCCTTATCGCCTCTTTTCTTGTGTACATTCTTTCCATCCCGCATCTCCCTCTCTTGTCTCATTAACCTTCTCTCCTTTCCACATCTCCCTCTCTTGTCTTACTAACCTTCTCTCCATCCCGCATCTGCCACTCTTGTCTAACTAAGCTTCTCTCCATCCCGCATCTCCCTCTCTTGTCTCATTAACCTTCTCTCCATCCCGCATCTCCCTCTTTTGTCTCACTAATGTAGCAAGGTCCCGGACCTCCAAAGGCCTAATGGTGACCTCCAGAGTTAGGGCCAGCTGACATCCTTCTGTCTAGAGTGGGTTACAAGGCATGGTGGGTGTACTGCAAGATAATGCTGGGCGCCAGACACTTTTTGAATGCAAAGAGATTTATTGTCTCTTGAACAGAACTGTGTGAGAGAGGGTTAAGGCCAGGGCACCCTTAAGTAGATGCAATGATAATTGGCAGACTCCGAGACTTCTATAGGCAGACAGCTATACAGGTGACGGCCCCCAACCGGACACCGCTTCTGTATAGGTAGGACCGCTGTCTCCTATGGCAACAATCTTGTACCAGTTACTAACTGTAGTCCCATTCAACTATTAGCAACACAAACAGTTCTCCATTTACTCCACAGTAACTCACTGTGGGTCTTCACTCAACGAACTCCCAGTCTTTTACTAGACTTCGGATAGCCACTGGATCCCCTCAGCTCATCCACTTTTAGCACTCAGTAACTTCCCCAAGCGTCACCCCTGCTTCCCTGCTGGGTCCCTGGCTTGGCATTCACAGATACTCTTCAAGCATCACCCCTGCTGACCCGCTAGGTCCCTGGCTTGGCACCCACTGATGCTCCACAAGCGTCACCTACTGTCCCGCTGGGTCCCTGGCTTGGCACTCACTGAAGTTTTCCTCGGCTGGTGAGAAGACTGCTCTGGTACTTGCTTCAGCTTACTCACAGTGGTCTCCGGTAACAAGGTGAATGGTCCCTTAGTGGCGACAGCTTCCCCTCTACCTCCGACCACAACTGGTTCTCCATCCGGCTGAACTTTTACTCTTGGTTGGACTCCAATCCTGCAGTCCCAACCCGACGCTGCTTCTCCTGCTTCTGGATAGGCCCTCAGGCAGCCTAGCAGCCAGATGTCCCCAGGATAGGCCTCAGGATTCTGGTCTAGCAGCCCAGGGCAGCACAACACACGTTCACCCAGACAGCCGTCCAGGTGGCACAGAACCCCGATCACCTGACTCTACCCAAATAAATAGGCTCTCCCAGCAGGCCAAGGGATCAAGAAAATCCCTGTCCATTGACTAAGACACCCAATCCATCCATCCGTGTTGAGTTATTCACTTTACGGTCAACACAGAGGACACGGGGGCACTCTTTACGTCTAGAGGAAAAGAGATTTCATCTCCAAATACAGGAAGGTTTCTTCGCAGTAAGAGCTGTGAAAATGTGGAATAGACTCCCTCCAGAGGTGGTTCTGGTCAGCTCAGTAGATTGCTTTAAGAAAGGCCTGGATACTTTCCTAAATGTACATAATATAACTGGGTACTGACATTTATAGGTAAAGTTGATCCAGGGAAAATCCGATTGCCTCTTGGGGGATCAGGAAGGAATTGTTTCCCCTGCTGTAGCAAATTGGAGCATGCTCTGATGGGGTTTTTGCCTTCCTCTGGATCAACTGTGGGTAAAGAATTGGGTATATGGGTTGTACAATATTTTTTATTTTATTTATTTTATTTTTTTTTATGGTTGAACTGGATGGACTTGTGTTTTTTTTCAACCTGACTAACTATGTAACTATGTCTGAGCCTGCAAAGCCCCTGCCGTATCTAATGTCACTAGCATAATGCCACCTAGTGACAGAAGAGAAATGTTGCAACAAGTGCAGCTTTAGAGAGGAGTCAATTGATCTCCTAACAATTGGCCAAGGCAACTATCGCCTAGCAAATATATTTAATAGCGACCCTGTCTAAACATCAGGGTGCTACATCAACCTTCTCTCCATCCTACATCTCCCTCTCTGGTCTCACTAACCTCTCCATCCCATATCTCCTCTTTGTCTCACCAACCTTCTCTCCATCCCACATCTCCTTTCTTGTTTTGCTAACCTTCTGCCCCTCCCACATCTCCTCTTTCATCTCAATAACCTTCTCTCCGTCCCCCATCTACTCCCTCATCTCACTAACCTTCTCTCCATCCTGCATATCTTCTTTTGTCTCACTAACCTTCTCTTCATCCTGCATCTCCTCTCTCATCTCACTTACCTTCGTTCCATCTCACATCTCCTTTCTCATCTCAATAATCTCTCCATCCCACATCTCCTCTTTCATCTCTCTAAACTTCTCTCCATCCTGTATCTACTCTCTCTTCTCAATAACCTCTCCATCCCACATCTCCTCTTTCATCTCTCTAACCTTCTCTCCATACTGCATCTACTCTCACTTCTCATTAACCTCTCCATTTTACATCTCCTGTCTTGTTTCCCTAACCTTCTGTCCATCTCACATCTCCTCTATCATCTTATTAATCTTCTCTCCATCCTGCGTCTCCTCTCTCATCTCACTTACCTTCGTTCCATCTCACATCTCCTTACTCATCTCAATAACCTCTCCATCCCACATCTCCTCTTTCATCTCTCTAACATTCTCTCCATCCTGCATCTACTCTCTCTTCTCATTAACCTCTCCATTCCACATCTCCTGTCTTGTTTCCCTAACCTTCTGTCCATCTCACATCTCCTCTATCATATTATTGACCTTCTCTCCATCCTGCATCTCCTCTCATCTCACCGACCTTCCCTCCTTCCCAGATATTTTCTTTTGTCTCACTAACCTTCTCTCCATCTCTCCATCCTGCATCTTCTCTCTCATCTCTATCCTACAATTCTTCTCTCATCACACTAACCCTCTCTCTGTGCCATATCTTCTCCTTCCCTTCCCTTCTCTCTATCTATTATTTAATTTCTTCCTCCTTCGCTCCATCCTTAATCTCCTCTCTCTTCTCCATGTCTTATTTCCTTTTTTCATGAGCATCTTCATTTCGTCAATTTTTTCCATTCTTCTTGTATATATTCTCTGCTTTCAGCACCACCCCTCTCTTTTCAGTAGGCATCTCCCCAACCTTTCACCTTTTTTGCCATACCACCAATTCTCACTCTGATCAATCCATATCTCTTTTGTGTATGAGCTCCTCATCCCTTCTCCTTCCTCCTCTCCATAATGTTCTCCATGTTCTGACTCACCTTCTCTCATCCAAATTTCTTTTCATTTACTTGGTCACCTCCATTCTAATGCCCCGTACACACGGTCGGACATTGATCGGACATTCCGACAACAAAATCCATGGATTTTTTCTGACGGATGTTGGCTCAAACTTGTCTTGCATACACACGGTCACACTAAGTTGTCGGAAAATCCGATCGTTCTGAACGTGGTGACGTAAAACACATACGTCGGGACTATAAACGGGGCAGTGGCCAATAGCTTTCGTCTCTTAATTTATTCTGAGCATGCGTGGCACCTTGTGCGTTGGATTTGTGTACACACGATCGGAATTTCTGACAACGGATTTTGTTGTCGGAAAATTTTATAGCCTGCTCTCAAACTTTGTGTGTCGGAAATTCCGATGGAAAATGTGTGATGGAGCCCACACGCGGTCGGAATTTCCGACAACAAGGTCCTATCACACATTTTCCGTCGGAAAATCCGACTGTGTGTACGGGGCATAACATGTATATCTCTTCTTCACACTCAGCTCATATGTAATTTATTCATTCACTTCCTAGATTTCACTTCCCAGTCACGGAAACCCATTCTGCCGCATTTAATCTTCCCTTTTTACTAACTCTTCCATCCAGTCTCTATGGACTGTAGCCAGTCCTCCACCATGACAAAGCATGGTGAGATCAGGAAACAAGATAGCTAAACATACGTAAAAGCCATATAGAGTACATTCTCGAGTTTAGGGCAAGCCCATCGATTATGTCTTCAGCTGCACAAACTGTAAATATTAGTCTGTTAATGTCTTTGGTTTTTTTATAATCTGTCTTTCGTAATTTATGATATTTACTAATCTAAGACTTGCTCTCTGAACCACAAATTAAACAAAACCTTCACTACAAGGGAACGGCTTTTGAATTATTTCATGTATGGAACAACAGCAAGTTTCAGAGTCCAGATCTTTGAAGACTTTATGGCCTCTGTTAGATGCTACTATCCTGTATATTAAACCTTTGAAGAGCAGTTTAGTTGTAGTTTTGGGGTTTGTTGATGGAATCAGGCCATTGTCAGAACCCATTGGGAGCAACAAAAACCTAACACATATAGAGGTTTTTTTACAAGATTACCACATCTTCCCGTTTGCTACTGACTCATATACCTTGAAAAGGATTTTGGTTATTCAGAATTAATCAGTGGCCTACCAGGATTAAATCAGTAGCTTTGTAATGCATATGGGTTAGTAATTGAAGCTGAAGTTATACTTTGCATTTCTCTTGTTCTTCTCTCCCCCCTCATCCACATGCTAATGATTTTTTTTACAAAAACCTTTCAGTTTTTTTACATACTCTAGATCATTCCTGGGTTTCTGTGTTTCTCTAGGCAATGCAGGCAGATCATGTCTGGTGGGAGGGGTCAGAAGGGTGTCCATAGCTTCCTGAAGACATCAAGCACTCTCAAGAGCCCTCAATCCTGATGTAAGCAGCGGGCTGGCATTTTTATTTTCATTTGGAGGAGCTGTGCAAATATCGCAATGCCTTGATGGGTGGGTGTCAGTCTGGAGGAGTGGGTATTCCAAGGCAGGCTGCCCTAGGTAACACCTGCATTCTGAGCCCCCCCCCGTGAGTGAAAGAAAAGTAAACCAATGAATGAAAGGGGAGGGCCAGGAACAGTCACGCTGGAGAGGAAAGATCTAGATCAGTGGTCTCCACACTTTGGTCCGCAGGCCGAATGCAGACCTTTACTTGCCTTTATCTGGCCCTCAGGGCACCATTCCTCACACCGACACCAGTAATGGAGCAATATCCCTCCCAGTGACACCAATAATGGGGTACTATTCCTCCCAAAGATGCCAACAATGGGGCACTATTCCTACCATTGATACCAAAGATGGGGCACTATTCCTCCCAACAACACCAACAATGGGGCACTATTCCTCCCATTGATACCAACGATGGGGCACTATTCCTCCCAAGAACACCAATAATGGGGCACTATTCCTCCCACTGATACCAACGATGGGGCACTATTCCTCCCAATGATGCTAACAATGGGGCACTATTCCTCCCATTGATACCAAAGATGGGGCACTATTCCTCCCAACAACACCAACAATGTGGCACTATTCCTCCCATTAATACCAACGATGGGGCCCTATTCCTCCCAATGACACCATTAATGGGGCACTATTCATCCCATTGATACCAACGATGGGGCACTATACCTCCCAATGACACCAACAATGGGGCACTATTCCTCCCATTGATACCAACAATGGGGCACTATTCGTCCCATTGATACCAACAATGGGCCACTATTCCTCCCAATGATGCCAACAATGGGGTACTATTCCTCCCAATAATGCCAACAATAGGGCACTATTTCTCCCATTGATACCAACGATGGGGCACTATTCCTACAATACCAATGACAGGGCACTATTCCCGCTCCTACTGAGCAGAGGTGTTATGTCTTTTTTTTTTTAACCCCACTGACCACCTAGTCAGAGGCTTTGTTTACTCCCACTGATTGTTTACTCCCACAGTCCAGCCCCCTAATGTCTAAAGAACAATAAAATGGCCCTATGGTGAGAAAGTTTGGAGACCCCTGAGCTAGGCAATTCTGGAAGTCTTCCAGCCATGAAATGGGGCGGCTCTGCAGCTTCTAGTGCACATCGTTAAAAACTCAAAGTGTGCCATCAATTCAGAGAAAGCACTTTCAGTCCAGCAGAGGAGTCTGTACAACTGTGCAAGACTGAAGGGATGGCTGGAGGTCAGATTTAAAGAAGGACCGTTGTGTATATGTAGTGCTGCTCCCCACGGGAGCCGCTGGTTAGGATGGGTCCTCTGTTCTTTGCCTCAATCTCTTTAAGAACTTCAGCCCCTTTGACACACTAGGTTGAGTGTATAAAGCATGCAATATCACAGAAAATTGCTGAAATGAATACTTAGTACCTGGGAGTAGCAGGGGCGGATCCAGAGCCTAGTCTCGGGAGGGGCACTGCCATAAAATTTTGCGGGCAATTTGTCGGGCAATGGCTGGTGTTGGCGCTTCAATCATAACAGCACCATGGTTGATGTGGTGTCAGGATGATTGAGGCATTATTTATATTATTAGATTGTAATGTAAAATGAAATCGTTCAACTCACCATAATGCAGAATCATTGGGAGCCCTGAGCGTGTCACTTGCTACCGTCGCCTGCCACCAGATGCAGCGTGTCACTTGCCAATGTCGCCTGCCACAACATGCGGATTGTCACTTGCCAATGTCGCCTGCCACAAGATGCGGATTGTCACTTGCCAATGTCGCCTGCCACAAGATGCGGATTGTCACTTGCCAATGTCGCCTGCCACAAGATGCAGATTGTCACTTGCCAATGTCGCTTGCCACAACATGCGGATTGTCACTTGCCAATGTCGCCTGCCACAACATGCGGATTGTCACTTGCCAATGTCGCCTGCCACAAGATGCGGATTTTCACTTGCCAATGTCGCCTGCCACAACATGCAGATTGTCACTTGCCAATGTCGCTTGCCACAACATGCGGATTGTCACTTGCCAATGTCGCCTGCCACAACATGCGGATTGTCACTTGCCAATGTCGCCTGCCACAAGATGCGGATTTTCACTTGCCAATGTCGCCTGCCACAACATGCAGATTGTCACTTGCCAATGTCGCCTGCCACAACATGCAGATTGTCACTTGCCAATGTCGCTTGCCACAACATGCGGATTGTCACTTGCCAATGTCGCCTGCCACAACATGCGGATTGTCACTTGCCAAGTTGCCAGTGGATGTGTCCTAGAGTGAGGGCGGGCAGTGAGAGATATTGTAACTCATCAGAACATGCATGCAAAAGCATGTTGCATTGCGGCCATCTTGGTACACCCTCACTTGTCAGCAGTAAGACTAGAGTTAGAAGTCGGTAAGCAGACATCTTTATACACCCACCGGAGTCTTGCTTTTCACAGTTATTTTTAATAGTAAACTCAGCTTATTTAGTGAAATATAAGTTGAGTTTACTGTTGAAAATAACTATGATAAGCAAGACTCTGGTGGGTGTATAAAGATGTCCGCTTGCCGACTTACAAACACTAGGCTTACTGTGGACAAGTGCGGGAGTACCAAGATGGCCGCGACGCAACGTCCCTTCAGTCACATTATCAGAAGGGGAGCGGCTTCAACACCTGCCTGCTCGCTGCCTCGCTCAGCCTCAGTCACACAGCAGCCGCCCGCTCCAGGCCCTGTCACACTGTCACGTCGGTCGGCTCTGAGAGACTCGAGTCCGACCTCCGACGTGACGCCGTGACTCACTCACTCACTGCAGTGTGAGTGTGACTGACCGTGACGTCACTCGTTGCTAATGCCAGGGCCGCCTGGCGTCTAGCAACGAGTGCAGAGCAGGGAAGAGGCTCCACCCACCTTCAGTGTCAGTGACCGCCGCCGCCACCCGTACATACCACACGCGAGTCTCTCTCTCGGCGCCGCTGATCGGCACATGTGAGAGAGACTCGGGCCGGCAGCGGAGCGCAGGAGACAGTTACATTAAGAGTGTGTGTGCTATTATTTCGGGGGGGGCAATTGCCCTGTTGCCCCCCCCCTGGATCCGCCCCTGGGGAGTAGTACTATATCAAAGAAAGCAAGCACTGAACCAGTTAGTAAAGGCAAACCTAATACTGTCACATGATATGGTTGGTAACAAAGTAAGTATAGAAATGGAACAAAAATGGTTATAGCACAATTTAGGGGTGATTAGTAATAAGGACTAGGCATAAGATGACACTTGGAGTCCAGATCAGCATAAACAGTAGCAAGGTCATCTAAAGTGCAGCAGTGATAACACTTGATTACTGAACACAGGAACTATTCCGCCAATGTGCATTGATGGTGACTTGCTAGGCCTAGACTGACTGGATGTGCATAGAAGTTAAGAAAATGGAAGAAGGGAACTTGCAGAATGTTTTTTTTCAGGAGGGGTAGTCCTTTATGCTGTTCTCTGGCTGGCTATCGTTGGGGCCCTTTAAGAAACGTTGGTACACTTAACAACAGTTTTAGTAAACCAGCATGCAGTATAGGTGCAATAAAGATGCAGTAAAGATGTAGTAAAGATGTAGTAAAAGTGTGGTATAGGTGTGATAAAGGTGCAGTATACTTATTGTCCTGCCTTTGGTAACGCTGTCCCTGCTAGCATTGTGAACAATAGGCAGTGCCCACTCACCAGTCCTTGTGGTGCGGCTGTGAACTCTCACTGTAGAAAGGGATGGCCCCCTCTGTCTGTCCACAGAGAAAAAAACAAGCTGAACAGTCTCAAAAAAGCAGTTCCTCTCCTTGCCCCAGTGTCTCTTGAGAAATACAGCGCAAAGGGTCCTAAGCTCTATTATATGTCTGCCAATGGTCCTGGTCTGGAGGTCTTTTTGATCATTTTAACCACTCAATTTCGGGATGGTTGGACTACAGTAGGCCTGAAACATTCAGGAATTTTGAAGCACCTAAAATTTTAATATTTGTGTTTAAATAAATGGATGAACAGGTAACCTGGCTCTTTCCTCTCCCTACCCACCTACCATAATTTTTCTCCTTCATTGCCTACAAAGCGGTCTCCCTTCCTAGTTTCCTCCTGTTCCCGCTCGCTCTAGCCCCCTCAATCTCTCTCACATTCACTAATTATAAGTTTGTTACTATAATTGTTGGATTTCAAACTATAAACAGAAGGAACAGTTTAATTAAATAAATGATCCCGCTCATTATAATCGGGGGAAGCGGACTGGAGAGGAGGAGGAGGATTGGGCAGCTAGGTAGCGAGGTGCTGAAAGAGACTCATATTTATTGCCTTCTTAAAATAGACATTGCCTGCTTAATTTCCTGTTTCTGTTTTCACCCTTCGCTTTTCTTTGTCTTGTCTCCCTCTCAGGATTTCAATGTCTGTCTCGTGGAGGCCCTGCCGTAGCTCAGCACCCTATGTACGGGTCCGCGATGGAACGTAATAGAATGGTGTCTTCTGCACAACCTCTGTCTGTCGGTCTCGTAGCCGCCTTTTCTCCGATGTTCCTCACACCCTCTTCTTTTGTCTTGGCCTAAGTCTTCTCCTGCCTCCTATGACTTGGTACCAACACCACTCTCCAAAAATGTACCCCCTATGTTTAACTTTGCCTCAAAAATACATCACGCTCTCGTTGTAGAGGATTATTGTCCATTTGTTACCCAAATTTTTTTCATTTTTCTTCCAAATTTTATTGCGTTTTTATAATACTCCAACCACCTCCCCCCCCCCCATCCCCGTAATTTCAAAATGAATGTTTTTGCATAAAAATTTTTTTGTTCCACCTTTTGACACCAACACTTTTTTTTTTTAAACCTTTTTGGGAAGTTTCAACGCCTCCTTTCGGCCCCAGGAAGTCTCAAGAGGTTCCAGGAGACCAATTTTTTTTTCCTCTCATGGCGCCGGATCTTCGAGCCCCCTTCATGCTCTGGCTTCTGGCCGCTTGCCCTGTGTCGGGGCAAAAGGGAGATGAGAAATATCCTGTGGTCAACACGAACTATGGGAAATTGCGTGGCGTGAAGAAAGACTTGAACAATGAGATCCTGGGCCCTGTTGTGCAGTACCTGGGGGTGCCTTTCGCCACCCCACCCATTGGAGAGCGCAGGTTTCAGCCGCCTGAGGCACCGGCATCTTGGACGGAAGTACGGAACGCCACCACCTTTGCTCCTGTTTGCCCACAAAACTTGCATGGAATGTTACCTGGAATTATGCTGCCTTTATGGTTCACCGAGAATATGGATGTGGTGGCCGGATACGTACAAAACCAGAGCGAGGATTGCCTGTACCTCAACATCTACGTCCCCTTGGAAGATGGTGAGACTGCGTGTTTTTGTGATGTGCGCACTGCTTGTGAACCTGTTGCAATGGGTTGTAGAAGGACTGAGTATCTACACACAGATAATAAGCTCTCATACATATTCCACAGATAGGTACCATACTACAGCTACCATTGCATTGGCACCTATAAGGTTGACTCCATACAGTCAGATAATGATCATATTGCACAGTGTTATAATAATCACATATATAATTATAATATTAAACAAAGACTGGCAATGATCATGAAACACTTAATAATAATACTGACTGCTTAGTGATATCGAGTATTAATAGGCACACTGTACCGAGTGCCAGCACTGCAGTTACATTACCAGCCAGATAAACTTACTGGTAGACATTGCACTATAATAGGCCCTGTAAAGTATAGCGCTATAATCAGTAAGCAGTGATGAGATCCGTTCCGGTTGGATGGATTTGACATTATAATGCCAGACATAATAATGATTCAGAGCTGGGAATATCGCTGATCGAGCTGACAGGCGATGACTTTCTCCGCCATATAGTTAATAAGGACATCAGTTGACACTTTGAAGGCACGGATTGTGCATAGAAACCCTCGAGTGCACGATACCTCAACCCGTGACTCCAGACCGTTGCACCCTGTAGGGTGGCGATGACGTTACGGCCTTGGTGTCCATCTCTCCTCCAGCATTGAGTATCATATACACTATGTGTGACACTTGCGGGTCTGACCACTGTGGACCGAAGAGTCATTTAGTGTTCCACCCACCATTACCTCCATGTTCACCATCCTCATCATATCCCCCCTTTCTGGCCTTCACATCATAGTAAGTTGGATCAAAGCCCAATGTGCCCAGTTTTGAACGTTCGGTTACCATTGACCCAAAAGAAAACCAAATACTGCTACCAATAGCTGTAGATACCCTATTGGTGAGCCCTGGATCAATGAGCCCACCCAAAGCTGGATCATCAAAAAGGCAAATGAATGTCCAGAGGGCCCAGCTACAACAGTGAGGATAGTGCAATTGGTCAAAGTTGTGTGCCTGCCAAGTAGAATGTACTGTAGGTAGTTGTCCTGATGGGGCCAATACAGTAACAATGCTGTCCAAGTACAATCCTTATCAATGTCAGTCAAAATGATAGGGGGGGGGGGGGGCAAAGCTGCTACCTTGCCTAGGGTTCCATTCTGCCATCTGACTACACTGATAAACTTTTCTACTACACAGAGGTACCAATTCACTTAACAATGATTGCCCATTGGCAACTGCCAACCTGTAGCCAAGTTGATGCCAGAGTGGGAGTGAGGTATAAGTTGGGAAAAATGAACAGAATCCAGAGGAAAGTACGCGGTCACAACTCATATAACAGCAGCAATCACAAATTGCGTACAGAAGCCCTACAAGGAACCTTATTGATTAAGTATTGCCCTAATACAATTGGAAGATTCTCTCTTGAGCAAAATCCCAGTACACTGAGCAAATTTTATCTTCAGTGCTATCCCCGTACACTGAGTATATTCTTGCTTAGGCACTGTCCAAGTACACTGAGTAGATTTTCTCTTCGGTACTGTCCCAGTACAATGAGTAGATTTTCCCCATAGGCACTGTCCCAGTACATTGAGTACATTTTCTCTTAGGCTCTGTCCCAGTACAATGAGTAGATTTTTCCTTTAGGCACTGTCTCAGTACACTGATTAGATTTTCTCTTCAGTGCTGTCCCAGTACAATGAGTAGATTTTCCCTTTAGGCGCTGTCCCAGTACATTGAGTACATTTTCTCTTAGGCACTGTCTCAGTACACTGAATAGATTTACCCTTAGGCGCTGTCCCAGTACAATAAATAGATTCTCTCCTAGGCACTGTCCCAGTACAATGAGTAGATTTTTCCCTTAGGCTCTGTGCCAGTACACTGAGTAGAGTTTTCCCTTAGGCTCTGTGCCAGTACACTGAGTAGAGTTTTCCCTTAGGCACTGTCCCAGTACACTGAGTAGATTTTCTCTTTGGTGCTGTCCCAGTACAATGAGTCAATTTTTTCCTTAGGTACTGTCCCAGTACACTGAGTAGATTTTCCCTTAGGCACTGTCCCAGAACATTGAGTACATTTTTCTCTTAGGCACTGTCCCAGTACACTGAATAGATTGACCCTTAGGCGCTATCCCAGTACAATAAAGAGATTCTCTCCTAGGCACTGTCTCAGTACAATGAGTAGATTTCCCCTTAGGCCTTGTCCCAGTACACTGAGTGGATTTTGTCTTAGGCCTTGTCCCAGTACACTGAGTAGATTTTCTCTTCGGTGCTGTCCCAGTACAATGAGTCAATTTTCCCTTAGGCACTGTCCTAATACACTGAGTAAAATTTCTCTTCGGTGCTGTCCCAGTACAATGAGTAGATTTCCCCTTAGGATTTGTCCCAGTACACTGAGTGGATTTTGTCTTAGGCGCTGTCCTAGTACACTGAGTCAATTTTTCCTGAGGCGCTGTCCCAGTACACTGAGTAGATTTCCCCTTAGGATTTGTCCCAGTACACTGAGTGGATTTTGTCTTAGGAGCTGTCCTAGTACACTGAGTCGATTTTTCCTAAGGCGCTGTCCCAGTACACTGAGTAGAATTTCTCTTAGGCGCTGTCCTAGTACACTGAGTCGATTTTTCCTGAGGCGCTGTCCCAGTACACTGAGTAGATTTTCCCTTAGGCACTGTCCCAGTACACTGAGTAGAATTTCTCCTTAGCGCTGCCCCAGTCCACAGAGTAGATTTTCTCCTAGACCTTAATCCAGTAGAACGTCTCCTAGGCGTTGTCCCACGGCACTCAGTATACACTTTCTCTAAGTAAATTGTCTAGAAACCGCAGACCAGGCCAATAGATATGAGACCAGGAGAAAACCCTTTGTGCTCATTTATGCTTTGGCCACCACCACCTCATCTGGCAGAGCGCTCCACTCTTCTATCCTTACAGTCAGTAATTCCTAACTCTCTGTGAAGTGGCTCCACATTCCCTTCTGCTACTCTAATCTTTTTGCCGTCAGGTTATACAGAGGATTATTAAGGTTTGCATTATTTATATCGTAGTTCCCCAATTATAAATACATTCATTTTATCCAAATGTGTTTAGGAAAATGCCTCTGCTGCCTAGGCAAGTCCTTGGGGAACCAGACAATGATCCCTCTGAGCTTTTTGGTTTCTTTGACAGTTGCGTTGTCTGCTATGGCTATAGTTCTAGGTTAGAGTGAAGATCCCATTGTGTACTAGTAGTGAACAGTGCCGGAACAAGGCCATCTAAAACCCAGGGCGAACATGCCAAACAGCAAAATCCCCCCCCCCCCCCCGCCCAACAAAAAAATTGGGCTAATCTGCATGCTTGCCACCTAAGCATACATTCCTCATCTTCCCAGTACAAATCCACCCTCTACAGAAATCCCCTCTCCCAGCACAAATTTTTGCCCCCCCATCCCCCAAATACCTTCAGCCCAAGTGCCCCCCCCCCCAAAAAAAATGAGCCCTTCTAGCACAAATCCTCTTCCCCTCAAATTTCCCCTCCGAGTACACATCCTCTCCCCCACTCCAAATCCCCCCTGCCCCAGCACAAATCCCCCCTCCCCCCAAATTTGTCTTACTAGCACAAATCCCCGCCAAAAAAAATGTTTTCCATTCTATCACAATTTCCCTCCCCTTCTTTCATATCCCCTCTTCTACAACAACCCCCACCACCAAATTCCCCCTCCTAGCACAAATCCTCTTCCCCCATCCTCCCTCCCAACACAAAACCTCCTAAATCACCACTCCTAGACCCCCCCCCCCAAATTTCCCCTCCTAGGACAATTCTTACCCCCTGCCACCCCCCCCCCCCAAATACCCCCTGCCCACCCCTTATCCCAGCCCTGGTGTTGGATAAAACCTACATTTTATAAAATGGTTGTTGAGGTTTAAGCTGGGGATACACATACCGAAATTTGTTCGGTTCAGCAGGACTGAATGTCCTCCCTACAGTATGTTCAGTTCCTAAAACACCTTGATATTTTACCCAACAGCCTCATAGCGACTGTTTTTTTGAATTTTCCCAAACCCCTTGTCCTTGACGATATCCAAGGATTTGCTGCTTTTAGGGTTATGGCCACCATCCCAAAAATCTTAGGATTCCTACAAGCATTATCTGATTGTCAGCCTATCTTTCCAGTTTTGGTCACCATGGTTTGTGGATTGGTTGTCTTACGGTAGGCCTAGTCACCATTGCAGCAAGATCCCTCTGCTTTGAGGGTCATTTTGCCTCACTCACCAGTCCTCCTCTATGGATGTGATTTTAGTGCTACCCCCAAAGGGCCGCCGGTAATACTTGTTTTTTTTCCCTAAAAGTACAAAGGCTGCCCACCACACCCCCAGCACCAGTCTATTCACACCAGCTCCAATACTACAGTCTAGGCGATATCTTTTTATTATTTATTACTTTAAGAAACAGGAGAGGAGTTAGGGCATGGGATACTCCAAATCGATTAGCGGCTAGAAGACAATCTTCTCCTTAAGTAATTGTGAAGAGCAGTCTAATGCCTCACAGCTGGGGACCATAAGGTATGTTTCTGAGCATTCTAAGGCCTCACAACTGGGCACCATGTGGCAAGTTTCTTTGGTATCTGGTTACCGTGCACCTATGCAAGACTACTCTTAGCCAATGCGATCTCCAGAACCTTGCACAGTCGCAGGGGTCAATTTAGCGTCTTTACTCATAAGTCCCCAGGACAGCTGCCACCTTCCAGCTTCCTCCATATATGGTCCAGTGAGTGGAACAGTCCTTCTCCAGACCAGACCCCTTGTGGTGAGGTCCTGCTACGAAATTTACCTACCATCCCACACTAGGAGGGTACTACAGTGTATGAACTGTTGCGTTTGCAAGAAAGACCGTTGGGCGCTTTGCCTTGGTTCAATGGGAAAGTGGGAAATTGACCAAGCTGAGTTCATGAATGTCTAATGCATGCTGTATTTTCATTACCATACAATAATTATTTTTTTTAATCAAATATGAAGTCTTTAATTCAAAGCATTACTAAACAGATCAGATGAATTTACTGGATACTTGTTACTTTAAATAATTGATAAAAACGGTGTGGGCTGTAAAAGTCAATGCACAAAGATCATCACACGGGTTAGCACTCTTTAAAACTCTTCTCTGGGCATCAAACATCCCCCGTCTTTTAAACGAATTGCTGAGTTTGTTCCTAAAATTGAAAGCTAAAAGCCCAAAATGTTTACTGAAATCCATGTCCATGTGAGGTGCCGATTCTTCTATCTTCTTTCCTGCAGAGGAGGAGGGTTCTTCTTTGGGTGTCCATGTGTCTTCTTGGCTGATGTGGACATTTCCTAGTATCTGTCCAGAAGACATAGATGTTCTGATGTTCTTTTTGTTGTGAAACCTCTAGGTGTTTCGGTTTAACCACTTGACCTCTGGAAGGTTTTACCCTCTTCATGACTAGGGAATCTTTTGCTATTAAGTATTGCGCTACTTCTTTGAAACTAGTGAGTTAGTTCCTAAAATTGTAAGCTAAAAGCCCAAAATGTTTACCGAAATCGATGTCCATGTGAGGTACCGATTCTTCTATCTCCTTCACTGCAGAGGAGGAGGGTTCTTCTTTGGGTGTCCATGTGTCTTCTTGGCTGATGTGGACATTTCCTAGTATCTGTCCAAAAGACATGGATGTTCTGATGTTCTTTTTGTTGTGAAACCTCTAGGTGTTTCGGTTTAACCACTTGAACTCTGGAAGGTTTTACCCCCTTCATGACTAGGGAATTTTTTGCTATTCAACACTGCGCTACTTTTTGCTATTCAGCACTGCGCTACTTCTTTGAAACTAGTTACTAAATTAGTTGTTAAAATTGTAAGCTAAAAGCCCAAAATGTATACTGAAATCGCTGTCCATGTGAGGTGCCGATTTTTCTATCTTCTTCACTGCAGAGGAGGAGGGTTCTTTTTTTGGTGTCCATGTGTCTTCTTGGGCGATGTGGACATTTTCTAGTATCTGTCCAGCAGACAGCATGGATGATCTGATGTTCTTTTTGTTGTGAAGCCCCTAGGCCAGTGATGGCGAACCTTGGCACCCCAGATGTTTTGGAAAAACATTTCCCGTGATGTTCAACTACACTGCAGAGTGCATGAGCATCATGGGAAATGTAGTTCCAAAACATCTGGGCTGCCAAGATTCACCATCACTGATGTAGGTGTTGGGTTTAACCACTTGACCTCTGGAAGGTTTTACCCCATTCATGACCAGAGCATTTTTTGCTATTCAGCCCTGCGCTTTTTCTTTCAAACTAATTCCTGAGTTAGTTCCTAAAACTCTAAGCTAAAAGCTCAAAATGTATACCGAAATCGAAGTCCATGTGAGGTGCCGATTCCTCTATCTTCTTCACTGCAGAGGAGTAGGGTTCTTTTTTGGGTGTCCATGTGTCTTCTTGGGCGATGTGGACATTTCCTAGTAACTGTCCAGCAGACAGCATGGATGATCTGATGTTCTTTTTGTTGTGAAAACCCTAGGCCAGTGATGGCGAACCTTCTTTCAAACTAATTGCTGAGTTAGTTCCTAAAACTGTAAGCTAAAAGTCCAAAATGTTTACCAAAATCCATGTCCATGTGAGGTGCCGATTCTTCTATCTTCTTCACTGCAGAGGAGGAGGGTTCTTCTTTGGGTGTCCATGTGTCTTCTTGGGTGATGTGGACATTTGAATTTTGGGAAATGGTTATATTCTTTCTATTTTTTTTTTTAATTCTATAATTTTCTATTCTATTATAGTCGATTCTATTCTATTCTATTCTTTTTTTTTTCTATTCTATTCTTTTCTTATGTATTTGAATTCAAATTTATTCTATTTGAAATTCGAATTGCAGAATATGGTTATATTCTTTCTATGTTATTCTATTCTATTCTGTTTGTTGCTATCATATTCTAGTGTATTTTCTTCTTTTATTTTCTATACTATTTTGTTCTGTTAGGAAATTGGAAAATGATTCCAATTCGAAAACTATTTGAACTTGAAAATGATTCAAATTAGAAAAATTTTTGAATTTGAAAACTATCCGAATTCGAAAAGTATTCGAAAACGTTTTGAATTCAAATTTCGACCGATTGGTGTGGTGTGTCAGTCTGAACAGGAAAAGTCGTGTATCGACTTTTCCTCTACTCGCGCTGACGGACGTGAGTAGAGGAGAGTAGACATGTGCAGAACGAAAAAATTTGTTTTGTTTTGATACGTTATTTTAATAAATTTGTTTAGTTGAATTAGTTTCATTCGTTTTAATATGTTTTCGAAATTAGTTTCGTTTATTCGTTTTCAAATAGATTCAAATTTTTCGAATTCGAATCGATTCGAAAGGTTTTCAAATCAATTTCGAATTCGAAAGTTTTCGAATTCGATTCGTTTTAGAAATTCCAAAAGGAAATAAAATAGAATAGAAAATAAAGGAATAGAATAGAAAAAAATAATATTTTTTTTTCTCTTCTACTTCTTTATTTACTATTCTATTTTATTCTTTTTGGAAATTGGAAAAATTTTCGAATTCGAATATGAAAACTATTCGTATTTGAAACGTTTTCAAATTCGAATTTGAAAGCTATTCAAATTCAAAAAATATTCGAAAACGATTTGAATTCGAATTTCGCCGTATATTTTTTTCGTTATTTCGGATTCGTTTAAATTCGGTACTATTCTAATTTGTCTGAAAGGAAAAAACGAAAATTCGGCCAAATTTTGATTTGGAACTATATGAACCGCACATGTCTAGAGGATAGCCGATTGGCTGCTCTCCTAACAGGAGGGGTCTGCACTGATTGATTATCAGTGCAGCCCCCCCCCAGGATGCCCACCCAGGACCACCAGGGATGCCCACTAGGGCCCACCAGGGATGGAAATCATTGCCCATTAGGGATGGCACTCTGTGCCCATCAGTGATGCCTGCCAGCACTTTGGATCATTTTGGCCTATCAGTGCCATCTATCAGTGCCACCCATCAGTGCCCACCAGTGCCCCCTATCAGTGCCACATATGTGTGCCCATCAGTGCCAGCTATCAGTGCCCATCAGTGCAGCTTATAAGTGCCTATCAGTGCCGCCTATCAGTGCCCATCAGTGCAGCCTATGAGTGCCTATCAGTGCTGCATATAAGTGCCACCTCATCAGTGCCAATCAGTACAGCCTTATCAGTGCCCATCAGTGAAGGAGAAAATGTACTTATTTACAATGTTTTGTAACAGAAACGAAGAAAGTCTTTTTTTTTCAAATTTTTTGTTCTTTTTTTATTTGTGGTGCAAAAAATAAAAAACCCACCAAAAGAAAGCTCTATTTGTGGGGCGGGGTGATAAAAATGTCTTTGGGTACAGCGTCGCACGACCGCGCAATTGTCATTCGAAATATGAGAGCGATGAAAGCTGAACATTGGCCTGGGCAGGAAGGGGGGGTATAAGTGCCCAGTATTGAAGGGGTTAAACTTCAAGTATATGTAAGTGTAGCACTCACCCCCAGGGGGAGCCGCTGAGCACATGCTCAGGTTTACTTTGGTTAGTAGAGAAGCTGCCAGCCACAGACTCGGCTCCACGCCCACCGACCCACGCAGGCTCAGTCTAGGAGATGTTTCTTTAGAGATAAAAGGGTTCATGGATCAGAATACTCCAAAGAATAGCAGAAATAACGGAAGGACAGCTTCTCACTAATCTTCTCTAAGCAGCTTTTCCTGGAAGGAAGCGGGGGTGGAGGGTATATCTAGGACTCTACAAGAACAGTCCCAGTTCATATTCTGTAGCTTCTTATGGCACTTGGTTCCCTTCTAGCACTTGCACAGCCCGGAGTCTACAGCAAGGTCTCACTCACAGTGTCCTCCCAGGAGCAGGTTTGGGGGCAGGAGGGGCGGCTGCCCTGGGCCCTGTAGTATCATGTGAGATGGGGGGGGACCACAAGGAGTTTGGGAGGGAGGGGTTCTGTGTTGGGTGGGAGAATTTTGAGGGCAGCAGGGGGGGAAGAATTGTAGTAGGAGGGGAAATTTGGGGGGAAGGTGTTAGGAAAGGTGTTTTAAGGGGAATTTGTGTTGGGCGGGAGATGGGGGACGAGGATCTGTGCTAGGAGGGGGGTTTTGGGGTGTTTGTGCTAGAAGAGGTGATTTTGTAGAGGGGGGGGGATTAGTGCTCGGATGGGAAATTTGGGGGGGGGGGGGATTTGTGTTAAGCGGGATGGTTTGTGCTGGGAGGGGGGATTTGGAGTGGGGGGGGAGAATATGTAGTAGAGGATTTGTGCTAGGAGGAGTGATTTTTTTTTCATGGGGGGTCTATCTGCCGGGGTGATTTGGGGAGAGAGGATTTGAGCTGGGAGGGGGGATGGGGGGCAAAGATTTGTGCGAGAAGGGGGGATTTGGGGTGTTTGTGCTAGAAGGCTAGAAAGCTAGAGGTGATATGGTAGAGGGGGGAGGGGATTTGTGCTAGGACGGGAAATTTGGGGGAGGGGGATTTGTGCTCGGAGGGGGGATTTGGAGTGGGGGGGGGAATGTATACTCAGAAGGGGAGAAATTTGAATAGAGGATTTGTGCTAGGAGGACTGATTTTTTTTTTCAGGGGGGGGGTGTCTGCTGGAGGGATTTGGGGAGAGAGAGAGAGGATTTGAGCTGGGAGGGGAGATGGGGTGGGCAAAGATTTGTGCTAGGAGGGGGGGTTTGGGGTGTTTGTGCTAGAAGAGGTGATTTTATAGAGGGGGGGATTAGAGCTCAGATGGGAAATTTGTGGGAGGGGGGAGGTTTGTGTTAGGTGGGGTGATTGTTGCTGGGAGTGGGGATTTGGAGTGGAGGGGGGGAAATGTGTACACGGGGGGGAAATTTGAGGAGTAGAGGATTCGTGCTAGAAGGAGTAATTTTTTTTTGTTCGGGATGGGGGTGTCTGCTGGGGGGGATTTTGGGAGAAAGAGGATTTTAGCTGGGAGGGGGATGGGGGGGGGGGCAAAGATTTGTGCTAGGATGGGAAATTTGGGGGGGGGTTTGTGCTGGGAGGGGTGATTTTGTGCTGGAAAGGGGGATTTGTAGTGTGGGGGGGGAGGATGTGGAGAATGTGTACTCGCGAGGGGAGAAGTTTGAGGAGATGAGGACTTGTGCTAGGAGGAGTGATTTTCTTTCTGGGGGGGTGTCTGCTTGGGGGATTTGGGGAGAGAGAGAGGATTTGAGCTGGGAGGGGAGATGGGGGGGGCAAAGATTTGTGCTAGGAGGGGGGATTTGGGGTGTTTGTGCTAGAAGAGGTGATTTTGTAGAGGGGGGGGGAGTTAGTGATCAGATGGGAAATTTGGGGGGAGGGAGGAGATTTGTGTTAAGTGGGGTGATTTTTGCTGGGAGGGGGAATTTGGAGTGGAGGGTGGATGTGTACTCGGGGGGGGGGGGGTGATTTGAGGAGTAGAGGATTTGTGTTAGGAGGAGTAATTTTTTTTTGGGGGGGTGTCTGCTGGGAGAAAATGGGGAGAGAGGATTTTAGCTGGGAGAGGGATGGCAAAGATTTGTGCTAGGATGGGAAATTTGGGAGGGGGGAGGGAGAGATGTGTGCTGGGAGGGGTGATTTGTGCTGGAAGGGGGGATTTGTGCTGGAAGGGGGGATTTGGAGAATGTGGAGAGTGTGTACTCAGGAGGGGAGAAATTTGAGGAGTAGAGGATTTGAGCTGTTGACACATAATGCTCATACATCTTGGAGGGGGTGGGGCAGCTTGGCATGTTCGCCCTGGGCTCTAGATGGCCTTGTCCTGGCACTCCCAGGAGCAATCTGCCACCCAGCCTGCACAGGTAGTTCCTTCGGTGAGGGTGACAAAAGATTCTTCTCCAGACCAGGACCTCATGACAGTGCCCTCCAACAAACATAATCCTTTAGCACGCGCTGAAGCCCAGATTGCAATTTCTTGTCTCACTAGCTATGTCCTAGGGGCAGCAGCCCCCCGAGAACTAGAACCCTCCCTGGGGAGTAAAGAGCCCTCTGTCAAGGCTTCCTGCACATTTATCACTTGCCCAGCCACCTTCTGGACTCCTCCTTTCGGGGATATGATAAATATTCAACTGATCATTTGAATCTTCCTGCCCTATCCTCCGGAAACTTATTTCAGAGGCAGGTGGGAGTAATCAAACTCTTAGCTGAGGAAACCCTAAACAGACCAATACAATCAATCAATGCACCACTGATTATGGTAAAGCCAAAAACTAAATTTAGCCTAGCAGCCTAAGTAGAGAAGGGCATTACATAAACCGAAGAACAAAAATGTCAAATGTTGCAGCTTACCAGTCCTTACATGTGGTGGCTGCATTAGTTTTCTTTTTTCAGGTCTTTCTCCCTTTATATTTTCACTTGGTGATCCTGCCAGGAACAGCTCCTGTTCTAAGGTGACAACGTTGATTATGTCCTCTGTCTGTGGAGGAGCAGTGTGGTCACCCAGCATTGGTGGTCAGGGCCTGGGTGGAACAATAAATCCCTAAGGATTCAGAGGGGAACCACCCCCCCATGACATTTTTTTGTTTTTTAAATGGTCTGGGGTCCCCCCCCAAATCTATACCAGACCCTTATCCGAGCATGCTGCCCGTATGGTAGGAAAGGGAGGGGACAAGTGAGCGCGCCCCCCCTCCTCCTGAACCATACCAGGCCGCATGCCCTTAACATTGGGTGGGTGGGTCCTTTGTTGATGAGGACAAGGGCCTCTTACCGACAACCCTGGCTGGTGGTTGTCGGGGTCTGTGGGCGGAGGGTTTATTGGAATCTGAAAGTCCCCATTAACAAGGGGACACCCAGATCCTACCCATTCACCAAAGAAACGTGAAATGTAAACAAAATACAAAAGCCAATTTTTGACAAGTCCTTTATTAAGAAAATAGCTCCAAGCCGTTTTCTCGCGCTGCTGTCTCTTCCAGTGCTGTCTTCTCCCACCACCATCTCTCCTGGTGCTGTCTTCCCCTGCCGCCGTCTCTTCCGGTGCTGTCTTCTCCCGCCAATGTCCCTGGTGCTGTCTTCTCTCACTGCCATCTCTCCCGGTGCTGTCTTCGCCCGCCGCCGTCTCTCCCGGTGCTGTCTTCCCCCACCGCCCTCTCTCCTGGTGCCGTCTTCTCCTGCCAATGTCCCTGGTGCTGTCTTCCCCCACCGCCATCTCTCCCTGTGCTGTCTTCTCCCGCCACCATCTCTGCCAGTGCTGTCTTCTCCCGCCGCCATCTCTCCCCGTGCTGTCTTCCCCCACCGCCGTCTCTCCCGGTGCCGTCATCTCCTGCCAATGTCCCTGGTGCTGTCTTCTCCCGCCGCCGTCTCTCCCCAAGCTGTCTTCTCCCGCCGCCGTCTCTCCCCAAGCTGTCTTCTCCCGCCGCCATCTCTCCCCGTGCTGTCTTCTCCCGCCGCCGTCTCTCCCCGTGCTGTCTTCTCCTGGCGCCGTCTCTCCCCGTGCTGTCTTCCCCGCCGCCGTCTCTCCCGGTGCCGTCTTCTCCCGCCGCCGTCTCTCCCCGTGCTGTCTTCTCCTGCAGCCATCTCTCCTAGTGCTGTCTTCTCCCGCCGCCATCTCTCCCCGTGCTGTCTTCCCCCGCCGCCGTCTCTCCCGGTGCCGTCTTCCCCCGCCGCCGTCTCTCCTGGCGCCATCTTCTCCTGCCAATGTCCCTGGTGCTGTCTTCTACCACTGCCATCTCTCCCCATGCTATCTTCTCCCGCCGCCATCTCTCCCGGTGCTGTCTTCTCCCACCGCCGTCTCTCCCGGTGCTGTCTTCTCCCGCCGCCGTCTCTCCCGGTGCTGTCTTCTCCTGCCGCCGTCTCTCCCGGTGCTGTCCTGGCCAGGGTTGTTGGGAAGAGGCCTTTGTTCTCATCAACATAAGGGCAAGGTGCTTTGGGGTGGGGGGTGGTTGCTCATCCCCTCCCTTTCCTGACCTACCGACCGACATGCTCGAATAAGGGTCTGGTATGGATTTTGGAGGGGTCCCCTCCGAATCCATACTAGACCCGAAGGGCCTGGTATGGAAGTCAAATGTTAACAAAATACAAAAGCCAATTTTTGACAAGTCCTTTATTAAAAAAATAGCTCAGAGCCGTTTTCTTGCGCCGCTGTCTCTTCCAGTGCTGTCTTCTCCCGCCACCATCTCTCCTGGTGCTGTCTTCCCCTGCCGCCGTCTTTTCCGGTGCCGTCTTCTCCCGCAAATGTCCCTAGTGCTGTCTTCTCCCACTGCCATCTCTCTCGGTGCTGTCTTCCCCCGCCGCTGTCTCTCCCGGTGCTGTCTTACCCCGCCGCCGTCTCTCCTGGTGCCATCTTCTCCTGCCAATGTCCCTGGTGCTGTCTTCCCCCACCGCCATCTCTCCCCTTGCTGTCTTCTTCCACCGCCTTCTCTCCCTGTGCTGTCTTCTCCCGCCGCCATCTCTCCCCGTGCTGTCTTCTCCCACCGACGTCTCTCCCGGTGCTGTCTTCTCCCGCCGCCGTCTCTCCCAGTGCTGTCTTCTCCCACCGCCGTCTCTCCTGGCCAGGGTTGTTGGGAAGAGGCCCTTGTCCTCATCAACATAAGGGCAAGATGCTTTGGGGTGGGGGGTGTTTGCTCATCCCCTCCCTTTCCTGACCTACCAGCCGGCATGCTCGGGTAAGGGTCTGGTATGGATTTTGGAGGGGTCCCCTCCGAATCCATACTAAACCCGAAGGGCCTGGTATGGAAGTCAAATGTTAACAAAATACAAAAGCCAATTTTTGACAAGTCCTTTATTAAAAAAATAGCTCTGAGCCGTTTTCTCGCGCCGCTGTCTCTTCCAGTGCTTTCTTCTCCCGCCGCCATCTCTCCTGGTGCTGTCTTCCCCTGCCGCCGTCTCTTCCGGTGCCGTCTTCTCCCGCCAATGTCCCTGGTGCTGTCTTCTCCCACCGCCATCTCTCTCGGTGCTGTTTTCCCCCGCCGCTGTCTCTCCCGGTGCTGTCTTCCCCCGCCGCCGTCTCTCCTGGTGCTGTCTTCTCCTGCCAATGTCCCTGGTGCTGTCTTCTCCCACCGCCACCTCTTCCCTTGCTGTCTTCTCCTGCCGCCATCTCTCCCCATGCTGTCTTCTCCTGCCGCCATCTCTCCCCGTGCTGTCTTCTCCTGCCGCCATCTCTCCCCGTGCTGTCTTCTCCTGCCGCCATCTCTCCCTGTGCTGTCTTCTCCCGCTGCCATCTCTCCCCGTGCTATCTTCTCCCGCCGCCATCTCTCCCCGTGCTATCTTCTCCCGCCGCCATCTCTCCCCGTGCTGTCTTCTCCTGCCGCCATCTCTCCCCGTGCTGTCTTCTCCTGCCGCCATCTCTCCCCGAGCTGTCTTCCCCCGCCGCCGTCTATCCTGGTGCCACCTTCTCCTGCCAATGTCCCTGGTGCTGCCTTCTCCCACCGCCATCTCTCCCTGTGCTGTCTTCTCCCGCCGCCATCTCTCACCGTGCTGTCTTCCCCCGCCGTCGTCTCTCCCGGTGCCATTTTCTCCTGCCAATGACGCGGTGGCCGGCTTCCCGGCCCCCTGTTTAGCAACCAGCTATATACAGTGCGTTTCAAGAAAAAAAAAAAAGTTAAACGCAAAATGCATGAATGCATAAAAACGCTGGTTTAAAACCGCCAAATGCACTGCAAAATGTGCCTGAAAAACGCCTAAAGTGCAGGCGCGTAGATTTAGGGATCTATTTATAAAAACATTCGCTAAATAAGGAGGAAAATTTGTTACAGGTGTGCCGATCACCCAGCAAATGTTTTTATAAACCCCTTAAAGTGTATGTAAAGCCAGGTAGGGCACAAGCGTACTTGGAAAGTTTTAATGTTTCCTCCATGTTTGTCTAATTAATATCCTATGATCGTTGGCTCCATCTATGGCTGTGATGTGGTATTTTCCTGTTTAAGGGACGTCAGGAAAAAATACAACATCATGGCCAGTAGATGGAGCTGATGAGCATAGCAACTAAAGTTTATTAGACAAAATTTGGAGGAAAATTTGTTACAGCTGAGCGAACGCTTGTGACATTCGGCCAGCGAATGTTTTTTATTTTTTATAAATAGATCCCTTAAAGTGTATGTAAAGCCAGGTTGGGCACAAGCGTACTTTGAAAGTTTTAACTGAATTTTCCCCCATTTTCGTCTTATTAATATCCTATGATCGTTGGCTCCATCTAGTGGTCATAATGTGGTATTTTCCTGATTGAGGGAATTCAGTAAAAAAAAATACCAAATCACGGCCACTAGATGGAGCTGATGAGCATAGAAAATAATTAGACCCCTTAAAGTGAACACATAGTCAGATAGAGCACACGCATACTTAGAAAGTTTTAATGAATATTCCTCTATATTTCTCTAATTAATATCCTATGATCGTTGGCTCCATAGTAGTGGTCGTAACGTGGTATTTCCCTGATTGAGGGACTTCAGGAAAAATTCTGCATCATGGCCACTAGATGGAGCTGCCGAGCATAGCAAATAAAGCCATAGGACAAAATTTGGAGGGAAATTTGTTACAGCTGAGCGAAGGCTTGTGTGACATTCGGCCAGCGAACGTTTTTACAAATAGACCCCCTTAAAGTTTATGTAAAGCCAGGTTGGGCACAAGCGTACTTTGAAAGTTTTAATGAATATTCCTCTATATTTGTCTAATTAATATCCTATGATCATTGGCTCCATCTAGTGGTTATAATATTTTCCTGATCGAGGGATTTCAGTAAAAAAAAAAAAAACAAATCACGGCCACTAGATGGAGCTGACGAGCATAGAAAATAATTACAACCCTTAAAGTGTACGTAAAGCCGGGTACAGCACACGCTTCCTTGGAAAGTTGTAATGCGGACGTGCCGATGTCAGTGCATCATCATTGGACCCTCTGCTCCTTCATTGTCCAATCACAGTCAGCGATCAGAGAGGTGACTACGGAATCCAGACATTTTTTCCTGTAGTCACCCATCACATGGGTTACTATTATTTTTTTTTGGGGGGGGGGGGGTTGAACTGCATCCAAGGACGTAGATATAAGAGTTAGGTAGGACATGTATAACCGAAAAAGAAAAAAAGAAACCCGACACGTTGAATACTTTTTTTGCTCGAACTTTAATTCTTCTTTTATAACAAGATCGCGTTTTCATTCATTAAACCTTTTATCTCGTTTCTCCACCGCTGGATGTTGTAAAAAAAAAATCCAAAAAATAAAGAAAAGACGGATGGAGGGAGGAATGGCGGCTGAGTGGGAAGAGACGCGGCTTTTTTTTTTTTTCATCTAGATGAACGGGACGGCGGCGCGTCGTATTCTACAGATTTCATACGGCCGGCTCCGACTCTTGTCACGTCTTTTAAGAAGAATAAAGGAGGAGGAGGACGGAGATCAGGACGGCGCCGAACGCGTCTCATCCGCCCACGCAGGCACAGCCTGCTAAAAATGGATGTCGGGCCGTCTTCGCTGACGGGCTGCGGATACACCACACTTTTTTGCTGGGGAACAATCGTTTTCTCTGTCGCCGGTTGTCCATCCCCCCCTCTCTTTCAATCATTATTTTTATTTTATTTATTTTTTTATAAAATCGTGACATTAAAGTGTAGCTGCGGTCAACCTGCTGACATTCACATATTTACATGTTCGAACGATTGCTAAATGAGCTTTAAAACAAGCGCTCACTGACCTCTGTAGCCTCAGGCGCTCTGGAGCAATTCATTTTTAATGCTTACAGGAAAAACAGTTTTACTTTTAGCATCTCAGCTTCACCTGCTTCTCCTCCCATCAGTGACTCCGGCGGCTCAGCTCAACCTGCTCCCCGCCTCAAAAGTGACTTGGCAGTTCAGCTCACTCTGCTTCCCCTCCCAGTAGTGACCTGACCGCTCTGCTCACCCTGCTCCCTCTCCCAGCAGTGATTTGGCAGCTCTGCTCACCCCATCCCCCTCTCCCAGTAGTGACTTGACATCTCAGCTCCCCATCACGGCAGTGACTTGGCCGCTCTTCTCACCCCTCCCCCTCTCCCAGCAGTGATTTGGCAGCTCTGCTCACCCCATCCCCCTCTCCCAGTAGTGACTTGACATCTCAGCTCCCCATCACGGCAGTGACTTGGCCGCTCTTCTCACCCCTCCCCCTCTCCCAGTAGTGACTTGGAAGCTCAGCCCCCCCTCACGGCAGTGACTTGGCTGCTCACCTTTCCGCCTCTCCCAGTAGTGACTTGGTAGCTCAGCTCCCCCTCACGGCAGTGACCTAGCTGCTCTGCTCACCCCTTACCCTCTCCCAGTAGTGACTTGGTAGCTCAGCTCCCCCTCACGGCAGTGACCTAGCTGCTCTGCTCACCCCTTACCCTCTCCCAGTAGTGACTTGGAAGCTCAGCTCCCCCTCACGGCAGTGACCTGGCTGCTCTGCTCACCCCTCCCCCTCTCCCAGTAGTGACTTGACAGTTTAGCCCACCCTGCTTCCTCTCCCAGCACTGACATGTTACCTCTGCTCACCCTGTTTTCCCTCCCAGAACTGACTTTGTACCTCTGCTCACCCTGCTTCCTCTCCCAGCAAAGACTTAGTACATCTGCTCAGCCTGCTCTCTCTCCCATCAATGACTTGACAGCTCTGCTCACCCCCCCTCCCAGTAGTGACATGACACCTCTGCTCACCCTGCTTCCTCTCCCAGCACTGACTTGGCACCTCTGCTCACCCTGCTTCCTCTCCCAGCAAAGACATGGTACCTTTGTTCACCCTTCTCCCTCTCCCAGCACTGACTTGGTACCTTTGTTCACCCTGCTTCCTCTCGCAGCACTGACTTGGCACCTCTGTTCACCCTTTTTCCTCTCCCAGCACTGACTTGGCAGCTCTGTTCACCCTGCTTCTTCTCTCAGCACTGACTTGGTGCCTCTGCTCATCCTGCTTCCTCTCCCAGCAAAGACTTGGTACCTCTGCTCACCCTGCTTCCTCTCCCAGCACTGATTTGGTACCTCTGCTCACCCTGCTTCCTCTCCCAGCAAAGACTTGGTACCTCTGCTCACCCTGCTTCCTCTCCCAGCACTGATTTGGTACCTCTGCTCACCCTGCTTCCTCTCCCAGCACTGACTTGGTACCTTTGTTCACCCTGCTTCCTCTCCCAGCACTGACTTGGCACCTCTGCTCACCCTTCTTCCTCTCCCAGCAGTGACGTGGTACCTCTGCTCACCCTGCTTCCTCTCTCAGCACTGACTTGGCACCTCTGCTTAACCTGCTTCTTCTTCTAGCACTTTCTTGGTACCTCTGCTTATCTTGCTCCCTCGCCCAGCAGTGGCTTGACAGCTCTGCTCACCCTGCTTCCTCTCCCAGCACTGACTTGGTAGCGCAGATCACACTGCTCCCCCTCCCAGTAGTGACTTTCAGCATGCCAAGCCTTTAAAGGTGCACAGGAAGAGGGTGGTTCAGAGATCTGGCTTGTATTACTTTAAGGTAGAACTATAGGCAAACATTTTTAACCAAAAAAAGCAAAAATTATAACCAAAAATGTTTCTGCCATCTGTGTCCCATTGGGGAGATTATCCTTCACTTCCTGTCCTATAGCTAAAACAGGAAGTGAGGAAATTACTGGCTGTTATCAGGGTTCCCATAACTAGTGTCCCCAGAGTGAGTCTCAATAATGTGCAGACATGCTGTATTTTATTTCAACGCACTGGATGGGATCACATGTCACCGCACAGCAGCACGGCATGAATGACTTGAATGAAGTGTCACTTTGTGCACTTTAAATAAAGTTGAGTTAAAAGAAAAAAAAAAGGAAGTGTGTGATGTGCTGCGCATTACCCCACCCCCCTACTGCCTTCTCACTGCAGCTGGAACAGAAAGCTGTCTCACACTAAACCGTATCACCGGGGGGACTGTGTGAACTTAGTAATTGTGTCAGATCATAGAGTCCAGGAAAGTTCTAATTGAAATCATTAGTAGAAAAAAAAGAGCTGACATGTTTCAGGGGACGCTCCCTCTTCATCAGGGCTCATATATTACGTGACCTCAGAATCAGCTGGACTGCAGAGTTCCACCAGCAACTTCAATAAAAAACTCCTCTGGACTCCATGAGTTTTACTGTGGCGCCTTTACTACTTTCTACAAATCTGAAATTCCCTCAGGACCTGCCTCTTTGTTGGTGGGGCCCTGGTGTATGTGAGACGCCTCACCGAAGCAAGTCAGCTTAATCAATAAATCGGTCATTCGTAACGTCAGATATTACAAATCGAAGATCTACAGTCTTTTGTGTATGTAGAGGAGACAGGAGTCACCCTGAGAACTGGAAGCGGGGGGCATCAGTCGGTCCTCTCTCGTTTGTGTCCCAATAAATGTCTCCCTCCAGATATAAAAGGAACTAAACTGGGGGAGACGTCGCATGTTTATAGCTTCATTTCTGAAAGTTTAAAGGTTCAACCCACCTAAAACTGATGGTAGAAATCAGAGCGTTAAGCCACCTGTCAGTCCTTTCGCATCTCAGGCTTTATTGGTGAGATCCATGCACTGAGTTCCCGGGTCTGTACACCTACTGTGCCCATCATGAGGGGTTCCCACCATCCCTGTGCTGAGTTCCCAGGTCTGTACACCTACAGTGCCCATTACGAGGGGTTCCCACCATCCCTGTGCTGAGTTCCCGGGTCTGTACACCTGCTGTGCCCATTTTTAGGGGTTACCATTATTCCTGTGCTGAGTTCCCAGGTCTGTACACCTGCTGTGCCCATTATGAGGGGTTTCCACCATCCCTGTGCCGAGTTCCCGGGTCTTTACACCTGCTGTGCCCATTATGAGGGGTTCCCACCATCCCTGTGCTGAGTTCCCAGGTCTGGACACCTGCTGTGCCCATTATGAGGGGCTCCCACCATCCCTGTGCTGAGTTCCCGGGTCTGTACACCTGATGTGCCCATTATGAGTGGTTCCCACCATCACTGTGCCGAGTTCCCGGGTCTGTACACCTGATGTGCCCATTATGAGTGGTTCCCACCATCCCTGTGCCGAGTTCCCGGGTCTGTACACCTGCTGTGCCCATTATGAGTGGTTCCCACCATCCCTGTGCCGAGTTCCCGGGTCTGTACACCTGCTGTGCCCATTATGAGGGGTTACCATCATCGTTGTGCTGAGTTCCCAGATCTGTGTACCTGCTGTGCCCATTATGAGGGGTTCCCACCATCCCTGTGCTGAGTTCCCAGGTCTGTACACCTGCTGTGCCCATTATGAGGGGTTCCCACCATCCCTGTGCTGAGTTCCCAGGTCTGTACACCTGCTGTGCCTATTATGAGGGGTTCTCACCATCCCTGTGCTGAGTTCCCAGGTCTGTACATCTGCTGTGCCTATTATGAGGGGTTCTCACCATCCCTGTGCTGAGTTCCCAGGTCTGTACATCTGCTGTGCCTATTATGAGGGGTTCTCACCATCCCTGTGCTGAGTTCCCAGGTCTGTACACCTGCTGTGCCTATTATGAGGGGTTCTCACCTTGCCTGCAAGGATTGCATTTTGGGGAGGGGGCTCTATAACACTGCCAAGGGATGGCGCGGGGGGGGGGGGGGGCAGCAGTAACCTCTGTGTGTCATTTTATACTCCAGTCCACCCATAATCAGGGCTTAGGGGACTTGGCTAGAGTTTGAGGTGATTTAAGGATTGAAGTTGATTCACATTAAATACGATCAATCTGTAGTATCATTTATTGTATCCTGCACATAGCACGAGGATGAAAGCAAAGCCGGGGCCGGTTTGTGGGGCCCCTGTGGAGCCGCTGTGAATATTTCATAGCAATCTGTTCTGCAGAAAAATCCCACACCATTCTGTCAGTGACTAAAGAGCGCGAAGATGAGTCAAATACCTTAAATATCAACCGTGATCTCCTCCCCCACTAGGCACGGGATGATACTGTATATCGTAATATGTAATATATGTATACACGTATATATTCTATAAATATGAAAATATAGAATAATTAAAATATATATATATATATATATATACACTGCTGAAAAAAATGAAAGGAACACTTTTTAATCAGAGTAGAGCATCAAGTCAAGTAAACTCCTGGGATATTGATCTGGTCGGGTAGGTAGCAGTTAATCAGTTTCAGCTGCTTTGATGTTGATGAAAGTAACAACAGGTGCACTGGAAGGGCAACAATGAGACGACCTCCAAAACAGGAATGGTTTTACAGATAGAGGCCACTGACATTTTTTTCCCTATTCATTTTTTCCCGACTGTTTTTCACTAGTCTTGCATTTGGCTAGGGTCAGTGCCAATACTGGTAGCATGAGGCCACACCTGGACCCTATAGAGCAGTGATGGCGAACCTTGGCACCCCAGATGTTTTGGAACTACATTTCCCATGATGCTCAACTACACTGCAGAGTGCCTGAGCATCATGGGGAATGTAGTTCCAAAACATCTGGAGTGCCAAGGTTCGCCATCACTGCTCTAGAGGTTGTACAGGCAGTCCAACTCCTCCAGGATGGCACATCAATACGTGCCATTGCCAGAAGGTTTGCTGTGTCTCAAGAGCATGGAGGAGATTCCAGGAGACAGGCAGTTACTCTAGGGGAGCTGGACAGGACCGTAGAAGGTCCTTAACCCATCAGCAGGACCGGTATCTGCTCCTTTGTGCAAAGAGGAACAGGATGAACGTATCTGACCAAACAATCAGAAAAGAGACTTCATGAGGGTGGTCTGAGGGCCCGACGTCCTCTAGTGGGTGGGCCCTGTGCTCACTGCCCATGAACGTGGAGCTCGATTGGCATTTGCCATCGAACACCAGAATTGGCAGATCCACCACACGCCGTGCTTTTCACAGAAGGGAGTAGGTTCACCCTGAGCACATGTGACAAACATGAAAGGGTCTGAGAACGTTATGTTGCCTGAAACATCGTTCAGCTTGACCGGTTTGGTGGTGGGTTAGTGATGATCTGGGGAGGCATATCCATGCAGCGACGTACAGACCTCCACAGGCTAGACCAGGCTTTCTCAACCTTTTAACCCTAGAGGGACCCCAAAAATAATTTTCAAGTCTCGAGGAACCTTTACTAAAACCAATTTATCAGAGGTCAATAGAACAATGCCCCTTATACTGGTGGTCAATAGGATGAATGTTCCCCTTAAAATGGTGCTCAGAATGCCACCCTTAATGACAGCTAAAAATATATTTTGTGTCATGCTGCTGGCTTTGCTAAGTGATGCTGATCCTTGTCTACTGTAAGCACCATCAAAAAGGTGGTTCATCAGCCACAGCTCAAGGAACCCCTAGCATCCTCTGGAGGAACCCCAGGGTTCCACGGAACACTGGTTGAGAATGGCTGGGCTAGACAATGGCACCCTGACTGACCTGAAATCCTTGGACCCATTGTCAGACCCTACTACGCTGGCGAAGTGGGTCCTGGGTTCCCTCTTGGTGCACAACAATGCCCGGCCTCATGTGGCGAGAGTATGCAGCCAGTTCCTGGAGGATGAAGGAATCAGGGCTGGTGTAAGGATTTTTGACACCCTAGGCGAAACCTAATTTTGTCACCCCCCCATTGGCTCCACTCCCGACCCCATCCCCTTTGCCCTGCCTATGTATACCCAAACTTTTTAATGGAGCGCCCATCAAATGCAGCCTCACCAGCGCCCATCATTGCAGCCTCTCCAGCGCCCATCAAATGCAGCCTCACCAGCGTCCATCAAATGCAGCCTCCCCAGCACCCATCAAATGCAGCCTCACCAGCACCCATCAAATGCAGCCTCTCCAGTGCCCATCAAATGCAGCCTAACCAGCATCCATCAAATGCAGCCTCACCAGCACCCATCAAATGCAGCCTCACCAGCACCCATCAAATGCAGCCTCACCAGCACCCATCAAATGCAGCCTCACCAGCACCCATCAAATGCAGCCTCTCCAGCGCCCATCAAATGCAGCCTCACCAGCGTCCATCAAATGCAGCCTCACCAGCACCCATCAAATGCAGCCTCACCAGCACCCATCAAATGCAGCCTCACCAGCGCCCATCAATGCAGCCTACCAGCGCCCATCAATGAATGTGTGAACAGAGCAGCAGTTGCCTGCTGATGCTGAGACTTAGTTGCTTGCTGCAGAGAGAAGAGAGTAGGAAAACAAGTGGCCAGGCACCCTAGGCAGCAGTGCGCCCTAGGCGGCTGCCTAGTTTGCCTAGTGGTAGCACCGGCCCTGGAAGGAATTGATACCATTGAATGGCCCCCATGCTCCCCTGACGTAAATCCAATAGAACACCTCTGGGATATTATGTTTCAGTCCATCCGACGCCGCCAGGTTGCACCTCAGTCTGTTCAGGAGCTCAGAGATGTCCTGGTCCAGATCTATGGAGGAAATCCCCAAGGACACCATCCCTTGGCTCATTAGGAGCACACCCCGACATTGTCAGGCATGCATACAAGCACGTGGGGGGCCATACAAACTACCGAGGACCATTTTAAGTTGCTGCATTGAAATTTTAGCAAAATGGACAAGCCTGCTGCATCATTTTTTCACTTTTGAGATCCGGTAGGTGTTTTCGAAGTGTCCCTTTCCTTTTCTTTGAGCAATATATATATATATATATATATGCAGTATCTCACAAAAGTGAGTACACCCCTCACATTTTTTAAATATTTTATTATATCTTTTCATGTGACAACACTGATGAAATGACACTTGTCTACAATGTAAAGTAGTGAGTGTACAGCTTGTATAACAGTGTAAATTTGCTGTCCCCTCAAAATAACTCAACACACAGCCATTAATGTCTAAACCACTGGCAACAAAGGCCCAATTTGGACATTTTTACTTAGGGGTGTACTAACTTTTGTTGCCAGCGGTTTAGACATTAATGGCTGTGTGTTGAGTTATTTTGAGGGGACAGCAAATTTACACTGTTATACAAGCTGTACACTCACTACTTTACATTGTAGACAAGTGTCATTTCTTCAGTGTTGTCACATGAAAAGATAGAATAAAAATGTTACAAAAATGTGAGGGGTGTACTTACTTTTGTGAGATACTGTATATATATATATATATATATATATATATATATATATATATACAGTAGCACCTTGGATTATGAGCATAATCCGCTCCAGAAGCCTGCTTGTAATCCAAAGCACTCGTATATCAAAGCGGGTTTCCCCATAGGAATCAATGCAAACTCAGCAGTACTGTATGTGGCCAGAGGTGTGGGAGTGCCAGTGTATGCAGTACTGTATGTGGCCAGAGATGCGAGGGCGCCGGTGTATGCAGTACTGTATGTGGCCAGCGGTGAGGGGGCACCGGTGTATGCAGTACTGTATGTGGCCAGAGGTGTGAGGGCGCCGGTGTATGCAGTACTGTATGTGGCCAGAGGTACGGGGGCTCCTGTGTATGCAGTACTGTATGTGGACAGAGGTGAGGGGGCACCGGTGTATGCAGTACTGTATGTGGCCAGAGGTGAGGGGACGCCGGTGTATGCAGTACTGTATGTGGCCAGAGGTGCAAGGGCGCCGGTGTATGCAGTACTGTATGTGGCCAGAGGTACGGGGGCTCCTGTGTATGCAGTACTGTATGTGGCCAGAGGTGCAGGGGCGCAGGTGTATGCAGTACTGTATGTGGCCAGAGGTGCAAGGGCGCCGGTGTATGCAGTACTGTATGTGGCCAGAGGTACGGGGGCTCCTGTGTATGCAGTACTGTATGTGGCCAGAGGTGTGGGGGTGTCAGTGTATGCAGTACTGTATGTGGCCAGAGGTGCCAGGGCGCCGGTGTATGCAGTATTGTATGTGGCCAGAGGTGCCAGGGCGCTGGTGTATGCAGTACTGCATGTGGCCAGAGGTGCGGGGGCACTGGTGTATGCAGTACTCTATGTGGCCAGAGGTGCGGGGTTGCCAGTGTATGCAGTACCGCATGTGGCCAGATGTGCAGGGGTGCCTGTGTATGCAGTACTGTATGTGGCCAGAGGTGCGGGGGTGCCAGTGTATGCAGTACCACATGTGGCCAGATGTGCGGGGGCGCCTGTGTATGCAGTACTGTATGTGGCCAGAGGTGTGAGGGTGAATGGTGTATGCAGTACTGTGTGTGGCAGAGGTGTGAGGGCGCCGGTGTATGCAGTACTGTGTGTGGCCAGAGGTGTGAGGGTGCCGCTGTATGCAGTACTGTGTGTGGCCAGAGGTGTGAGGGCGCCGGTGTATGCAGTACCACATGTGGCCAGAGGTGCAGGGGTGCCGGAGACACTCTGAAAAATTGGGAACGTAGTGTCTTTGAGCGTCACCGGCGCCCCGTGCTGCACACCCCAGCGGTTTGAATCCTGCTCGTCCTGTGAGACAACGCTCGCAAATCAAGTCAGGATTTTTTTTTAAAATAGCTTGTAATTGCGAAATGTTTATAATGTTACTCGCAATCCGAGGTTCCACTATATATATATATATATATATATATATATATATATATATATATATATATATATATATTATAATAACTATATATATATATATATATATAACATAATTATAATATATCTTTTTTAAAATAATAATATAATAATGCAATCCAAAAATTTTTAGGGTAAAAAGTCAGGTTTTTTTGGAGCTAAAATATGAATGTTTCATATATCCCAGCAAGAGAGTGACTTGAGTGCTATGCTGTGAATAGCTAAAATGACACACAGCTGATAGACTTATAAGAGGGGCACAGTCCTTTCCTTGCCTCCGTATGGATTTTTTTGGTAGGACTGAGGCAGTCAAGCTTTGACAAGGCAGTGCTGGACTTTCTTATTTATAAAGCCCAGCATGCCTGGGGAAGCAAAGAGTAGCAAATATGTTTTTTGTACCACCCACTTTCTCACGTAGCCCCGCCTCTAAACATGCATGAACCACCAACTGGTGGAAGCAGCCCCATCAGATAACATTGCACATGCTCAGTAACTCAAATAAAGGGGGTGCTGTGATCCCGGGACAGAGGGCTAAGATACGGGACCGTCCCAGCGAAAACGGGCCAGTTGGCATTCCATGTGCTCTCTTATAACTGCCATTAACTGACGTGCGTGGAGCATTACCGGCCATGTTAAACACGTCTTTCAGGTTATGTGTTCAAGTTGCGTCCATACAATTCACATTTTCCAATGTGTGAGAAATGAGTTGCTCCATCAGCCGCCGGGACATTCAGTGAAATATTCCAGACATGATTCACTTGTGTCCCATTAGATCTTCAGACAGTGAATTGCTGATTTGCCGATTGATTCAATTGTCTCCGGCAGTAATGACATTACCACCCCAGCAGTCTGAGATCCAAGCCGACAGCTTCTCGCCCGCGTGGTTTTCCCGCACCGCACTCGAGCCAGATAAAGCCAACTGGTCCTCCCATTAATGGACAGGTATGATGGAGGTCTGATGAAGGCATCTTTATCTCTGGAGGCTTTGTTTATAAACAAGGAGCATGGAGCCAGGTGGGAAGGATCGCCATACAGGCTCCTAGGCCATTGGCTTATATTTGAGAACAGCCATTTCAATTAGATAGGATCTTTAAAGCGGATCAACCAATCCCCCAAAGAACCATATTTGATGGTTGCAAAGGCAAACATGCCAAAACTGCACCCCCTCCTACAAGATGTACGAGCATTATGTGTCAGCAAAAATCCCCTCCTCCCCCAGAAAACATCGAGCACTAATGTGCATGCTTAACCCCAAGCCCAAAATTCCCTCTCCTCCCAGTACAAATCCGCCCCCCCCTGCTGAAATTCTCCCTCTCAGCAAGAATCGTTGCCCCCCTCCATCACCCCTCCCAGCTCAAATACTCTCTCTCCCCAAATCCCCTCCCCCAAAATAAATTGCCCCTCCTAGCACAAATCCTCTACCCCTCTAATTTCCCCTCAGAGCATAAATCCAGCCCCCCACCCACTTCAAATCCTCCCTCCCGGCACAATTTCTGCCTCCCAATCCACCATCCTAGCACAATTCCCCAAATTTCTCCTCCTAGAACAAACACTTCCCCCCCAATCATCTCTGCTAGCACAAATCCCCTTTTACCCACCCCCCCAAAAAAAATCCCCCTCCTAGCATAAATCCCCCCCCCCTTTACCATACACCGCTTCTAGCACAACCCCCCAAATCTCCCTTCCTAGTAGACATGTGCGTTTCGTTACGAATTAAAATTCAGACTAATTTTAGTTTTTCGGAAATAGTACCGAATTTAAAACGAATCCGAAATAACGAAAAAAAAATTCGGATGAAATCCGAATTTGAATCGTCTTCTAAATACATTTCGAATTCGAATACTTTTCGAATTCGAATTTGAACACTTTTCGAATTCAAATAGTTTTCCAATTTCCAAAGAGAATAAAATAGAATAGAAAATAAAGGAATAGAATAGAAAAAAATATATATTTTTTTTCTATTCTATTTCTTTATTTTCTATTCTATTTTATTCTCTTTGGAAATTGAAAATCTACTGGAAAACTATTCGAATTAGATTCGAAAACTTTTCGAATCGATCCGAATTCGAAAAATTTGAATCTATTCAAAATCGAATAAACGAATTCCGAAAACGAAAGAAACAAATTTAACTAAATACATGTAAATAACCAATCGAAACGAAACAAAACAATTTTTTTCGCTCTGCCCATGTCTACTTCCTAGCACAAATCCTTTTCCCCCATCCCCCCTCCCAACACAAATCCCTCCAAATCACCACTCCTAGTCAGTGGCGGCTGGTGCTCAATATTTCGGGGGGTGGGGGGGGGGTGGTTTGGCAAACTAACGCCATCTATCCCCCCCGGAAGCACCCAACCCCCCCTTAAGCATTAAAGGTTGCTAGTGGGGGCCACAAGGTGGGGGAGGGGGGGAATTTGTTGAGGGGAGCACATAACCTGGTGTTTATAGAGCTTCACTCAGCTATGTATGAAAACATGATCTGGTTCATGTAAATAATAATATTATTTTTTTATTTTTTTTGTATCCCCCCGGGAAGCACCCAACCCCCCCTTAAGCATGAAAGGTTGCTAGTGGGGGCCACAAGGTGGGGGAAGGGGTGGAATTTGTTGAGGGGAACACATGTATGAAAACATGATCTGGTTCACGTAAATAATAATATTATTTTTTTATTTTTTTTTATTAATGTTTTAAAAAAACCTTTTTTACTATTTATAATATGTAATGATATATTTGGAGGCCGCCATATTTTGCTACTTTCTATTAAATTGGTTCCTTGTCTTCTCAGTCTCAGCATTGGGACACCAGTTCTCACGGCCTCCAGCCCCATCCATTCAGGCGTATCTTCTACAAGATGAACAATGTTGGGCGCCCTTTAAGCAGACTTCCGATTTCTCACAATATGACCCCATGTTGGCAGACGGCCCATCTGAGGCGAGCAGCTGAAAACAATACACTCCAAATCAATACTGTGTGTTCGATGGGGTAAAATGTAACACTGGCTTTAAAAGGTCTGGAGTATCAGATCCCAACCGCAATAACAGACGTCAATACACTTTAATATATCTCATCAAGCCGGGCTATTCTCGGATTTCATTCATGTGTTGTCTTCCGCTAAAATTGTTTCCATAAAGCCGAAATCCGTCTTATTTAAATGATCCAGATTGTTCTTGGTAGCTTTTACTGTCGCTAAATCATACTTAGAAACCGACATCCTTATGAGCGTTTTCTTTTTACTGCCACGTCTGACCGAATGTTCGAAGGTTTAATTTTTCTTCTGTCCGTGAACAACGTATTGATCACACTTCTCGGCGAAAATGTAGCCTAACTTAATTTTCCACAACTCACCAATCCATTCATCTCTCCTACACCATTCTTCACTCCAAAGATATCAAGTGATCTCACTCCAACCATTCCAAAATCATTAATTCCTCGCAGATATCACTGGACCAAGCCTTGTAACCATCCCAAAACGATTAATTCCCCAAAGATGTCACTGAACCAAGTGTTGTAACCATTCTAAAACCATTCATTCCCCAACGATATCTGAGGACCAAGTGTAGTAACCATTCTAAAACCATTCATTCCCCAAAGATATCACTGGTCTAAGTCTTGTAACCGACAGAGAACCCTTAGTTCTCCAAAGATAGCACTGGGCCAAGTCTTGTATCCATTCCAGAACCATTCATTCTCTAAAGATAGCACTGGACCAGGCCTTGTAATAACCATTCCAGAATCATTAATTCCCCAAAGATATCATTGGATCAAGTCTTATAATCATCCCAGAACCATAAGTCTTATAATCATCCCAGAACCATTACTTCCCAGAACCATTACTGGACCAAGTCTTGTAGCCATCTTTGAACCTCCAATTTCCCACAGATATCACTGAACCAAGTCTTGTAACCAACCCAGAACTATTAATTCCCCAAAGATGTCACTGGACCAAGTCTTGTAACCATTCTAAAACCATTAATTCCCCAAAGATATCACTGGACCAAGTCTTGTAACCATTCTAAAACCATTAATTCCCCAAAGATATCACTGGACCAAGTCTTGTAACCGACAGAGAGACCCTAATTCTCCAAAGATAGCACTGGGCCAAGTCTTGTATCCATTCCAGAACCATTCATTCTCTAAAGATAGCACTGGACCGGGTCTTGTAATAACCATTCCATAATCATGAATTACCCAAAGATATCATTGGACCAAGTCTTATAATCATCCTAGAAACATTACTTCCCTAAAGATAGCACTGGACCAAGTCTTGGAACCGTCTTTGAACCACCAATTCCCCAAAGATATTACTGGACCAAGTCCTGTAACCATCCAAAACCAATAATTTCCCACAGATATCACTGCACCAAGTCTTGTAACCAACCCAGAACTATTATTTCTCCAAAGATAGCACAGGTCTTGTAACCAGCCCAGAATGATTAATTTCCCAAGGATATCACTGGACCAAGTTTAAGATAAGACACAGTACCAGCCACTTCAAAGGCTGGTGCTAAAACAGACCTCCTGGTTAGAGGACATATTCAGCGTCATTACTGGGAACTCTGGAAGTCCTGACAGGGACTCTGAGAGTACCATTGGAAGACTTGGGAGGGATTCTGAGAGTACCATTGGAAGACCTGGCAAGTATTCTGAGCATACCATTGAATGACCTGGCAAGGTTTCTGAGAGTACCGTTGGAAGACCTGGCAGGGATTCTGAGAGTACCATTTGAAAACCTGGCAGGGATTCTGAGAGTACCATTGGAAGACCTGGCAGGGATTCTGAGTACCATTGGAAGACCTGGCAGGGACTCTGAGAATACCACTGGAAGACCTGGCAAGGTTTCAGAAAGTACCATTGGAAGAGCTGGCAAGGATTCTGAGAGTACCATTGGAAGACCTGGCAGGGATTCTGAGAGTGCCATTGGAAGACCTGGCAGGGATTCTGAGCATGCCATTGGAAGACCTGGCGGGGATTCTCAGAATACCATTGGAAGACCTGGCAAGGATTCTGAGTGTACCATAGCATGGGAAGGAGTCTCGCCTCTCATTAACTCAGCTGGGGTCATATACTTCAGCTTAAACTTTGTGAACAACAGGCTTTTATTTTTCAACAGAGGATATTTTATACATACTTGACTATGTTTTTTTTTTCTTTTTGAATGAATAATGAAACCATATACAATGCACTGTACATTCATGTTAAGGTAAATCGAGAAAAAATAATTTAGTTTTTAATTTAGGACTGCTGGATGACATTAGACATGTAATTGCTCTATAAAGCCTATGAGATGTGGCCCCTCAGCCTATCCTTCCTCTTGCCACCCCTCTCCTCTTACTTGGACTGGCTTGGACTGGTTGGACCAGCCACTGACCAATCTTGTTGAAGATCTTTGTCTTGGCATCATCGCACCACTGCAGTCTTCTGGAGCTAGAGAGGACTCCATGTTGGACAGCCAATGGAAAGTGTCCATGTCACCCAGGCAGAGACGTGGGCACCAGAAAAACAACATCCCACTCCATAGTCCTGGGGACTCATGACCCAGCATATCATGTGACCACGGATCTTTCTCCCCACCTGGACTGTTCCTGTCTCGCCCTTTTCATTCATTGGGTTTCAGTTCTTTCAGTGATGGAGGCTCAGCATCACATGTGGGCATTACCTAGCATGGTATGCATGCAGATACAGCCTGCTTAGGAAAGCCCATTCCTCCAGACTTAAACATGCATTTTGATATTTGCATAGCTCCTCCTACTACTTGAACCAGGACTGAAGTCTCTTGAGAGGAGTACTGGGGAAGGCTGCTGTGATGTTTTTGCATACAGCACCCTTCTGGCCATTCCCGCCTGAAATGATCTGCTTGCATTGAAAAGAGAAGCACAAAGGCCAAGTGATGACATCACTGGGTCTAAAATAAGCTTTATAATGAAAATTTGCCCTGTATATATTGAGAAACATTAAACCACAGTAAAATACACAACTAAAAAACAAAACACTCACAGTAAACTGTCTCTTTACCTTTTTCAAGGTTCTATTTTCACACCTATTTACGCCTTTTGTATAAAACACCTCAAGCAATAAACTCCACCTAAAAGTAACAAAAGAACACTCAGTGGGGGTCCCAAGGGGTGAATTTCCATACCATTTGGCTGACAATAGCTTGTCTGGTGGCCCTCCAAAGGGTCTAGAGTGAACACGAAAAATGACTTCAATGCAAAATTTGGCTTTTTATTTTTATATCTCCAAATTCGGGTTTAACGCATTTCATAGAATTTGCTCAGCACTGTTTGTAAGCCCTCGTCCCTAGTTTCCAACAAACGTAAGGGCTGTGCATTCCCTGATCTTGTCCTTGCTGGATGTATGGTGGTTTTTATAGTTGCCCCTTTAACGTATGAAGAAGAACCGTGCTAGGCAGTGACCTTTTTCCCCTTGATTTGGGTTTTCTTTAATTGGCAACCACTCTGGACTTCTCCCCCTTCCTCTCAGTACACAGCTGATGTATATTTAGGACCCTCGAGTCCATTCCATGTGCAGAAATTACATGAAGATGTGAAGCAGACGCTGCTCGGTCTACCCTGGTAGCAGCTGTTCCAGCACTCCTCTTATCGCTCCTCTACTCTCTACTGCTCTGTCGCCCCCTCCTCTGCTGCGTGCCCACTGACCGAATTCACACACAAATGGCTATTTCATCTGGAAACGGCCTGTTAGACTTACAAAGCTGTTACGTAACAACAGCTGATTTTTATCGAAATTTGGGTTTGTATGATATGTGGATCAGGAAGAACATCTACATTGCCTATATCTACTGGTAGTTAGTCACATTCAGCTGGACTTGTTCTGCAATATTGAAGAGGTTTTGGAGCTTCTCCAAGCATTTCTAATAAATGTCAGGAAGATACCCCAACATTTATATCCAAACAGAGACACCTTCATCCAAATACCATAGAAGGTACAGGTACAGACATTGATTGTCCAATAACAAGATGGGAAGTGTGAAAGTTGTGGAACCCCCCCCCCCCCCTGTTCTAGTTACGTTCTTGGTGTCATGAAGGCTTCATTGGGTATTAATCCTTCGATTTACATTGCTGAAGGTGTGAATTGTTGTTGAACGTCTGGGGTCGAGATGTTAGAATGGCATTATACAGTATGTGGAAGACTTGTGGTGTTGAAAGGCCCCCAACCCATTCAATCATAATTATTCCAGTTTGCTGCAGATGGTCTCTTTATCACCACTCGTGATCCAGTTGTCCTCCTATTTGAAACGTGTCCTTGAAGAATGTCCTTTTTCCTAAAGGTGTAGGAAAACCGCTGAGTCTTGACCTGTAGAATTTGTCCTCCTATATTGGGCCATTGATTTACTGAGAGGTTGCCTCCCCAACATAGAGGTCTTCGCATTCCTCTCTACACTATACTGCATATATCATCTTCTCTCCATCCTATGAAGAGTTTGGTTCTACAAATCCCATCCCATTCTTGGACATAAACATCTGCCTTCTATGGTATCTGTTGTACCCGTGTGGATAGAAATACTGGGGTATGTCCTTGACACTCATCAGAACTGAAGAAATGGGTTAGAGAAGATACAAAACATCTTTAACATTACAGAACAAATCCAGCTGATTATGACTAACTACCCACTCCTAGATATACCATGGCCTTGATACATGAGAACCTTCACAGACATTTACATTTTCTACATTCAATATTTGGTATTCCTTTTACAAGGATGCTATGGGCCTTTTTTTAGATATATATTTGAATGTGACCCAGTTACTATGGAATGGCCCGAAGAGAAGAGGTGGAATTGGGTTTGAAGGCCAACTGTGCCTTTGTTACAAATTGTTTTAAGGCTTACCCCTCAGCCCCTGGGGCAGCCCACCTGCTCTGATACTTATGCTGGCTATGTATTAATAGATCTAACGATTCCTCCATCCATGCTATATATAGCACAGATGGAGCTATTGGATGTAGCTGCTGTTTCGGCTGACCATTTCCCACCCAGCTCCTACAATTTTCCAATTAAAGAATGTTGGGTCAGACAGGGCTGATAAGGCCACCCACTAGGTGAGTTTCGTATAGTGTTTGGCCAACTTTACCTATATTCCTGTTCCAGTGATCTATGTGGCCCTGCCTGAAGCCCCAGAGAAAAGTGTTCTTACTGGGCCCTCTTCCTTCTGCAGATGCATACCACTGCCCCATTGCTTCCAACGGGAAGCCATACTCTTGGAGGCTTGCAGCAATCCTGTGGAGCAGTACCAGGTCATCCAGTGCCCCAGACAATGCCAAGTTGTTCGTCCTTGATTTTCTCCTTTATTCTTCTTTCTGCTTCATTCCTATTCTCTCTCCTTCCCTCGTTGTCCTCTCCACTCTGTTCCTCTCCTTTCTGTTCTCTTCTCCGTTCTCCTCACCTCTGCTGTCTGCTCTCCTACTCTCTGTTCTCCCTTTCTGTCTGTTCTCCTCTTCTCTCTCTTCTTGTACCCTCTATTCTCCTCTCCTCTTTTGTTCCATTCTAATCTTTTCTCGGCTTTCCTATCCTCCCCTCTCTTCCTTTCCCTGCTTTATTCCTCTCCTTCCTTCTTTCCCCCCTCTCTGTCCTCTCCCCTTTGTTTCTCTCCTTTCTATTCTCTTCCATTTCCTCTTTTCTCTTCTTCCCATCTCTCCATTAATTTGGATTTTTAATTTAATTAATTATTTTTGAATATGCCCAGGGCAGCTGTCCCTCCTGCCCACCCCCTTCATCCGGGCCCTACTGTGAAGTATGGCTCTCCCTATAGGAATGAATAGGGCAGGGCTGCACAATAAAGGTCACTGGAACATGGAAAGCATTGGATGGGGCCATGCTTTTTTTTACCAAAAGGGCAACAGTAAAAATGGCGGATAGCATTGGTATTTCACCAATTGGTTGTTCTGATTACCAAGAGATGCTGGTAAAGACAAGCTGAAATGAAGGAAAAACTTTTATGTAACATTCTTGAAACATTATTATTATTATGAAGATCAAATCAGATACATACTGTAATTACCAGGGATCAATTAGGGCTCTTTTACATTTTGTGCACTGGAAGGTACAAGCATCGGCGCTCAAGTGTTTGTAGGTGGAGATGAGTTGTGTTAAATGATATCTCAAGACAATTTTTTTTTTTCATTGTGGATAAACCCCATCAGTTTTTCTTTTGGTTGCCATCATCGTTCCATTGGCCTTATGTAGTTTGAGATCCATTCATTTTTTGGCTCCATACGTGTTTCGTCAAGGCAAGGCAGCGCCCCTCAATGACTGAACATTGTTGTGGTGCGCTACATGTGAGTGTCCCCACAACACAAAAGAGAGCTCTCTTTTAGGCCGGTTTGTGTCCTCTTCCTGTACATGTCTGGCAGTGGGGGAAAGGCGTGGGAGGTGTTTCGGCAGACACGTACAAACCCCCCCCATGTACGCATTCCGATTTGTTTTTTTTCCCCCATTACCACCTTCCACCTTCTTCTCCAGCCGGCTCAGCTGGGAGACACAGTTTAATTACTGTTTTCTTTGTACAAACACCATGTATAGATGGCGTGCAAGACGGCGCTTATTCCGCACACCCCAGATTCTCTCAGTGGGCGGATTTTAATTCCATGTCTTGTTCCCTATAGAAATTAAACAATTCCCTTCTAAAGAGGTGAGGGGAAGATCTGTTACATTTTGATAGAAAAAAAAAACCTTGGAACTGTTTTGTTGAAAGAGCAATTCTTTTTGCAGTTTTTGACCGCACGCCCACTTGTGCAGTAATAATAATAATAATAATAATAATAAAAAAAATAAAAAAAAATCTCTCCCCGCAGTCAGTCGGAGGCTTCATGTCTAAGGGCAAATTTAAAAGCTTCATTTTAAAAATTGATCCTTATAGTTGGTAATGCATTGTCCAGCCTAAGCACACAATGCTTCTCTCTGCTTTCCTTTTTATCCTCTTCATTTCTAATTTCTCCCCTGTTATCTCCTCTCCTCTTCTCTCCGCTTCATTCCTTTTCTCTCTCCTCTATGTCCTCTCCCCTTTGTCTCCTTTCTGTTCTGCTCTGCTTTCCTCTTCTCCCATCTTCTCATCTCCCCTCCCTATATTCTCCTTTTCTCTCTATTCTCATCTTCTTTTCTTCTACCCTCTACTCTTCTGCCTTCTCATTGTTCCTTTCTGTTCTTTTCTCTGCTTTCCTATGCTCCCCTCTCCTCTTCTCTTTGCTTCGTTTCTCTCCTTCCTTCTCCTCTCCTCTCTCTCCTCTTTCTTCCTCTCCCCTTTTTTCTCTTCTGCTTTTCTCCTCTCTTTTCTTCCCATCTCTCCTCTTTGTTCCTCTCCCCTCGTATTCTCTTCTATCTCGTCCCCTCTTTGCTCATTTTATTCCTGCCCTCCTCTTCTCTTTTCTTTCCTTTTGTACCCTCTCCTCTTCTATCACCTCTCCTCCTTTCTCTTCTCGTTTTGTCTCTGTACTCCTCTTGTCTTCTCTTTTGTCTTCTCTTTTCTTATACCCTCTACACTTCTATCTCCTCACCTTCTTGCTCTTCTCGTTTTCTCTCTGTACTCCTCTTGTCTTCCTCTTGTCTTCTCTTTTGTCTTCTCTTTTCTTGTACCTAGTCCTCTTCTACCTCCTCTCCTTCTTTCTCTTCTTGTTTTCTCTCTGTATTCCTCTTGTCTTCCTCTTGTCCCTCTTGTCTTCCTCTTGCCTTCTCTTTTGTCTTCTCTTTTCTTGTACCCTCTACTCTTCTATCCCCTCTCCTTCTTTCTCTTCTTGTTTTCTCTCTGTACTCCTCTTGTCTTCCTCTTGTCCCTCTTGTCTTCCTCTTGCCTTGTCTTTTGTCTTCTCTTTTCTTGTACCCTCTACTCTTCTATCCCCTCTCCTTCTTTCTCTTCTTGTTTTCTCTCTCTACTCCTCTTGTCTTCCTCTTGTCTTCTCTTTTGTCTTCTCTTTTCTTGTACGCTCTCCTCTTCTACCTCCTCTCCTTCTTTCTCTTCTCGTTTTCTCTCTGTACTCCTCTTGTCTTCCTCTTGTCCCTCTTGTCTTCTCTTTTCTTGTACCCTCTTCTCTTCTATCTCCTCTCCTTCTTTCTCTACTTGTTTTCTCTCTGTACTCCTCTTGTCTTCCTCTTGTCTTCTCTTTTGTCTTCTCCTTTCTTGTACCCTCTCCTCTTCTACCTCCTCTCCTTCTTTCTCTTCTCATTTTCTCTCTGTACTCCTCTTGTCTTCCTCTTGTCTTCTCTTTTGTCTTCTCTTTTCTTGTACCCTCTCCTCTTCTACCTCCTCTCCTTCTTTCTCTTCTCGTTTTCTCTCTGTACTCCTCTTGTCTTCCTCTTGTCCCTCTTGTCTTCTCTTTTCTTGTACGCTCTCCTCTTCTATCTCCTCTCCTTCTTTCTCTTCTTGTTTTCTCTCTCTACTCCTCTTGTCTTCCTCTTGTCTTCCTCTTGTCCCTCCTGTCTTCCTCTTGTCTTCTCTTTTGTCTTCTCTTTTCTTGTACCCTCTCCTCTTCTATCTTCTCTCCTACTTTTTCTTCTTGTTTTCTTTCTGTACTCCTCTTGTATTCTCTTTTCTTTTACCCTCCTCTTTTATCTCCTCTCCTCCTTTACAGTCCATTACGGGCACATGTCCATTACTGGCACATGGGCGCAGGGGCGCCACACCCCTAATCCATGCACCTGGCCTTTAATCTCCATGCAGGGCGCCGGATGCATGCATTTCAATGGGTGATTTTTTTTTTTTTGAAGCACGTGATTAGAGCCGGAGGCTCTAAGTGGCTTCAAAAAGGGTGGGCTGGAAAAAAAGTTTGTGCACCCCGAGCCCACCCACCTTTGTGACCTGCTTCTCCTCCTAGCCAATCAGGAAGCGGGTCCTGAGACCCGATTGGCCGGGCATCTTAGGACCCTCCTGTTCGTCCGGGAGGAGAAGCAACGGCCCCCGGCAGCAACAGCCTCTTCCAGGAGCCTAGATTCAGTAGTGCACTACCACCTCGTCCTCCTGCCCGCACCTCTACCACAGTATAAGGTAAGTCCATGGATCGCTGCGCGTGCGTGCATGGAGGGGAAAGCAGTGCGAGTGGATCGCCACCTATCGAGTGGGGGGGATAATAGTGTGAGTGGATCGCCGCCTATCCAGTAGGGGGGGGATAATAGTGCGAGTGGATCGCCCCTTTGATCGTTCGAGAGCCGCGCACGGGGGGTTTGGGTAGAAGTGAGATGGCCAGGTCTCCAGGTCTGTTTGACCACAAAATATATTGACCACCAGCCGCTGCTGCTCCATTCTCTTCTCGTTTTCTCTCTGTACTTCTCTTGTCTTCTCTTTTCTTGTACCCTCCTCTACTGTATGTCTTCTCTGCTCTCCTCCCCTCTCTTCTCCTTTTCTCTATGTACTCCTCTTTTCTCTGATCTCGTACCCTCTCCTCTTTTATCCCCTCTCTTCTCTGCTCTCCACCCTTCTCTTTTGTTCTCTGTACTCCTCTTCTCTTTTCTCTTCACTTGTACTCTCTCCTTTTCCATCTCTTCTTTTTTTATCACCCCTTCTCTTCTTCTTTTCACTCCGTACTCCTCCTCTGTCGTCTCACCTCTTTTAACCTCTACACTTCTATCTCTTCTCTGCTCTCCTCCTCTCTCTTCTCATTTTTTTCTTAGTATTCCTCTCCTCTTGTACCTTCTCCTATTCTATCTCTTCTCTGCTCTCTTCCCCTCTCTTATTCTTTTCTCTCTGTTTTCCTCCTCTCTCTTCTCTACTCTTAAACCATCCCCTCTCTTCTCTGCTCTCCTCCCCTCTCTTCTATTTTTCTTGCTGTACTCTTTTCTTTCCTCTTGTACACTCTCCTCTTTTATTTCCTCTCTTCTCTGCTCTCCACCCCTCTTTTTCTCTCTGTACTCTTCTCTTCTCCTTTTCACTCTGTACTTCTCTTGTTTTCTCTCCTCTCGTACCCTCTCCTCTTCTATCTCTTCTCTGCTCCCTTCCCTTCTCTTCTCTTTTTCAACAAAACATTGCTCAGTTTTATCTCCAGATGACCTGCAGAACATTGCCCAGTTCCATCTTCAAACATCTGGAGAACATTGCCCGGTTCCATCTCTACAACTCTGCAGAACATTGCACAATTCTGTTACTAGAGATCTGCTTAGTAAGTCCATTCTACAGATCTAAAGAACATAACCCAGTTCCATCTCTAAATATCTGGAGAACATAGCTGTGCAGAACATTGCACAGTTCCATTTGTAGAGATCTGCAGATCAATGCCCACTTCTTTCTCTAGAGATCTGAAGAACATTGCCCAGTTCCATTTCTAGAGACCTGCAGAACATTTCCCAGTTCCATCTCTACAGATTTGTAGAACATTGTGCAGTTCCATCTCTACTGATCTGCAGAACATTGCCCAGTTCCATCTCTACTGATCTGCAGATCAATGCCCTGTTCCATCTCTACAGATCTGCAGATCAATGCCCTGTTCCATCTCTACAGATCTGCAGATCAATGCCCAGTTCCTTCTCTACAGACCTGCAGAACATTGCCCTGTTCCATTTGTAGAGATCTGCAGATTAATGCCCACTTCCTTCTCTATAGATCTGCAGAACATTACCCTGTTCCATTTCAAGAGACCTGCAGAACATTGCCCAGTTCCATCTCTACAGACCTGTAGAACATTGCCCAGTTCCATCTCTACAGATCTGCAGAACATTGCCCAGTTCCATTTGTAGAGATCTTCAGATCAATGCCCAGTTCCATTTGTAGAGATCTTCAGATCAATGCCCACTTCCTTCTCTACAGATGTGCAGAACATTACCCTGTTCCATTTCTAGAGACCTGCAGAACATTGCCCAGTTCCATCTCTACAGATCTGCTGAACATTGCCCAGTTCCATCTCTACTGATCTGCAGATCAAAGCCCACTTCCATCTCTACAAATCTGCAGATCAACGCCCACTTCCTTCTCCACAGACCTGCAGAACATTGCCCTGTCCCATCTCTAAGTATCTCCAGATTAATGCCCCATTCCATCTCTAGGGACCTGCAGAACATTGCCCGGTTCCATCTCTAGGTATCTCCAGATTAATGCCCAGTTCCATCTCTAGGGACCTGCAGAACATTGCCCGGTTCCATCTATAGGTATCTCCAGATTAATGCCCAGTTCCATCTCTAGAGACCTGCAGAACATTGCCCAGTTCCATCTCTAGGTATCTCCAGATCATTGCCCAGTTCCATCTCTAGGGACCTGCAGGACATTGGCCAGTTCCATCTCTAGGTATCTCCAGATTAATGCCCAGTTCCATCTCTAGGGACCTGCAGGACATTGGCCAGTTCCATCTCTAGAGATCTGCAGAACATTTCCCAGTTCTGTTCCTAGACATCTACAGAGCATTTCTCTGCCCCTTCTAGCTTCTGCTGGGAACAGTTAGACATCTAATATTGATAGGTTGGACATGTTTGCATACACAGTATTCTGGGAAGATAGACGGTCATTATGGTACTTGTGTCAGCCATCTGTAGTCCCTGTAGGATGGGCAGTATACCGGTCCGGCACATCTCCGGCATTCCTCTTCTCGCCGTACAGTATTCAGGATAAAACACATAGGGCCTTAATTACCTCTCCCTTGCTGCCAAGATTATGCTTGCCTGCTCGTGCGTCTGTGTGCACGCCTCTGCCTCTTCCCCTTCCCACAGGAGAGCGCGGCCGTGCCAGTCAGCGAATGAGCCCATTAGTGAAACTTGTGTCCAGATAGCGAGGGTGTCTAATTAAAGGGGGACTCTGGTCTTTAATGAAAGCCATCAACGGGCATGTTAACGATCTTCTCAGTGCATATCCATGTTTTATACAATGTATCGTTTGTCATGATCTGTGCACATGGTGAATGCAGATAACATGAGTGATAATCAGAAGCCTGACATGGACCTGATTGACGGATGGGAATTTTTAATGACAGGTTCACTTTACTGAGAAGTTAAAAAATAATGTAAGGGAACACTCTGTCTGATGGGGACTTCTGATGTAAGGGGCTCTCTGATGGGCACACCTGATGTAGGGGGCTCTCTGATGGTGACACCTGATGTAAGGGGCTCTCTGATGGGGACACTTGATGTAAGGGGCTCTCTGATGGGGACACCTGATGTAAGGGGGCACTCTGATGGGGACACCTGATGTAAGGGGCTCTCTGATGGTGACACCTGATGTAAGGGGCTCTCTGATGGGGACACCTGATGTAAGGGGCTCTCTGATGGGGACACCTGATGTAAGGGGCTCTCTGATGGGGACACCTGATGTAAGGGGCTGTTTGATGGGGACACCTGATGTAAGGGGCTCTCTGAAGGGGACACCTGATGTAAGGGGGCACTCTGATGGGGACACCTGATGTAAGAGGCACTCTGATGGGGACACCTGATGTAAGGTAGCACTCTGGTGGGGACACCCAATGTAAGGGGCTCGCTGATGGGGACACCTGATGTAAGGGGGCTCTCTGATGGGGACACCTGATGTAAGGGGGCTCTCTGATGGGGACACCTGATGTAAGGGGCTCTCTGATGGGGACACCTGATGTAAAGGGGCTCTCTGATGGGGACACCTGATGTAAGGGGCTCTCTGATGGGGACACCTGATGTAAGGGGGCATTCTGATGGGGACACCTGATGTAAGGGGGCTCTCTGATGGGTGTTCCTGATGTAAGGGGCTCTCTGATGGGGACACCTGATGTAAGTAGGAACTCTGATGGGGCACCTGATGTAAGAGGGGTTTTTTAAGGGGACACCTGGTGTAAGGGGCTCTCTGATGGGGACACCTGATGTAAGGGGCACTCTGATGGGGACACCTGATGTAAGGGGTACTCTGATGGGGACTCCTGATGTAAGGGGCTTTCTGATGGGGACCCCTGATGTAAAGGGGCACTCTGATGGGGACACCTGATGTAAGGAGCTCTCTGATGGGGACACCTGATGTAAAGGGGCTCTATGGTGGGGACACCTTATGTAAGGGGGCACTCTGATAGGGACACCTGATGTAAAGGCTCTCTGATGGAGACATGTGATGTAGGGGGTTCTCTGATGGGGGCACCTGATGTAAGGGGGCACTCTGATGGGGACACCAGATATAAGGGGGCTCTCTGATAGGGCCACCTGATATAAGGGAGCTCTCTGATAGGGCCACCTGATGTAAGTAGGGACTCTGATGGGGACACCTGATGTAAGAGGGTTTTTTATGGGGACACCTGATGTAAGGGGCTCTCTGATGGGGACACCTGATGTAAGGGGCTCTCTGATGGGGACACCTGATGTAAGGGGCTCTCTGATGGGGACACCTGATGTAAGGGGCTCTCTGATGGGGACACCTGATGTAAGGGGCACTCTGATGGGGACACCTGATGTAAGGGGGCTCTCTGATGGAGACACCTGATGTAAGGGGCTCTCTGATGGGGACACCTGATGTAAGAGGGGTTTTTTAAGGGGACACCTGATGTTAGGGGCTCTCTGATGGGGACACCTGATGTAAGGGGGCACTCTGATGGGGACACCCGATGTAAGGGGTCACTGTGATGGGAACACATGATGTAAGGGGCTTCTCTGATGGGGACACCTGATGTAAAGGGGCACTCTAATGGGGACACCTGATGTAAGGGGGGTCTCTAATAGGGACACCTGATGTAAGGGGGCTCTCTAATAGGGACACCTGATGTAAGGGGCTCTCTGTTAGGGACACCTGATGTAAGGGGGCACTTTGATTTAGACACCTGATGTAAGGGGGCACTTTGATTTAGACACCTGATGTAAGGGGCTCTCTGATGGGGACACCTGATGTAAGGGGCATTCTGATGGGGACACCTGATGTAAGGGGGCACTTTGATGGGGACACCTGATGTAAGGGGCATTCTGATGGGTACACCTGATGTAAGGGGCACTCTGATGGGGACACCAGATATAAGGGGTCTCTCTGATAGGGCCACCTGGTGTAAGGGAGCTCTCTGATGGGGACACCTGATGTAAGGGGGCTCTCTGATGGGGACACCTGATGTAAGGGGCACTCTGATGGGGACACCTGATGTAAGGGGGCTCTCTGATGGGGACACCTGATGTAAGGGGCACTCTGATGGGGACACCTGATGTAAGGGGGCTCTCTGATGGGGACACCTGATGTAAGGGGCACTCTGATGGGGACACTGGATGTAAGAGGTCACGCTGATGGGGACACCTGATGTAAGGGGGCACTCTGATGGGGACACCTGATGTAAGGGGGCTCTCTGATGAGGGCCGCTGATTTATGGGGGCACTCTGATGGGGAAACCTGATGTAAGGGGCTCTCTGATGGGGACACCTGATGTAAGGGGGTACTCTGATGGGGACACCTGATGTAAGGGGGCTCTCTGATGGGGACACCTGATGTAAGGGGCTCTCTGATGGAGACACCTGATGTAAGGGGGCTCTCTGATGGGGACACCTGATGTAAGGGGGCTCTCTGATGGGGACACCTAATGTAAGGGGGAACTCTGGTTTAAACACCTGATGCAGGGGGGGGGGGCACTCTAAAGGGGACACCTGATGTATGGAGACTCAGGTATGGTTCACTGTTGTAACCATCAAAAAATAAGAAAATCCAAGTTGATCCTGCCCTGAAGACCCTTGTTCAGACATTTCCTGTTACAAGGTGACAACATAATTGAGCCCCAACTGTCTTAAACAATGACCAGGGATGCGCTATGGTTGAGTTGAAAACCGCAGAAACCTGTCACATGATAACAGGTGGGACAATCATGTCATTGACCAAATTCAGCCATGTGGCCATGTCAGGTCAGCGATGTCAATGATGTTCCCTTCCATCAAAAACACGGATAACTTTTTAATGATAAAAGGTGGAGCTGTGTATGGTATCATGTCAAAATTGCATCATACAGGAAGGTCTGCTTTAACCAACTCGCCATCCACCTCAAATAAACATCCTGGACCTCAAATAAACGTCCTGGACCTCAAATGGTTTTGTTGAGCCGGCTCCTGGCAGCGATAGAGCCGCGCCTTCTTCACTTTTACGGCAGTATGAAGGTGCTGACCTGCCTCTGCCACCTGCCCAGTGTACGGGACATTGTTCCCCCCCCCCAATCTGATCTGCAATCAATAAACCCAGAAACGCTCAGCTCGGTGGCTGAAATGGGGGGTCAGGGCGAGACCAACGAGTGTCTAATAGAGACCTCCCAATGTCTCCATAAAGAGGACCTGTCACCTGTGCCCAATGCTAGAAAATGCAAAAAAAGGAAGGAGTGCCAGACCAAAAGAAAAGAGTTCAAATTCATTATCGGTTTTGTACTAAAAAAAAAACTCCATCGCAGTTCACCTTTGACTGCCGAAACGCGTTGGGGGGGTTTAGTACAATGTATGTGTTTTTATGCATGATTTTTATGTTCTGGTAACCTGCTGGGGTATCCACTGGAGGGCAGCCTTTTCTGTTGTGGGCAGCCTAACCTGAGTGGGCTCTTCAAATGTTTTTTGTCTCTCCTCACTTCTTTGTACAAACTCACATCAATAATCCCAGCGCCTCTCAGATGCTTTTTGCTTCCTTGGAACTGCCTAAGGCTATCACAGGCTGGTTAGCCCCCTTGTACTAGAAATAAAGTTAAATTTAAAAAAATGTTAAAAAATTGTAATATATGTCAATAAAATAAACGTAATAAATGATAAAATAAATAAAAAATGTAATATATATCAATAAAATAAATGTAATAAATGATAAAATAAGTACAAATGTGATATATGTCAATAAAATAAATGTAATTAATGATAAAATAGATAAAAATTTAATATGTGTCAAAAAAATAAATGTAATTTAATTATACAACAAATAAAAATGTAAATAATTATAAAACAAATAAAAATGTAATATGTGTTAATAAAATAAATGTAATGCGTGATAAAATAAATACAAATATAATATGTGTCAATAAAATAAATGTAATTAATGATAAAATAAATAAAAAAATAATATGTGTCAATAAAATAAATGTAACTAATGATACAATAAATGAAAATGTAATATATGTCAATAAAAGAATTGTAATTAATTATACAATAAATGAAAACGTAATATATGTCAATGAAATAAATGTAATTAATGATACAATAAATAAAAATGTAATATATGTCAATAAAATAAATGTAATTAATGATAGAATAAATAAAAATGTAATATATGTTAATAAAATAAATATAATTCATTAAAAAATAAATAAAAATGTATTATGTCAATAAAATAAATGCAATTAGTTATAAAACAAATAAAAATATAATATGTGCCTATAAAATAAATGTAATTCATGATAAAATAAATAAAAATGTAATATGCGTCAATAAAATAAATGCAATTTAATTATAAAACAAATAAAAATGTAAATAATTATAAAACAAATAAAAATGTAATATGTGTCAATAAAATAAATGTAATTTGTGATAAAATAAATACAAATATAATATGTGTCAATAAAATAAATGTAATTAATGATAAAATAAATAAAAAAATAATTTGTGTCAATAAAATAAATGTAATTCATGATACAATAAATAAAAATGTAATATATGTCAATAAAAGAATTGTAATTAATTATACAATAAATGAAAACGTAATATATGTCAATAAAATAAATGTAATTAATGATACAATAAATAAAAATGTAATATATGTCAACAAAATAAATGTAATTATTGATACAATAAATAAAAATGTAATATGTGTTAATAAAATAAATGTAATTCATTAAAAAATAAATAAAAATGTATTATGTCAATAAAATAAATGCAATTATTTATAAAACAAATAAAAATAGAATATGTGCCAATAAAATAAATGTAATTCATGATAAAATAAATACAAATGTAATATGTGTCAATAAAATAAATGTAATTCATGATAAAATAAATAAAAATGTAATATATGTCAATAAAATAAATGTAATTAATTATACAATAAATTAAAAGTCAATAAAAGAAATTTAATTATTGATAAAAAAGATAAATAAAAGAAATGTATTATAGAATAAATAAATAAATAAAATAAATAAAATTATAGAATAAATACATTTTTTTAAAGTGATCTCATTGCTTTGCACAGGCGCGCACGTGTAAGTAAACCGCGACTGCACCACATATGTGAGGTATCTTGCACATTGGAGCGAGTGCAATAATTTTATGGCCAACGTTCACGGTTAAGTCTAAACTAATGTAAAGGTCTTTCAAGCGCCATCTATGGGCAGTTTTGGGTGCTGAAGTTTGTTGCAGTTTCACAGATGCATGCAAATTTAAGACATGTCATGTTGGGTATCTATTTACTCGATGCAACCACATCTTTTATATTTTTGTTATATTGTGTTTGTGTGTACACAAATTATCTTTAGGGCCCATGCACACCACAATGCATCCCTTAACGCATGCGCGTTGCATTATTTTGTAATGTGATGTAATGCTTTGGCGTGCATTTTACATGTGTTGCACTTGTTTTTTTTGTCTTTTTTTTTACCCCAGATCTCCCTTCTACCCTTGAATTTTTTTTTCTTATTTATATTATTTTTTATTTTTACACTGTTCTTTTAACTAATTTATTTTTTATTACTACGTACGCGTTCGCTTCTGTGCGTGAGCACGAGGGGGGGGGGGCAGGGGCACTTTAAAAAAAAAAAAATTTAATTATTACTACTTATTTCTATTTATTTTATCTCCCCTCTACCCTTGAAAGCATTCAATTAAAAATAAGTAAATACATTTAAAAAAAACATTAATTTGGTGCTTTAAAAAAAAAAAAATTATTTACATCCACCCTAGACACGGAAGTGATGTCATGATGTCGCTCCGGTCCTCCCAGATCATAGAGGGTGGAGGAGAGACGATCTGGTCGAACCGCCAGATCGTTTCTCGGGCTCGCCGGTAAGAACGGTAAGCCCGAGAAAGCTGCTTCTAAAAAAGCAATCCGGCGGGCTAATCAGCCGCTCGGAACGCTTTTATCTGAAAGAGAATCATCGGCTCTAGTAATAAAAAAAAAACAGTTGCGCAAATATCATCCAAAAAAAAAAAAAAGGCAACAGCTGCCGAGGCGATTACCGGGGGGAGGGTGGGGGCTGCTCGTGGCGTCCGTTCACTGGCGCCAGCTGCCGCCTCTCTAACGTGTCTGCCAAGTGGCACGGAAAACGTTTGTCTGTCAGCACAATCCAGAGAGATCAACAATAAAGAAAAAAAACACGAGATCCGACCCCCCCCCCACCAGTCTGCTCTGCAACTACAACCTCCCCTCACCCAGAACATGGCCGATGGTTTCCATGGCAACCCCCCCCCCCCCCCAGCGCGGCTCCCTGTCACCGGCACGCCGAGCATCCCTCACCCCCGGTAACCCTGCGCTGTCACGTTTTGCAGAAGCCGCGTCGGTTGGCTCCATCTAATCTGTCCTAATTACAGTATTATTGAAGCATTGTTGCTGCTGCCGGGTTGTGTGGAGTTCAGGTGCGTCATTGGTGGATGGCGAGGTGCGTTCGCTTTACCGCGGTGCGCCTTCATAGACATTTATTTACACTGTATTATTCAGATTAGGCACATAAGGTGTAGACGTGTATATATATATATATATACCATATCAATCTTTATGGCACATATGAGAGGCAACTTTGTAGCGAGTCAAAAGGTGGGAGGCGTCAGCAGGGGCTGATCTGTGTCAGACAACTGTGAACCCACAGTATGTAATGTACACGGTGCAAGGGTAAGCAGTATGTAAGATACAGGGTACAGAGGTCAGTAGTATGTAAGGTATACAGTTCAGGGGTCATCAGTATGTAAAGTACAAGATGCAGGGGTCAGCAGTATGTAACATACAAGATGCAGGGGTTAGTCGTATGTAATGGACATGGTGCAGGGGTTAGCAGTATATAGTATACACAGTCCAGGGGTCAGCAGTATGTAATGTACATGATGCAGGGGTCAGCAGTATGTAGCAAACATGCTGCAGGGGTCAGCAGTATGTAACATACATGGTGCAGGGGTCAGCAGTATGTAATGTACAAGAAGCAGGGGTCAGCAGTATGTAACATACAAGATGCAGGGGTCAGCAGTATGTAACGTACAAGATGCAGGGGTCAGCAGTATGTAATGGACATGATGCAGGGGTCAGCAGTTATAACATTCATGGTGCAGGGGTCAGCAGTATGTAACGCACAAGATGCAGGGGTCAGCAGTATGTAATGGACATGATGCAGGGGTCAGTGGTATGTAACATACATGGTGCAGGGGTCAGCAGTATGTAATGGACATGATGCAGGGGTCAGCAGTATGTAACATACATGGTGCAGGGGTCAGCAGTATGTAATGTACAAAATGCAGGGGTCAGCAGTATGTAATGGACATGATACAGGGGTCAGCAGTATGTAACATACATGGTCCAGGGGTCAGCAGTATGTAACGTACAAGATGCAGGGGTCAGCAGTATGTAATGGACATGATGCAGGGGTCAGCAGTATGTAACATACATGGTGCAGTGGTCAGCAGTATGTATCGTACAAGATGCAGGGGTCAGCAGTATGTAATGGACATGATGCAGGGGTCAGCAGTATGTAACATACATGTTGCAGGGGTCAGCAGTATGTAAGGTACAAGATGCAGGGGTCAGCAGTATGTAATTGACATGATGCAGGGGTCAGCAGTATGTAATGGACATGATGCAGGGGTCAGCAGTATGTAACATACATGGTGCAGGGGTCAGCAGTATGTAATGTACAAGATGCAGGGGTCAGCAGTATGTAATGGACATGATGCAGGGGTCAGCGGTATGTAATGGACATGATGCAGGGGTCAGCGGTATGTAACATACATGGTGCAGGGGTCAGCAGTATGTAACGTACAAGATGCAGGGGTCAGCAGTATGTAATGTACAAGATGCAGGGGTCAGCGGTATGTAACATACATGGTGCAGGGGTCAGCAGTATGTAACGTACAAAATGCAGGAGTGAGCAGTATGTAATGGACATGATACAGGGGTCAGCAGTATGAAACGTACAAGATGCAGGGGTCAGCAGTATGTAATGTACAAGATGCAGCGGTATGTAACATACATGGTGCAGGGGTCAGCAGTATGTAACGTACAAGATGCAGGGGTGAGCAGTATGTAATGTACAAGAAGCAGGGGTCAGCAGTATGAAACGTTCACGGTGCAGGGGTCAGCAGTATGAAACGTTCACGGTGCAGGGGTCAGCAGTATGTAACGTACAAGATGCAGGGTAGACATGTGCATGACGAAAACATTTGTTTTGTTTCGCTTTGATTCATTAATCTAGTGATTTCGTTTAGTTAAATTCGGTTGATTCGTTCAATTTGTATTTGGAATTCGTAAATTTATATTGTTTGTGATTCGAATGCAGCAAAGTGAACAAACAAAAGGAAAATCTTCATCAAATGATTACAAATGACTCTTTAGATCTCCTTTGGCTTAACAAAAACAGCCGTATTTCCATATGGTCCTCTAATAACACACAGTCTTTGATTACAGCAATATGTGTAGTGAGGCGTCTGGAGTTCAATGTAAAATTCGATTAGAATTTCAGTCTGAATTTCCGAAATTCGGACAAATTTAGTTACGTTATTCGGAGCATTTGGTAAAATTAGTTTATATTGTAATTCAGGTATTCGGATATATCCCAATCTTCGAATAACAAAAAATGTGTCCGAATGTTAAATCGGAACGAAACAAACCGCACATGTCTAGTGCAGGGTTCAGCAGTACGTAACATACAGGGTGCAGGGGTTAGCAGTATGTAATGTACGCAGTGCAGGGGTCAGCAGTATGTAACGTACATGATGCAGGGGTCAGCAGTATGTAACGTACAGGGTGCAGAGGTCACTACTGTGTAACGTAAATGGTGCAGGGGTCAGCAGTATGTAACATACATGGTGCAGGGGTCAGCAGTATGTAAAGTACACGGTGCAGGGGTCAGCAGTATGTAAGGTACAGGGTGCAGAGGTCACTATTGTGTAACGTAAATGGTGCAGGGGTCAGCAGTATGTAACGTACATACATGGTATAGGGGTCAGCAGTATGTAACGTACATGGTGCAGGGGTCAGCAGTATGTAATGTACACTGTGCAGGGGTCAGCAGTATGTAACATACAGGGTGCAGAGGTCACTACTGTGTAACATAAATGGTGCAGGGGTCAGCAGTATGTAACGTACATACATGGTACAGGGGTCAGCAGTATGTAACGTACATGGTGCAGGGGTCAGCACTATGTAACAAACATGGTGCAGGGGTCAGCAGTATGTAACATACATGGTGCAGGGGTAAGCAATATGTACCGTACATGGTGCAGGGGTCAGCAGTATGTAACGTACATGGTGCAGGGGTCAGTAGTATGTAGTATGCACAGTGTAGGGGTCAGTAGTATGTAGTATACACAGTGCAGGGGTCAGTAGTATGTAGTATACACAGTACAGGGGTCAGCAGTATGTAACATACATGGTACAGGGGTCAGCAGTATGTAAGGTACACTGTGTACGGGTCAGCAGTACGTAACGTAAATAGTGCGGGGACCAGCAGTATGTAATGTACACAGAGCAGGGGTCAGCAGTATGTAACATAAATGGTGCAGGGGTCAGCAGTATGTAATATGCACAGTGCAGGGGTCAGCAGTATGTAACATACATTGTGCAGGGGTCAGCAGTATGTAATGTACACGGTGCAGGGGTCAGCAGTATGTAACATAAACAGTGCAGGGGTCAGCAGTATGTAATGGCATGGTGCAGGGGTCACCTCTGTGTAACATACACAGTTCAGGGGGCAGCAGTATGTAACATACAGGGCGCAGAGGTCCGTAGTGTATAACATAAATGGTGCAGGGGTCAGCAGTATGTAACATACATGGTGCAGGGGTCAGTAGTATGTAGTATACACAGTGCAGGGGTCAGCAGTATGTAAATTACATGGTGCAGGGGTCAGCAGTATGTAACATACATAGTGCAGGGGTCAGCACTATGTAACAAACATGGTGCAGGGGTCAGCAGTATGTAACGTACAAGATACAGGGGTCAGCAGTATGTAACATACAAGATCCAGGGGTCAGCAGTATGTAATGGACATGATGCAGGGGTCAGCAGTATGTAATGTACATTGTGCAGGGGTCAGTAGTATGTAGTATACACAGTGCATGGGGTCAGCAGTATGTAATGTACATGGTGCAGGGGTCAGCAGTATGTATCGTAAATAGTGTGGGGACCAGCAGTATGTAATGTACCCAGAGCAGGGGTCAGCAGTATGTAACGTAAATGGTGCAGGGGTCAGCAGTATGCAATGTACACAGTGCATGGGTCAGCAGTATGTAACATGCACAGTGTAGGGGGTCAGCATTATGTAACGTACATAGTGCAGGGGTCAGCATTATGTAACGTACATAGTGCAGGGGTCAGCAGTATGTAACATATACTGTGCAGGGGTCAGCAGTATGTAAAGTAAATAGTGCAAGAGTCAGCTGTATGTAACGTAAACACTGCAGGGGTCAACAATATGTAACATACACAGTGCAGGGGTCAGCAGTATGTAACGTACATGGTGCAGGGGTAAGCAATATGTACCGTACATGGTGCAGGGATCAGCAGAATGTAATGCACACAGAGCAGGGAAGAGCAGTATGTAACGTAAATAGTGCAGGGGTCAGCAGTATGCAATGTACACAGTGCAGGGGTCAGCAATATGTAACATACATAGTGCAGGGGTCAGCAGTATGTAATATGCACAGTGCAGGGGTCAGCATTATGTAACGTACATGGTGCAGGGGTAAGCAATATGTACCGTACATGGTGCAGGGGTCAGCAGTATGTAACATACACAGCGCAGGGGTCAGCAGTATGTATCATACACAGTGCAGAGGTCAGCAATATGTAACGTACATGGTGTCGGGGTCAGCAGTATGTAACATACATAGTGCAGGGGTTAGCAGTATGTAACATACATATGGCAGGGGTCAGCACTATGTAACAAACATGGTGCAGGGGTCAGCGGTATGTAACGTACAAGATGCAGGGGTCAGCAGTATGTAACGTACAAGATCCAGGGGTCAGCAGTATGTCATGGACATGATGCAGGGGTCAGCAGTATGTAATGTACATGGTGCAGGGGTCAGTAGTATGTAGTATACACAGTGCAGGGGTCAGAAGTATGTAATGTACATGGTGCAGGGGTCAGCAGTATGTATCGTAAATAGTGTGGAGACCAGCAGTATGTAATGTACACAGAGCAGGGGTCAGCAGTATGTAACGTAAATGGTGCAGGGGTCAGCAGTATGCAATGTACACAGTGCAGGGGTCAGCATTATGTAACGTACATAGTACAGGGGTCAGCAGTATGTAAAGTAAATAGTGCAAGAGTCAGCAGTATGTAACGTAAACACTGCAGGGGTCAACAATATGTAACGTACACAGTGCAGGGGTCAGCAGTATGTAACGTACATGGTGCAGGGATAAGCAATATGTACCATACATGGTGCAGGGGTCAGCAGTATGTAACGTACATGGTGCAGGGGTAAGCAATATGTACCGTACATGGTGCAGGGGTCAGCAGTATGTAACATACACAGCGCAGGGGTCAGCAGTATGTATCATACACAGTGCAGAGGTCAGCAATATGTAACGTGCATGGTGCCTGGGTCAGCAGTATGTAACATATATAGTGCAGGAGTCAGCAGTATGTAACGTACATGGTGCAGGGGTCAGTCTACTACCTACACAGTCTGAAGGGTGGGCATAGTGGGGGGGGGCACACAAATATATATTTGTTTTGCATTCCTAACCTGCTCGTGTCCTGTAGATATTGCGATAGGCTATACATCTGGGCCCCAGGCTTCCCTGGCATTTTATGGCCGGTGAGGAAGCCGTATGGATTTGAACCCCTGAACGCTCCGCCAACAGCTGGAGGGAGGAAGGCTCTGTAACATTTTGGCCACCAACTAGAAAGATGTAGAAAACTGTTGCCGGTTTCCGAGTGAAGTGGAAAAGTCACTTTTAATAACATCCATTGACAAAAAAATATCAAATGTATTAATTATAGATTTATTACTCTTTTAAGTGAAAGGAAGGAATGAGGAAAATACGATGGGGGGGGGGAGGGGTTGAACCGCGGCTCGTCTTCAGCAAACCTCCTCTGATCGGGGACTCTGCCGTACAGGCGCTGTCTGGCGGCTCGTCTGCCGTGCGCAGACCGTAAGCTCTTCAGACGGAGAGCGCTAACCTCCTTTGTGGCGTCTGTACTGTATGTAATTGTATTCATTAGATCCCGGCTGTGTTTAATTGTCCTGACAATTTCTCGGTGCCGGGATCAATGACGTGCGACGCCGCGTGTGTGTACAAATTACATAGTACATTACACACCGCGCCGGGCGGGAGCAACGCTGCCAGAGGATCTGTGTAACCTGGAATGTGACTGCGGTCCCCGACCCCGCCACTGCCAGGACTGGAGGGGTACAATCACCGAAACTAGTGTCCTCCACCCCGTATCTGCCAGGACTGGAGGGGTACAATCACCGAAACTAGTGTCCCCGACCCCGCCACTGCCAAGACTGGAGGGGTACAATCACCGAAACTAGTGTCCCCGACCCCGCCACTGCCAAGACTGGAGGGGTACAATCACCCAAACTAGTGTCCCCGACCCCACCACTGCCAGGACTGGAGGGGTACCATCATTGAAACTAGTGTCCCCGACCCCACCACTGCCAGGACTGGAGGGGTACAATCACCGAAACTAGTGTCCGCGACCCCACCACTGCCAGGACTGGAGGGGTACAATTACCAAAACTAGTGTCCCCGACCCCAACACTGCCAGGACTGGAGGGGTACCATCATTGAAACTAGTGTCCCCGACCCCACCACTGCCAGGACTGGAGGGGTACAATCACCGAAACTAGTGTCCGCGACCCCGCCACTGCAAGGACTGGAGGGGTACAATCACCGAAACTAGTGTCCCCGACACCCCCACAGCCAAGACTGGAGGGGTACAATCACCGAAACTAGTGTCCCCGACCCCACCACTGCCAGGACTGGAGGGGTACAATCACCGAAACTAGTGTCCGCGACCCCGCCACTGCAAGGACTGGAGGGGTACAATCACCGAAACTAGTGTCCCCGACACCCCCACAGCCAAGACTGGAGGGGTACAATCACCGAAACTAGTGTCCCCGACCCCACCACTGCCAGGACTGGAGGGGTACAATCACCGAAACTAGTGTCCCCGACACCCCCACAGCCAAGACTGGAGGGGTACAATCACCGAAACTAGTGTCCTCAACCCCGCCACTGCCAGGACTGGAGTGGTACAATCACCCAAACTAGTGTCCCCGACACCCCCACAGCCAAGACTGGAGGGGTACAATCACCGAAACTAGTGTCCTCAACCCCGCCACTGCCAGGACTGGAAGGGTACAATCACCGAAACTAGTGTCCCCGACCCCACCACTGCCAGGACTGGAGGGGTACAATCACCGAAACTAGTGTCCCCGACCCCGCCACTGCACTGCCAGGACTGGAGGGGTACAAATGCCACAAACTTGAGACCTTGACTTGAACTCCGTTATATGCGGCAACCTTAACCCTTTCTATTCCAGTGTGTTGAAAAAAAAATGTAATATCTAATATCCATAACCACTTCCATAATGTTCTTTATTGTTAACCCATTTCATTCCGAAAAAGAGATCTGAATACACTTGTTAATTTTATAACGTCAGAAATAACGATACAAACAGTCACATTTGACAATCCAATATAAGTTTACGTATAAAAAAAAAATCTTTCATGTTTTGCAAGCGTTGCCTGTCTGCCGGCGGCCTCTTTCCACAATTTTTCAGACTCCCAGCATGCTTTGCAGCTTCTCCTCCTTTTCTAAAGGACTACATCTCCCATGGTACTTTGCTGCCTCATTCCCGTCCTGACTCCGCCTCCTGAAACTCCACCTCTCAGAAGGCGGGCTCTGTGCAGTGTGTGACACAGCAGTGCCTACACACGGGGCATAGTAACTATGGGGATGATATACTAAAAGGCAAATCCACTGTGAACTGCAAGTTCGGTCATGTACAGTGCCTTGAAAAAGTATTCACACCCCTTGAAATTTTCCACATTTTGTCATGTTACAACCAAAAACATAAATGTATTTTATTGGGATTTTATCTGATAGACCAACATAAAGTGGCTCATAATTGTGAAGTGGAAGGAAAATGATGAATGATTTTCAAAATGTTTTACAAATAAATATGTGAAAAGTGTGTGATGTACATTTGTATGGCGCCCCCCGGAGTCAATACTTTGTAGAACCGCCTTTCACTGTAATTACAGCTGCAAGTCTTTTTGGGGATGTCTCTACCAGCTTTGCACATCTAGAGAGGGACATTTCTGCCCATTCTTCTTCTTTGCAAAATATCTCAAGCTCTGTCAGATTGGATGGAGACCGTCTGTGAGCAGCAATTTTCAAGTCTTGCCACAGATTCTCAATGTGATTTAGGTCTGGACTTTGACTAGACCATTCTAACACATAAATATGCTTTGATCTAAACCATTCCATTGTAGCTCTGGCTGTATGTTTCGGGTCGTTGTCCTGCTGGAAGGTGAACCTCCGCCCCAGTCTCAAGTCGTTAGCAGACTCTAACAGGTTTTCTTCTAAGATTGCCCTGTATTTGGCTCCATCTATCTTTCCATCAACTCTGACCAGCTTCCCTGTCCCTGCTAAAGAAAAGCATCCCTACAACATGATGCTGCCACCACCATGTTTCACGGTGGGGATGGTGTGTTCAGGGTGATGTGCAGTGTTAGTTTTCCACCACACATAGTGTTTTGCTTTTAGCCCAAAAATTTCCGTTTTGGTCTCATCTGACCAGATTACCTTCTTCTTCCACATGTTTGCTGTGTCCTCCACATGTCTTCTCACAAACTGCAAACAGGACTTCTTATGACTTTCTTTCACCAATGTCTTTCTTCTTGTCACTCTTCCATAAAGATCAGATCTGTGGAGAACACGACTAATAGTTGTCCTGTGGACAGATTCTCCCACCTGAGCTGTGGATCTCTGCAGCTCCTCCAGAATTACCATGGACCTCTTGGCTCTTCTCTGGTTAATGCTCTCCTTGCCCGGCCGGTCAGTTTAGGTGGACGGCCATGTCTTGGTAGGTTTGTAGTTGTGCCATACTCTTTCCATTTTCCGATGATGGATTGAACAGAGCTCCGTGAAATGTTCAAAGCTTGGAATATTTTTTTTATAACCTAACCCTGCTTTATACTTCTCCACAACTTTATCACTGACCTGTCTGGTGTGTTCCTTTGTCTTCATGATGCTGTTTGTTCACAAAGGTTCTCTAACAAACCTCTGAGGGCTTCACAGAACAGCTGTATTTATACTGAGATTAATGCAATATTAACGCCTTCTGTCCCATAATACACTGCAACATTAACCCCTTACATCTCATAATACTCTGCAACATTAACCCCTTCCATCCCATAATACACTGCAACATTAACCCCTTCCTTCCCATAATACTCTGCAACATTAACCCCTTCCATCCCATAATACTCTGCAACATTAACCCCTTCCTTCCCATAATACACAGCAATATTAACTCCTTCCATCCCATGATGATACTCTGCAAAATTAACCCCTTCCATCCAATAATACACAGCAACATTAACCCCTTCCATCCCATAATACACAGCAGCATTAACCCCTTCCATCCCATAATACTCTGCAACATTAACCCCTTACATCCCATCATACACTGCAACATTAACCCCTTCCATCCCAAAATACTCTGCAACATTAACCCCTTCCATCCCATAATACACAGCAGCATTAACCCCTTCCATCCCATAATACACTGCAACATTAACCCCTTTACATCCCATAATACTCTGCAACATTAACCCCTTCCATCCCATAATACACAACATTAACCCCTTACATCCTATAATACTCTGCAACATTAACCCCTTCCATCCCATAATACACATCGACATTAACCCCTTCCTTCCTATAATACACTGCAACATTAACCCCTTCCAACCCATAATACATTGCAATATTAACCCCTTCCATCTCATAAAACACTGCAACAGTAACCCCTTCCTTCCCATAATACTCTGCAACATTAACCCCTTCCTTCCCATAATACACTGCAACATTAACCCCTTCCTTCCCATAATACTCTGCAACATTAACTCCTTCCTTCCCATAATACACTGCAACATTAACCCCTTCCTTCCCATAATACTCTGCAACATTAACCCCTTCCTTCCCATAATACTCTGCAACATTATCCCCTTATTTCCCATAATACACCTCAACATTAACCCCTTCTATCCCATAATACTCTGCAACATTAACCCCTTCCATTCCATAATACTCTGCAACTTTAACCCCTTCGATCCCATAATACACTGCAATATTAACCCCATTCCATTCCATAATACACAGCGAAATTAACCCCTTCCATCCCATAATACACAGCAGCATTAACCCCTTCCATCCCATAATACTCTGCAACATTAACCCCTTCCATCCCACAATACACAATAACATTAACCCCTTCTATCCCATAATACACTGAAATATTAACCCCTTCCGTCCCATTATACAATGCAACATTAACCCCTTCTATCCCATAATACACTGAAATAATAACCCCTTCCTTCCCATAATACACTGCAACAATAACCCCTTCCATCCCATAATATACTGCAACATTAACCCCTTCCATCCCATAATACTGCAACATTAACCCCTTCTATCCCATAATACACTGCAACATTAACCCCTTCCTTCCCATAATACGCTGCAACATTAACCCTTTCTGTCCCATTATACACTCCAATATTAACCCCTTCCTTCCCATAATACACTGCAACATTAACCCTTTCCATCCCATAATACACAGCACAATGAATCCCTTCCATTTATTAATACACAGCAACATTAACCCCTTCTATCCCATAATACTCTGCAACATTAACCCCTTCCATCCCATAATACTCTGCAACAATAACCCCTTCCTTTCCATAATACACCACAACATTAACCCCTTCCATCCCATAATACACAGCAACATTAACCCCTTCCATACCATAATACACTGCAATATTAACCCTTCCATCCGATAATACTCTGCAACATTAACCCCTTCTGTCCCATAATACACTGCAACATTAACCCCTTCCTTCCCATAACACACTGCAACATTAACCCATTCGATCCCATAATACACTGCACCATTAATCCCTTCTATCCCATAATACACTGCAACATTAACCCCTTCCACCCCATATTACACTGCAATATTAACCTTTCCATCCGATAATACTCTGCAACATTAACCCCTTCTGTCCCATAATACACTGCAACATTAACCCCTTCCATCCCATAATACACTGCAACATTAACCCCTTCCTTCCCATAATACACTGCAACATTAACCCATTTGATCCCATAATATACTGCAACATTAACCCCTTCTATCCCATAATACACTGCAACATTATCCCCTTCCTTTCCATAATACACCACAACATTAACCCCTTCCATCCCATAATACACAGCAACATTAACCCCTTCCATCCCATAATACACTGCAATATTAACACCTTCCTTCACATAATACACTGCAACATTAACCCCTTCTATCCCAAAATACACTGCAACATTAACCCCTTCTATCCCATAATACTCTGCAACATTAACTCCTTCCATCCCAAAATATACTGCAAAATGAACCCCCTCTATCCCATGATACACTGCAACATTAACCCCTTCCACCCCATATTACACTGCGATATTAACCCCTTCCATCCCATAATACACTGCAACATTAATCCCTTCCATCCCATAATATACTGCAACATTAACCCCTTCCATCCTATAATACACTGCAACATTAACCCCTTCCATCCCATAATACACTGCACCATTAACCCCTTCCATCCCATAATACACTGCAACAGTAACCCCTTTCATCCCATAATATTGCCACATTAACCCCTTCCATCCCATAATACACTGCAACATTAACCCCTTCTGTCCCATAATACACTGCAACATTAACCCCTTCCATCCCATAATACACTGCAACAATAACCCCTTTCATTCCATAATACTGCAACATTAACCCCTTCCATCCAATAATACACTGCAACATTAGCCCCTTCCATCCCATAATACACTGCAACATTAACCCCTTCCATCCCATAATACACTGCAACAGTAACCCCTTCCATCCCATAATACACTGCAACAGTAACCCCTTTCATCCCATAATATTGCCACATTAACCCCTTCCATCCCATATTACACTGCCACATTAACCCCTTCCATCCCATAATACACTGCAACAATAACCCCTTCCATCCCATAATACACTGCAACATTAACCCCTTCCTTCCCATAATACACTGCAACATTAACCCATTTGATCCCATAATATACTGCAACATTAACCCATTCGATCCCATAATACACTGCACCATTAACCCCTTCTATCCCATAATACACTGCAACATTATCCCCTTCCTTTCCATAATACACCACAACATTAACCCCTTCCATCCCATAATACACAGCAACATTAACCCCTTCCATCCCATAATACACTGCAATATTAACACCTTCTATCCTATAATACACTGCAACATTAACCCCTTCTATCCCATAATACTCTGCAACATTAACTCCTTCCATCCCATAATATACTGCAAAATGAACCCCCTCTATCCCATGATACACTGCAACATTAACCCCTTCCACCCCATATTACACTGCGATATTAACCCCTTCCATCCCATAATACACTGCAACATTAATCCCTTCCATCCCATAATATACTGCAACATTAACCCCTTCCATCCTATAATACACAGCAACATTAACCCCTTCCATCCCATAATACACTGCACCATTAACCCCTTCCATCCCATAATACACTGCAACAGTAACCCCTTTCATCCCATAATATTGCCACATTAACCCCTTCCATCCCATAATACACTGCAACATTAACCCCTTCTGTCCCATAATACACTGCAACATTAACCCCTTCCATCCCATAATACACTGCAACAATAACCCCTTTCATTCCATAATACTGCAACATTAACCCCTTCCATCCAATAATACACTGCAACATTAGCCCCTTCCATCCCATAATACACTGCAACATTAACCCCTTCCATCCCATAATACACTGCAACAGTAACCCCTTCCATCCCATAATACACTGCAACAGTAACCCCTTTCATCCCATAATATTGCCACATTAACCCCTTCCATCCCATATTACACTGCCACATTAACCCCTTCCATCCCATAATACACTGCAACAATAACCCCTTTCATTCCATAATACTGCAACATTAACCCCTTCCATCCCATAATACACTGCAACATTAACCCCTTCCATCCCATAATACACTGCAACATTAACCCCTTCCATCCCATAATACACTGCAACAGTAACACCTTTCATCCCATAATATTGCCACATTAACCCCTTCCATCCCATATTACACTGCAACATTAACCCCTTCTGTCCCATAATACACTGCAACATTAACCCCTTCCATCCCATAATACACTGCAACATTAACCCCTTCCATCCCATAATACACTGCAACATTAACCCCTTTCATTCCATAATACTGCAACAATAACCCCTTCCATCCTATAATACACTGCAACATTAACCCCTTCCATCCTGTATCACACGACTTTTATAGCATTCTATGGCCTATGCCCTTTCCATCCCATAATATTCTACAAAATGAACTCCTTTCCTTCCAATACACTCTCTACAGCCTTAACCCCTTCCTATCTGTAGTACTCCACACATGACTCCCTTTTATAATACTCTGCAGCCTTCTAAGGAAACCACTATTGATTTATTGATTTATTGATTCATTTAATAATGTCATTATCATGTTGATGAGGGGGCAAAATATAAGCAGATTAAACTTCAGTTTTAAACCTTTAATAGGTGACATTTAGTTTTCTCTGTTGCCTTGCCATTTCTTTTATAAAATCCTGTTTTCACCTTTTTTTTTCCATCATTTTCTCAGAGCTGCTGATCCTCCTGCAGCCCTTTTTTCAGTCACTTCCTGTCTACCATGCGCTCGCTCTAGTATTTCTAGTATTCGGCAACAGTCGACTGTGTCTTTGTAGCTTGTGGGGGTGCAGACGCTTGTAGTCTCTGGCGGGGGGGGGGATGCGACACAGTGGTGGAGAAACCCTTGTTGGCAATCACAGAAGTTAAGACGTTTCTTGTGGTTGGCCACCACATTTGCACACATCTCAGGAGGGATTTTAGTCTACTCTTTTTTACAGATCTTCTCTAAATCCTTAAGGTTTTCTGGCTGCTGCTTGGCAACTTGGACTTTCAGTTCGCTCCATAAGGGTCAGACATTTCTTGTAGTTGGCCACCAGGCTTGCACACATCTCAGGAGGGGTTTTGGTCCACTCTTCTTTACAGATCTTCTCTAAATCCTTAAGGCTTCTTGGCTGTCGCTTGGCAACTCGAACTTTCAGTTCGCTCTATAAGGGACAGACGTTTCTTGTAGTTGGCCACCAGGTTTGCATACATCTCAGGAGAATTCTGGTCCACTCTTCTTTACAGATCTTCTCTAAATCCTTAAGGTTTCTTGGCAGTCGCTTGGCAACTCGGACTTTCAGTTCGCTCCATAAGGGTCAGACGTTTCTTGTAGTTGGCCACCAGGTTTGCACACATCTCAGTAGAGATTCTGGTCCACTCTTCTTTACAGATCTTCTCTAAATCCTTAATTTTCTTGGCTGTCGCTTGGCAATTCTGAGTTTCAGTTCACTCCATAAGGGTCAGACGTTTCTTGCAGTTGACCACCAGGTTTGCACACATCCCAGGAGGGGTTTTGGTCCACTCTTCTTTACAGATCTTCTCTAAATCCTTAAGGTTTCCTGGCTGTCGCTTGGCAACTCGGACTTTCAGTTCGCTCCATAAGGGTCAGACATTTCTTGTAGTTGGCCACCAGGCTTGCACACATCTCAGGAGGGATTTTGGTCCACTCTTCTTTACAGATCTTATCTAAATCCATATGGCTTCTTGGCTGTCGCTTGGCCACTCCAACTTTCAGTTTGCTCCATAAGGGTCAGACGTTTCTTGTAGTTGACCACCAGGTTTGCACACATCCCAGGAGGGGTTTTGGTCCACTCTTCTTTACAGATCTTTTCTAAATCCTTAAGGTTTCTTGGCAACTCGAACTTTCAGTGCCCTCTACAAATTTTCTGTAGGATTAAGGTCTAGACACTGGCTAGGCCACTCCATGACCTTAATGTGCTTCTTCTTGAGCCACTCCTTTGTTGCCTTGGCGGTATGTTTTTTTGGGTCATTGCCATGCTGGAAGACCCATCCACGGCCCATCTTCAGTGTTCTGGCTGAGGGAAGAAGGTTCTCATCCAAGATTTTACAATACATGGCCCCATCCATTGGCCCCTCAATGCGGCAAAGTCGGGCTGTACCTTTAGCAGAGAAACAGCCCCAAAGAATTATGTTTCCACCTCCATGCTTGACTGTAGGGATGGTGTTCTTAGTGTTATGGTCACCATTTTTCTTCCTTCAAATACGGTGAGTCGAGTTAATGCCAAAGAGCTCAACTTTGGTCTCATCTAACCACAGCAATTTCTCCCAATCCTCCTTTGAATCATTTAGATGTTCATTGGCAGGACTGTACATGTGCCTCCTTGAGAACGGGGACTCACCGTATTTGGAGGAAGAAAAATGCTGACTATGAACCTAAGAACGCCATCCCTACAGTCAATCACAGAGGTGGAAACATGATGCTTTGGGGCTGTTTCTCTGCCAAAGGCACAGGCCGACTTTGCCATTGAGGGGCCAATAGATGGGGCCATGTATTGTAAAATCTTGGATGAGAACCTTCTACCCTCAGCCAAAACACTGTGGATGGGTTTTCCAGCATGACAATGACCCAAAACATACCGCCAAGGCTACAAAGGGGTGGCTCAAGAAGAAGCACTTTAAGGTCATGGAGTGGCCTAGCCAGTCTCCAAACCTTAATCCCATAGAATATGTATGGAGGGAGATGAAAGTTCGAGTTGCCAAGCAACAGTCAAGAAACCTTAGAGAAGATCTGTAAAGAAAAAATCCCTCCTGAGATGTGTGCAAACCTGGGGACCAGCTACAAGAAACATCTGACCTCTGTGCTTGCCAAGGGTTTTTCCTAAGTACTAAGTCATGTTTTCTTTGGGGATCAAATACTTATTTTACTCACTGAACTGCAACTCCATTTATAACATTTGTATCGTGTTTTTTTCTAGATTTTTGGATGATATTCTGTCTCTATCGTATAAAAGTCACCTTTGATAAATATTATAGACCCTTCATTTCTTTGTAAGTGGGAGAACTTACAAAATCTGCAGAGGGTCAAATAATTATTTTCCCCACTGTAGGGGAACATTTAAAACATTTTTATATTTCTACTTTATTGGGTCTTTTTAGTTTACAAATTGCCTGATTATTCCCACAACTGTCATGAATAATTCCTGTAGTGTGCCTAATACAGTGCCTTGATAAAGTATTCATACCCCTTGAAATTTCCCACACTTTGTCATGTTACAACCAAAGACGTAAATGTATTTTATTGGGATTTTATGTGATAGATCAACACAAAGTGGCACATAATTGTGAAGTGGAAGGAAAATGATAAATGTTTTTCAAAAATATTTACAAATAAATATCTGAAAAGTGTGGGGGGCATTTGTATTCAGCCCCCTTAACTCTGATTCCCCAAACTAAAATCTAGTGGAACCAATTGCCTTTAGAAGTCACCTAATTAGTAAATAGAGTCCACCTGTGTGTAACTTAATCTCAATATAAATACAGCTGTTCTGTGAAGCCCTCAGAGGTTTGTTAGAGAACCTTAGTGAACAAACAGCATCATGAAGGCCAAGGAACACACCAGACAGGTCAGGGATAAAGTTATGGAGAAGTTTAAAGCAGGGTTAGGTTATAGAAAAATATCCCAAGCTTTGAACATCTCACGGAGCACTATTCAATCCATCATCCGAAAATGGAAATTGTATGGCAAAACTGCAAACCTACCAAAACATGACCGTCCACCTAAACTGACTGGCCGGGCAAGGAGAACATTCATCAGAGAAGCAGCCAAGAGGTCCATGGTAACTCTGGAGGAGCTGCAGAGATCCACAGCTCAGGTGGGAGAATCTGTCCACAGGACAACTATTAGTCGTGTTCTCCACAAATCTGGCCTTTATGGAAGAGTGGCAAGAAGAAAGACATTGGTGAAAGAAAGTCATAAGAAGTCCTGTTTGCAGTTTGTGAGAAGCCATGTGAGGGACACAGCAAACATATGGAAGAAGGTGCTCTGATCAGATGAGACCAAAATTGAAGTTTTTGGCCTAAAAGCAAAACGCTATGTTTGGTAGAAAACTAACACTGCACATCACCCTGAACACACCATCCCCACTGTGAAACATGGTGGTGGCAGCATCACGTTGTGGGGATGCTTTTCTTCAGCAGGGACATTGAAGCTGGTCAGAGTTAATTGCTGTTCACAGACGCTCTGCAATCAATCTGACAGAGCTTGAGCTTTTTTGCAAAGAAGAATGGGCAAAAATGTCCCTCTCTAGATGTGCAAAGCTGGTAGAGACATCCCCGGAAAGACTTTCAGCTGTAACTGCAGAGAAAGGGGATTCTACAAAGTATTGACTCCGGGGGGCGCTATACAAATGCCCCCCGCACTTTTCACATATTTATTTGTAAAACGTTTTGAAAACCATTTATCATTTTCCTTCTACTTCACAATTATGTGCCACTTTGTGTTGGTCTATCACATAAAATCCCAATAAAAATACATTTATGTTTTTGGTTGTAACATGACAAATGGTGGAAAATGTCAAGGAGTACGAATACTTTTTCAAGGCACTGTATGTGTATTTCTTATGCTCATCAGTGCCATCTAGTGGCCATAATGTGGTATTTTTTCTGATTGCGGTATTCCAGGAAAGCACTGCATTATGGCCACTAGATGGAGCTGATGATCATAGGAAACACACATATTAGACACATTACAGGAATTATTCATGATAGTTGTGGGAATGCTCAGGTTTATATGTCATTTTAGCTTTTAGGTTTGGATCTTTTTTAACTATAAGTTAGCAACCTTCTCCTAAATATCCGTGCTGCCCACTTGTTGGTAAACCTGTTATTTCCTAGTAGGCCTTTCTTTTAGGTGACCAGTGAACACAGCAGTAGTGAACATGACTATAGACAGGCCTTGTGACTTGCTACAAAGTTACAATGTACAGTCTGATCACTGGGGGATGGGAGAGGGAGGGGAGACTCCCTCCTGCCTGCAGCAGACTGATGACATCATCTCAGCATTGGCAAAGTCACTCAAGGATGGCTTTTTAATGATAAAAGATGGAGCTTTTCTGATAATTGATATGATGACATGTAAGGGATTTATTAATGGAGACTTGTAAAGTTACTGACAGGTCCACTTTAACCTCCATATTCACAGTCTCAAGCCACAAGCCGATGTGTGATCCAGAATTATCTGTGCAATCGGGTTCTTGTTTTTGGTCATCTTCTCTGACGCGGGGACCTTCCATAATGCCTACTTTACAGGTTGGTCCCGACCGGACCATCTTTAAATATGCAGGGGCTGCCCATCATGCCCACTTTATAGGTTGGTCCCACCCAAACCCCACCTCTAAAATTGCAAGGTCTGCTCATTATGCCCACATTATGGGTTGTCCCACCCACATCCCGCTTCTAAATATGTGAGGACCACCCAGCATGTCCACTTTATGGGCCGGTTGGTTCGGCACAGAGCCCACCTTTAAATATGTAGGGACTATCCATCATGATCATTTTATAGATTGGTCCCACCCAGATTCTGCCTTTAAATGTGCAGGGCTTATCCATCATGCCTACTTTACGGGTTGGTCCTGCCCAGATGCTTGCCTTTAGATATGCTGGAACTTTCCATCATGCCCACTTTATAGGTTGGTCCCACCCAGATCTCACCTTTAATTATACAGTACAAGGACTGCTCATCATATGTACTTTATTGATTGGTCCCACCCATGAACCTGTGAGGATCACACATCATGCCACCTTTATAGGGATCCCGCCTTTAAACATGTGGGGACCACCCGTAATACCTTATATACAGGTTGGTCCCTCCCCAGCCCCAACTCCAAATATTCAGGGACTGCCCATGATGCCCACTTTATGGGTTGGTCCCGCCCAGACCCCAATTTTAAACATATGGGGACCACTTATATTGCCTTCTTTACAGGTTGGTCCATCCCAGACCTCACCACTAAATATGCAAGGACTGCCCATTATGCCCACTTTACAGACTGATTCCGCCTCTAGATATATGGGGACCATCCTTCATGCCTACTTAATGGGTTGGTCTCACCTAGACTCCACCTCTAAATATACAGGGTCTGCTCATCATGCCCTCTTTTACAGGTTGGTCTGGTCCAGACCCTGTCTTTAAATATGCAGGAGCTGCCCTCTTTATAGGTTGATTCTGCACAGACCCCACCTCTAGATATGTGGGGACCACCCTTCATGCCTACTTTATGGGTTGGTCTCACCTAGACTCCACCTCTAAATTCACAGGGACTGCCCATCATGCCCTCTTATGGGTTGGTCCGGTCCAGACACCGTCCTTAAATATGCAAGGCCTGCACACTTTATAGGTTGATTCCGCACAGACTCCGCCTCTAGATATGTGGGGACCACCCACCATGCCTACTTTATGGGTTGGTCCCACCCAGATCCCACCTTTAAACTTGTGGGGACCATCCATAATGCCTTCTTTAAAAGTTGGTTTATCCCATACCCAACCTCTAAATATGCATGGACTACCCATCATGCCTTCTTTACAGGATGGTCCTGTCCAGACCCCGCTTTTAAATATGCAGGGACTTACCACCATGCCCACTTTACAGATTGCTTCTGCACAGACCCTGCTTCTAGATATGTGGGGACCACCCATTATGCCTACTTTATGGGTTGGTCCCACCTAGACTCCACCTCCAAATTTACAGAGACTGGCCATCATACCCTCATTACAGGTTGGTATGGTCTAGACCCTGTCTTTAAATATGCAGGAGCTGCCCAATTTATAGGCAGATTCCGTACAGACCCCAAACTCTAGATATGTGGGGACCACCCACCATGCCTACTTTATGGGTTGGTCCCACCCAGATCCCACCTTCAATCTTTTGGGGACCATCCATAATGCCTCCTTTCTAGGTTGGCCCATACCAGACCCCACCTCTAAATATGCATGGACTAACCATCATGCCCTCTTTACAAGATGGTCCTGTCCAGACCCCTGCCTTTAAATATGCAGGGAATTCCCAGCATGCCCACTTTACAGGTTGCTTCTGCACAGACCCCGCCTCTAGATATGTGGGGACCACCTATCATGCCTGCTTTATGGGTTGTCCCACCTAGACTTCACCTCTAAATATGCAGGGACTGCCCATCATGGCCCCTTCACAGGTTGGTCCTGTTCAGACCCCAGCCAACAAATATGCAAGGAACACTCATCATGCCCAATTTATAGGTTGATGTCACACAGACCCCACCTCTAAATATGCAGGGACTGCCATTCAGGTCCACTTTATGGTGAATTCCGCCCAGACCCCTGCCTCTAAATTTGGGAGCACCAGCCACTTGCAACCCCAATTCTCGCAATTATTGCCTTTTTTGATTGCTGTGCATGTACAACTAAAATAAGATTGATGCTGTAATCCTGGAACATGGCCCAGGACACAGTATAGGAGGGCCAAGATGAGGGACTGTCCTGGCAAATCCGGACAGTTGCCATCTATTCATGTGCGTCCCATTGAGGAGATTTTTACTTTGGATCCTGTGTGCTTGAAGAGTGAGGGTAGTTATTTGTTGTAATTAGGAAGAGATTAGAGAAAGGGGTTAGGTTACGGGTACATGCGAATATGTGGGTAGGTGCAGCGTGGTGTGGCGGCAGAGAACACTTGGAGTCCAGTGGCAAAAAACAGAACTGTATTGAAATTAAAGTCCAGCAATGCAAAAGCCCGGTGGGGGGGCAACCCGACCAGAAGCACTTACAGCAGGGTTTCTCAACCAGGGTTCCATGGAACCTTAAGATTAGGGGTTCCTTGAGCAATGAACAATTTCTGCCATTCAGATAAGTTCCCACTGACATCATTGATCTTTTTAACTATCTGTAAGGGAGTAATTCTTTCCAAAGACCAGAAGTGTCAGGAGAATTCTTCCCACTGACCATCACACTAATGTATCATGAGTTGTAGTTACAGTAATTTTAGCAGGGGTTCCCTGAGACCAGAAAGTTATTTCTAGGGTTCCTCTGTGTTTAAAAGATTGAGAAAGGCTGACATACAGGATGCCACAGCCATTTGTCGTAGTAGTAGGTCCTAGGTGTGTCAACAGCGTCAGTCTCAAATGAGGCCTGGCCAGTCCATACCAAAGTGGGGAGGATTCCAGAAAGAATTTGCGTGTCTCTACACTCTCCCTACTCGTCTGGAACCTCTGCCCGATGCTAGCACTGCCCCTGACAGAATGGTATCCTGTCCCTACACTAGCCACACACCAAATGCGCACCAAGCGCAGGAGCCAGGGTCCCAGATAGACTCTGCCTGACCAAAGATGGCCTCTAGAATCACATGGGGCGCCAGCATCCAAACGGAATCAGGAAACCATAGAGGAATTAACTTTCCTCTAGACTTCCTCCCCATCTGCAATTCCGTTGTGGTTGAGTGCCACCTGCAGTGGAGAAAGCAGACTGCACCTGCCTACACTGTTATCTTAAAACAGAACTTGCGTGAGAGTGTTAGGTCTGCTTATTTCTAAAGCACTCCCCCAAAGTATCATTTCATAGCAGAATAGCCCCTCCTACTCTCAGAGACCTCCTTGTTATACAGCAGCCATTCTCAACCAGGGTTCCGTGGAACCCTAGGGTTCCTCCAGAGGTGGATAGGGGTTCCTTGAGCTGTGGTTGATTTATCTCCTGTTTGATGGTGCCTACATAATTCTGAGCCAATGCCACTTGGAGGAGCCAGTGGTATGACACCAATGATCCTTATAGCTCTCTGTAAGGGGACTATTCTTATGCCCTGTACACACGGTCGAACATTGATCGGACATTCCGACAACAAAATCCATGGATTTCTTCTGACAGATGTTGGCTCAAACTTGTCTTGCATACACACGGTCACACAAAGTTGTCGGAAAATCCGATCGTTCTAAACGTGGTGACGTAAAACACGTACGTCGGGACTATAAATGGGGCAGTAGCCAATAGCTTTGGTCTCTTAATTTATTTTGAGCACGCGTGGCACTTTGTGCGTCGGATTTGTGTACACACAATCAGAATTTCAGACAACGGATTTTGTTGTCGGAAAATTTTATAGCAAGCTCCGATGAAAAATGTGTGATGGAGCCCACACATGGTCGGAATTTCCGACAACAAGGTCCTATCACACATTTTCCATCGGAAAATCCGACCGAGTGTACGGGGCATAACACTGACCACCAAAGTAAGGGGCATTGTTCCCACTGACCCCCAATGAATGGGTTTTATCAGGGGTTCCCGAGACCTGAAAATAATTTTAAGGGTATCCCTGGGCTAAAAAGGTTGAGAAAGGCTGTTATACAGTATCCTTTTCTGGTAGAATAGCCCCTCCCACTATTAGTGCACACTGTCATGTGACACTGAGAATACTTTTAGAACACACCCCAATGTTTTTATTCATCTGCATCAGGAAACCCCTATATTATAAGCCAGTTGAATCAAACACATGGATACAAATGGACATTAGAACTGAAATGGTATATCCGGGGATGATGGAGGGTATGATCTGACAAAGAACCGGCTTGCAGTGCAGCAATACCCCTGAAGAACACCAATGACAGGATGGGGTTGGGTGTTTCTGGCTTCTGTCAGGTAGGCTGTAAGGGGCCCTGTGATTTCTAATAGCCATTACATACAATGCAGTTCCATCCATTTTTGACCCCTTTTAGGCCTTCAGCAGAATAGAGGCCTCAGTTGTGCAGATCTGTTCTATTAACTGTAACCTTCTGCAGCTTACAGCCTGGAGAGAAGAGGAAATCACCTGGGATGTGTTATACTGCTATATATAAGAGCTGGGGTCTTCCCATCACCCCCCTTTGACACATCCAACCCCCAATCCCAACCATTTTTGGCTTATTAGTTGAGCATCATGGGAAATGTAGTTCCAAAACATCTGGGATGCTAAGGTTCGCCATCACTGTTATAGAAGGTCTTCGTTTAGTGTTAGTAGTTAGGGTGGTCTTAAAGAAGGGCTTTGTTTAGTGTTAGGATTTAAGGTGGTCTTCCTTTAGAGGGGCTTTGTTTAGTGTTAGGGTTTAGGGTGGTCTTCCTATAGAAGGGCTTTGTTTGGTGGTAGGGGCTGGGGTGGTCTTCTTTACGGCAGACTTTGCCCGGCGGACGGGATTTGGTCGGACAATTCGATCGTGTGTGAGCTCCAGCGGACTTTGTTTTCTCAAAAGTTGGACGGACTTAGATTTGAAACATGTTTTAAATTAATCCGTCGAAATCGAGTCCGGTCAAAAAGTCCGCCGTCTGTATGCTAGTTCGACAGACATAAAGCCATGCTAGGGCAGCTATTGGCTACTGGCTATGAACTTCCTTGTTTTAGTCCGGTCGTACGTCATCACGTACGAATTCGACGGACTTTGATGGATTGTGTGTAGGCAAGTCCGTTCATTCAGAAAGTCCGTCGTAAAGTACGACGAAAAGTCCGCCGGGCAAAGTCTGCCGTAAAGTCCGCTCGTGTGTACGGGGCATTACTTATAGGGCTTCCTTCCTTGGGTGGTTTACTGGCAGGTAGTGAAGTTTTAGTAAAGGGTTAAGTACTAAGACATCGTGTTAAGGTGTTATTAAAGTATTACTTAAGGCAAAACATTTTTTTTAGTTTTTGATAGAGTGGAGAGTGATTGGAACCCCTGTCAGTCAGCTTGCACTGATCTTCATACATTAAGTCATTTCAGGGTAAGAAAAGCTGGGACTGTCCCACCAGCACTATGATAGCTGTGCGTGATGGGGTCAAATTAGTCTGGGATGCCTTCGTGCAGCATAAGTCCACAGCTCAGCTTCTACTCCCTACTTTTCAGACTTTTGATGAGACATTGACCCTAACCAGTTTGTCTGTCCTTCCCCCTGGCCACAGAATTTCCCCTCCTTCTTTGCGTTGCTGAAGGGCGGGCAGCCATTTTTTATTTTAGCATAGGGACAAAGTGGTTTATAGGCCTACAATTCTCTTTTTATTTGTATGGTTGTCCCTGCCTGTGTTTGCTGGAACAGGGCAGCGATGTTGTCCCACCAACACATTGACAGCTGCTCATTATTGCCTCCTAGGGTTAACCGAAATCATCTGATCCTCACTTGAGCATCCTATCGGTTGTCAGATGAAAACCGAGACTGTCCCACATTGACAAGTGCTCATTATTGCCTCCTAGGGTTATCGAAAATCATCTGATCCTCACTTGAGCATCCTATCAGTTGTCAGATTGGGATAGGGATGTATACCGGTCCATCTATGGTCACCGTGCGGCTTTAGGTCCATTCTCCTGGCTTCAAATGACCTGCTTATATTAATTAGAGTAATTTCAAGGTATGAAAACCGGGACTGTCCCACCAACACATTGACAGGTGCTCATTATTGCCTCCTAGGGTTATCCAAAATCATCTGATCTTCACTTGAACGTCCTATCAGTTGTGAGATGAAAACCGAGACTGTCCCACCAACACATTGACAGCTGCTCATTATTGCCTCCTATGGTTAACCGAAATCATCTGATCCTCACTTGAGTGTCCTATCGGTTGTCAGATGAAAACCGAGACTGTCCCACCAACACATTGACAGGTGCTCATTATTGCCTCCTAGGGTTATCCAAAATCATCTGATCCTCACTTGAGCATCCTATCAGTTGTCAGATTGGGATAGGGATGTATACCGGTCCATCTATGGTCACCGTGCGGCTTTAAGTCCATTCTCCTGGCTTCAAATGATCTGCTTATATTAACTAGAGTAATTTCAAGGTATGAAAACCGGGACTGTCCCACCAACACATTGACAGGTGCTCATTTTATGCCTCCTAGGGTTATCCAAAATCATCTGATCCTCACTTGAACGTCCTATCAGTTGTCAGATGAAAACCGAGACTGTCCCACCAACACATTGACAGCTGCTCATTATTGCCTCCTAGGGTTACTTGAAATCATCTGATCCTCACTTGAGCGTCCTATCGGTTGTCAGATGAAAACCGAGACTGTCCCACCAACACATTGAGAGGTGCTAATTATTGCCTCCTAGGGTTATCCAAAATCATCTGATCCTCACTTGAGCATCCTATCAGTTGTCAGATTGGGATAGGGATGTATACCGGTCCATCTATGGTCACCGTGCGGCTTTAGGTCCATTCTCCTGGCTTCAAATGACCTGCTTATATTAATTAGAGTAATTTCAAGGTATGAAAACCGGGACTGTCCCACCAACACATTGATAGGTGCTCATTATTGCCTCCTAGGGTTACTTGAAATCATCTGATCCTCACTTGAGCGTCCTATCGGTTGTCAGATGAAAACCGAGACTGTCCCACCAACACATTGAGAGGTGCTAATTATTGCCTCCTAGGGTTATCCAAAATCATCTGATCCTCACTTGAGCATCCTATCAGTTGTCAGATTGGGATAGGGATGTATACCGGTCCATCTATGGTCACCGTGCGGCTTTAGGTCCATTCTCCTGGCTTCAAATGACCTGCTTATATTAATTAGAGTAATTTCAAGGTATGAAAACCGGGACTGTCCCACCAACACATTGACAGGTGCTTATTATTGCCTCCTAGGGTTAACCGAAATCATGTGATCCTCACTTGAGCGTCCTATCGATTGTCAGATGAAAACCGAGACTGTCCCACCAACACATTGATAGGTGCTCATTATTGCCTCCCAGGGTTACCCAAAATCATCTGATCCTCATTTGAGCTTCCTAACGGTTGTCAGATGAAAACCGAGACTGTCCCACCAACACATTGATAGGTGCCCATTATTGCCTCCCAGGGTTACCCAAAATCATCTGATCCTCATTTGAGCTTCCTAACGGTTGTCAGATGAAAACCGAGACTGTCCCATCAACACGTTGATAGCTGTGCGTGATGGGCTCAAATTAGTCTTGGACACCTTTGTGCAGCATAAGTCCACAGCTCAGCTTCTACTCCCCATTTTTCAGACTTTTGAGGAGACTCGAATCTAACCAGTCTGTCTGCCCTTCCCCCTAGCCATAGGATTTACCCTCCTTCTTAGCCCTACGGAAGGGCGGGCAGCCATTTTTTTTTTTTGCATAGGGACAAACTGATGTACAGGATTTTGGTTTGATTTCCCAGTTTGCATGGCTGTCCCGGCCTGTGTTTTCCTTTGACAGGGCAGGGGCGACATGCCCACGACCAATTGCACTTATCTCCCTGTTGACCTGTTCTGTGAACAGAGATGATCACAGAGGGCCACAACTACTGTAGGATTGTCCATGCTGCTTCCCTCAGCCATAGGTGGGGTAGATGTCCTCCATGATTTACCACCTTCCATTGCTGCTATCAAAGAATCACCCAAAACGGCAAATATCTGTAATCAGTAATGAGGATCCAAGCTACTCACTATAGGGTTTGCCAAAATCATCCGATCCTCACTTGAGTGTCTATTCAGTAGACATGTGCAGAACGGAAAAATGTGTTTTGTTTCGTTTTCGATTTGATTCGTTATTTACATAAATTCGTTTAGTTACATCTCTTTAAACCATTTAATTTGTTTTCGGAATTCATTTATTCGTATTAGAATTTTTCGATTTAAATTTGGATCGATTCGAATCAATTTAGAAAAGTTTTCGCATTCGAATAGTTTTCCAATTTACAAAGAGAATGAAATAGATTAGAAAATAAAAAAAACAGAATAGAAAAAAAAATAGAATAGAAAAGAATATAACAGAACATAAAATGATAGAATATAATAAGGTAAAACAGAACAAAATAGGATAAAAAATAAAAGAACAGAATGGAATGGAATAGAACAGAAATTAATAGAAAAGAATAAAAAAAAGAATATAATTAAATAGAAAGATTATAACCATCTTCTGAAATTCAAATAGAATAGAATAGAATAAAAAATAGAATAGAATAGAAATATAAGAATATAATAGCACATAAAAGAATAGAATATAATAAAGTAAAACAGAACAAAATACGATAGAAAACAAAAGAACAGAATGGAGTAGAATAGAAATGAAAAGAATAAAAAAAGAATATAATTAAATAGAAAGATTATAACCATCTTTTGAAATTCAAATAGAATAGAATTTTAAAAAAAAACAATAGAACAGAATAGAAATAATATAACTATTTTTTAAAATTCAAATAGAATCAATTTGAATTTGAATAAAATAACAAAGAATAGAGTAGAATAGAATAGCAAATAACACAATAGTATAGAAAAAACAACAGAATAGAATAGAATAGACTGAATATAACCATCTTCCTATTCAAATCTATTCTTTTCTATTCAAATTCAAATTTATTCTTTGAATTTTGGGAAATGGTTATATTCTTTCTATTCTATTCTATTCTATTCTATTGTTTTTTTTTTAATTAGATTCTTTTTTTTATTTGTTTATTCTATTCTATTCTATTATTTTATTTTCTATTCTATTCTTTTCTATTCAAAATCAAATTTATTCTATTTGAAATTAGAATTTCGGAAGATGGTTATATTCTTTCTATTCTATTCCATGCTGTTATTTTTTTCTATACTATTCTGTTATTTTCAATTCTATTCTAATCTATTTTTTTCTGTCCTATTCTTTTCTCATGTATTAAAACTCAAATTTACTGTATTCGATTTGAAATTCGAATTTCAGATGATGGTTATATTCTTTCTATATGATTCTATTCTCTTCTGTTCTATTCTATTCTATTCTATTCTATTCTATTCTATTCTATTCTATTTGTTTCTAATATATTCTAGTCTATTCTGTTCTCTTATTTTCTATTCTATTTTATTCAGTTTTACCTATTATATTCTATTCTTTTATTTTCTGTTATATTCTTTTCTATCCTATTATTTTTTTTCTATTCTATCCCTTTATTTTCTATTCCTTTTTTTATTCTCTTCGGAAATTTGAAAATTATTCGAATTGGAAAACGATTCGCAATCGAATTTCATCCGAATTTTATTTTCGTTATTTTGGATTTGTTTTAAATTCTTATATTCTTTTCTCTTCTATTTTCTTTTCTATTCTATCCCTTTATTTTCTATTCCTTTTGTATCCTCTTTGGAAATTTGAAGATTATTCAGATTCGAAAGCGATTTGCATCCGAATTTCGTCCGAATATTATTTTCGTTATTTCGGATTCGTTTTCAATCCTTATATTCTTTTCTCTTCTATTATTTTTTTTCTATTTTATCCCTTTATTTTCTATTCCTTTTGTATCTGAAGATTATTCAGATTCGAAAGCGATTTTCGTCCGAATATTATTTTTGTTATTTTTCGGATTCGTTTTAAATTCGGTACTATTGTAATTTGGAAATTCGGATACATTTGAATTTCCAAAAAAACTAAAATTTGTCAGAATTTCAATTCGGAACTAAACGAACCAATCCTACCGCCAGCACCACATTGGACGGGTGGCTGCCATGATAACATTGGGATATTGGTGTCATGACACTGTAACAAAGCCAGGAGGATTGTTTTGGGGATTGGGCACCGGTAGTGTAGGTAGGGGGCAGCGTGGATTTGGAGGGAATGCTGTCAGTACCCTGTAAGTTAAGTGCAGCTTCTTTGGGGTTAAAGTGAACCTGTAGGCACACAAGTCCACACCGCTACCATGTTCCCATGGCAGGCCCTGGGCTTGGCGGTTGCCTAATGAGATGCCAAGCTCTGTATTGCAGAAGGAAGGGAAAGTGGCACATGTTCCCCTATGCTTAAAACTGGTAGTTCTTAATAGGTCTAGCAGTTAATTGATAGAGCAGGGGACTATAGGAATGTGGGGAAGTGCGGCGTAGTGCAGCGGTGGCAGAAAACAGTCAGAGTCCAGGATTTTATTGTAATTGAAGTTCAGAAATACACAACAAGCCAGACGGGAAGGAAACCCGACCGGGAGCACTCCCAGGATGTAACAGCCATGAGTAGTAGCAGAAGACCTCAGGTGTGCTGACAGCACCTGTCTCGAGGGGCAGAATGCGGCCTGGCCAGTCCGTACCCAAGCGGGGAGGCTGTCCCTGACTCCCGAAGGCCAGGGTCTTAAGTAGACTCTGCCTGACCCAAGATGGCGGCCAGAACCACATGGGGTGACAGCATCCAACTGGATAGCTGCACTTTGTGACCCAGGAAACCATAGAGGAAATAGCTTCCTCTTGACTTGACTTCCCTCTGCAATGCTGCTGTGGTTGAGCGCCACCTTCAGTGGAGAAAATAAACTGCACCTGCCTACAGTATGGTTTCCGCCTATTCGGGTTTGACCCAGACAGTCCAGGTTTGCAACTTGTGTTGGGGTTTCTGCCAACCTGAACCCCGGACCCCACATACCTCCAGTCCGGTCAGGTAAATCTGTCCCAGGAAACTCAGTGGGGTATCCTCAGGAATTCCTGTCGCCTATCCCTTGCTCTTACTCTTCTGTGTGCTCTCTGCTCTGCATTCTCCCTCTGCCAGCACCAGCCCAAACCCCCCCCCCCCCCCGCGTGCGACTGAATGATCATTGGTTGCTAGGACCACCGGTGTCCTAGCAACCGGTGACGCTTCTGCAGAGTGCCTCATGTCGGTAAGGAGTTAGACAGTCTTATAGAAGGGGTCAGTGGTTGCTGTTATAAGGTGGTGGTCTCTCTCTAATGGAGGTCTCTAAAGAAGGGGGGGGGCACTGATATAAGGGCACTGTGAGCTAAAAGGGACCTCTAATGGTGACTGCTGATCTAATGCTGACCAACCATTAGATCAGCAGTCAACATCCCCATTAGAGACCCCCATTATATCAGAGTCACCTTATATTAGCATCCCCCCTTACAGACCCCGATGATATCAGAATCCCTTGATATTAACACCCCCTTAGAGACCCCCTATTAGATCAGAGTCTCCTTATATCAGCGACCCCCCACCCCCTTAGAGACCAAAAATTGCAGTGTTCCACTAAAGTGTTCAGGTTTATCTTGAGGAAAAGGTGGCAACCCTAGCCTACAGCTCCTGGTATGAAGCAAACCTTACAGTTAGCCTAGTATAGAGTACCCAATCGCTGAAATCATATACAGTATCTCAAGTGAATACACCCCTCACATTTTTGTAAATATTTTATTATATCTTTTCATGTGACAACACTGAACAAATGACACTTTGCTACAATGTAAAGTAGTGAGTGTACAGCTTGTATAACTGTAAATTTGCTGTCCCCTCAAAATAACTCAAAATAAAAATAACACACAACCATTAATGTCTAAACCGCTGGCAACAACAGTGAGTACACCCCTAAGTGAAAATGTCCAAATTGGGCCCAAAGTGTCAATATTTAGTGTGGCCACCATTATTTTAGAGCACTGTCTTAACCCTCTTTGGGCATGGAGATCACCAGAGCTTCACAGGTTGTCACTGGAGTCCTCTTCCACTACTCCATGACGACATCATGGGGCTGGTGGATGTTAGAGACCTTGCGCTCCTCCGCCTTCCGTTTTGAGGATGCCCCACAGATGCTCAATAGGGTTTAGGTCTGGAGACATGCTTGGTTAGTCCATCACCTTTACCCTCAGCTTCTTTAGCAAGGCAGTGGTCATCTTGGAGGTGTGTTTAGGGTCGTTATCATGTTGGAATACTGCCCTGCAGCCCAGTCTCCGAAGAGAGGGGATCATGCTCTGCTTCAGTATGTCACAGTACATGTTGGCATTCATGGTTCCCTCAATGAACTGTAGCTCCCCAGTGCTGGCAGCACTCATGCAGCCCCAGACCATGACACTCCCACCACCATGCTTGACTGTAGGCAAGACACACTTGTCTTTGTACTCCTCACCTGGTTGGTGCCACACACGCTTGACACCATCTGAACCCAATAAGTTTATCTTGATCTCATCAGACCACAGGACATGGTTCCAGTAATTCATGTCCTTAGTCTGCTTGTCTTCAGCAAACTGTTTGTGGGTTTTCTTGCGAAGAGGCTTCCTTCTAGGACGACAGCCATGCAGACCAATTTTATGCAGTGTGTGGTGTATGGTCTGAGCACTGACAGGCTGACCCCCCACCCCTTCCCTTCAACCTCTGCAGCAATGCTGGCAGCACTCATAGTTACATATATAGTTACATAGTAGGTGAGGTTGAAAAAAGACACAAGTCCATCAAGTCCAACCTATGTGTGTGATTATGTGTCAGTATTACATTATATATCCCTGTATGTTGCGGTCATTCAGGTGATTATCTAATAGTTTCTTGAAGCTATCAATGCTCCCCGCTGAGACCACCGCCTGTGGAAGGGAATTCCACATCCTTGCCGCTCTTACAGTAAAGAACCCTCTACGTAGTTTAAGGTTAAAGCTCTTTTCTTCTAATTGTAATGAGTGGCCACGAGTCTTATTAATTTCTCTTCTGCGAAAAAGTTTTATCGCTATTGTGGGGTCACCAGTACGGTATTTGTAAATTGAAATCATATCCCCTCTCAAGCGTCTCTTCTCCAGAGAGAATAAGTTCAGTGCTCGCAACCTTTCCTCATAACTAAGATCCTCCAGACCCTTTATTAGCTTTGTTGCCCTTCTTTGTACTCGCTCCATTTCCAGTACATCCCTCCTGAGGACTGGTGCCCAGAACTGGACAGCATACTCCAGGTGCGGCCCGACCAGAGTCTTGTAGAGCGGGAGAATTATCGTTTTATCTCTGGAGTTGATCCCCCTTTTAATGCATGCCAATATTCTGTTTGCTTTATTAGCAGCAGCTTGGCATTGCATGCCATTGCTGAGCCTATCATCTACTAGGACCCCCAGGTCCTTTTCCATCCTAGATTCCCCCAGAGGTTCTCCCCCCAGTGTATAGATTGCATTCATATTTTTGCCACCCAAATGCATTATTTTACATTTTTCTACATTGAACCTCATTTGCCATGTAGTCGCCCACCCCATTAATTTGTTCAGGTCTTTTTGCAAGGTTTCCACATCCTGCGGAGAAGTTATTGCCCTGCTTAGCTTAGTATCGTCTGCAAATACAGGGATTGAACTGTTTATCCCATCCTCCAGGTCGTTTATAAACAAATTAAATAGGATTGGTCCCAGCACAGAACCCTGGGGAACCCCACTACCCACCCCTGACCATTCTGAGTACTCCCCATTTATCACCACCCTCTGAACTCACCCTTGTAGCCAGTTTTCAGTCCATGTACTCACCCTATGGTCCATGCTAACGGACCTTATTTTGTACAGTAAACGTTTATGGGGAACTGTGTCAAACGCTTTTGCAAAATCCAGATACACCACGTCTACAGGCCTTCCTTTATCTAGATGGCAACTCACCTCCTCATAGAAGGTTAATAGATTGGTTTGGCAAGAACGATTCTTCATGAATCCATGCTGATTACTGCTAATGATATCGTTCTTATTACTAAAATCTTGTATATAGTCCCTTATCATCCCCTCCAAGAGTTTACATACTATTGATGTTAGGCTAACTGGTCTGTAATTCCCAAGGATGTTTTTTGGGCCCTTTTTAAATATTGGTGCTAATATTGGTGCTAAATATTGGCTTTTCTCCAGTCAGCTGGTACCATTCCAGTCAATAGACTGTCTGTAAAAATTAGGAACAACGGTCTGGCAATCACCTGACTGAGTTCCCTAAGTACCCTCGGATGCAAGCCATCTGGTCCCGGAGATTTATTAATGTTAAGTTTCTCAAGTCTAATTTTAATTCCGTCCTCTGTTAACCATGGAGGTGCTTCCTGTGTTGTGTCATGAGGATAAACACTGCAGTTTTGGTTACTGAAGCCCCCCGATTCACTCGTGAAGACTGAGGAGAAGAATAAATTCAATACCTTCGCCATCTCCCCATCCTTTGTAACCAGATGTCCTTCCTCATTCTTTATGGGGCCAATATGGTCTGTCCTCCCTTTTTTACTGTTTACATACTTAAAGAATTTCTTGGGATTTTTTTTGCTCTCCTCCGCTATGTGTCTTTCATGTTCTATCTTAGCCGTCCTAATTGCACCCTTACATTTCTTATTGCATTCTTTATAACAATAACACTCATACGTCTATTTCCCAAAGACAACCTCTGGATATGACGCTGAGCACGTGTACTCAACTTCTTTGGTCGTCCATGGTGAGGCCTGTTCTGAGTGGAACCTGACCTGTTAAACCGCTGTATGGTCTTGTCCATCGTGCTGCAGCTCAGTTTCAGGGTCTGGGCAATCTTCTTATAGCCTAGGCCATCTTTATGTAGAGCAACAATTTTTTTTCTCCAGATCCACAGAGAGTTCTTTGCCATGAGGTACCATGTTGAACTTCCAGTGACCAGTATGAGAGCGTGAAAGCGATAACATCAAATTTAACACACCTGCACCCAATTCACACCTGAGACCTTGTAACACTAACGAGTCACATGACACTGAGGAGGGAAAATGGCTAATTGGGCCCAATTTGGACATTTTCACTTCAGGGTATACTCACTTTTGTTGCCAGCAGTTTAGACATTAATGGCTGTGTGTTGAGTTATTTTGAGGGGACAGAAAAAAATATATTCAAAAATGTGAGGGGTGTACTCACTTTTGTGAGATACTGTATATACATTAACGGGGCCCGTCATGTGAACGCGGTGGTGATACTGGGCCTGTCGATTGGCTTTGTTGTTGGATGGCCATGGAGGAAGGAGCAGCGCCCTGTCTGACCTCACAGCTAGCCCTAGACAGCACATAGGAAAATAGAGCAAAATACTACATGTACTTTGTCCCCTTTGACAACAGCACTTTACTTGTCTCTCCAAGTACTTGCCCAAGACAATCATCTCATGAGGAACAGAGGGAGGATGGGCAATCTGTCAGCTGAAATGTTCCGGGCAAGCCGGCAAGTGTTTAAAGACGGAAAAAAGAGCCATTTGTCAAAGTCGTCTCCTTCCTATCTGTATTGTTAGACAGCCGTGGATGGAGGAGCGCAGAACCGCACAGCTAGTCTTAGACAGTGCATATAAAGATGGGGCAATATACTATATGTGCTCTTTCCCTGGGGAACAGAATACATTAATAAAAATGGAAGTCAAATCTCATTCCTAAAATAACTTTCAATCTTTTTATGCTGCCAGCTTTGATAAAAATAATTATGTTGGTCCTCTCGTGAAGGTCCATGTTCAGGTAGTTCCTGTTACAGGGTGATAACCCTCTTCCAAGTCACCTCTTGTCTCCACCGCTACCCCCCTCTGAGCACTGTCCCTTGGTTCCACCCCATACCCACCTCCGAGTACCATCCCTTGGCTCCACCTCATACCCACCTCCGAGAATCGTCTCTTGGGTCCACCCCTACCCACCTCCAAGCACCGTCCCTTGGTTCCACCCCATACCCACCTCCGTGCACCGTCCCTTGGTTCCACCCCATACCCACCTCCGAGCACCGTACCTTGGTTCCACCCCATACACACCTCTGAGCACCGTCCCTTGGTTCCACCCTATACCCACCTCCGAGCACCGTCCCTTGGTTCCACCCCTACGCACCCCTGAGCACCGTCCGTTGGCTCCACCCCATACCCACCTCCAAGTACCGTCCCTTGGTTCCACCCCTACCCACCTCCAAGCACCGTCCCTTGGTTCCACCCCATACCCACCTCCGAGCACCATCCCTTGGCTCCACCACATACCCACCTTCAAGCACCATCCCTTGGTTCCACTCCTACCCATCTCCAAGCACCCTCTCTTGGTTTCACACCATACCCACCTCTGAACACCGTCCCTTGATTCCACCCCATACCTACCTCCCAATCCCACCACATTTAGAGAAAACAGAACCAAATATAATTTTGTGGTGCTAAGCAATGTCTATGGAGTTTGTTAGTGATAATTTAAAAAGCAGTAAAAGAGATCCCCTGCAGCCAGCAACAATAGCCTCCCCAAGCAACAATAGATCCCTCCACCAACAATAAAGTCCCCCCCCCAGCAACAACAGACCCCTGCAACAAATCACAGATACAGGAACAGATCCACTCCAGAAATAATAGACCCCCAAGCAACATAAGACCCCCCCCTAGCAACAATAAACCCATCTCTCAACAATAGATCCCCAAAGCAACAATAGATCCTCCAGCAGCCAGCACAAATGGACCCTCCAGCATACCACACCACCCCTTGCCATTAAAAACACACATTGCTGGAGATGCCGGAACTGCGTTTTCCCGCATTTCTGCTGAAAAAAAGCCCTGGGGATGTCTTCCAATGGTGCACCTGCATTGTCTGGTGGAAACTAGAAGTGGCACACCTTGCACCTGCATGGTCTGCCTGTGAGCAGGGATGATGTTAGAAATCATGGAGCCCTGTACAGCCTTCCTGACTGGTCCCCCCAACCCCATCTTCACCCCACTCACCTTCTTGGGGGGCAGCGAAGTAGCCACTTTACTCCCCAACACCCTGAAAATGAAAAAAAGTTCCTACTTCCTAGAACTGATGGGGCCCAGCGAAATGTAATTTAAGTCCTCATAAGCAGGTAGGAGCAGGGGTGGGGTCTAGTTAAAATCCATTCATGAAGAAATGAACAATAAAGTTGCCCTGAACCCCTTTGTTTAGCTGATGAGGTCTGTGCCCAGTACAACTGGACCAGTTGTACTGCCTTATCTGTGGCCGTGCATGTGAGCAAGGTGCAGCGTGGTGTGGTGGGCAGTGAACTCATAGACTCCGAGTTAGTCAATAAAGTTATATTGTAGAAAGGTCCCACACAGCTTATTCAGGTCCAGTGGGTAGGCACATCTGCCTAGAGCTACTTACGAACTGTGACGCGGTATAAAGACTTGAGAACACCGACAATGTCTACAACGAGGAGCAGAATGCAGCCTGGCCCTGTCCACACCCAAAGGAAGGCTTGACCTAGTCCCTACACTGTCAGTACTCCTCTGGAACCTTTCCCTTCCTTTAAGCCTTGTCCCTGCCAGATGGGGAACTTGTCCCTACACTAGCCACTCACATAAAGCGTGCCAAACCCAGGAGCCAAAGTCTTAAATAGACTCTGCCTGAGCCAAGATAACCGCTGGAGTCACATGAGGGGGGAAGCATTCAATCGGACACCTTTCTCCTTGTGACCACAGGAAGTAATAGAGGAACCAAGTTCCTTCTGCATTGCCACTTTGGTAGAGCACCACTTGCAGTGGGCAGTACAGACTGCACCTGCCTACACTGTCAGGAAGCAGGTCCAGAGCAATGATTACCAGCCAATGTTGGAGAAAAATCGGCAGCACTGAGATGGAGAAAAGGATGGAAAAAAATTAAAAAAGGATTTTTGGGGGAAAAAAATATTTTTATTTAACGAAACACAGTGCAAAGTAAATGTTATCCAGTTAGAGTTTACATCTACATTAACTGATTGGGTTCAGTCCTCCTCCAAATATTTTCTGTAACCAAATCTCAACACCCAAACCATATGAAAGACACTGCTCACCAGAATTGTGCAAAATATCTAATGCATATTACCACCCCATATATCGTAATGGCAGACTAATGTTTTCCGTACAGGAGGTGGACAGTGCATTGTGTGGATCATTAAATTATTTGTACATAATGTTCTTGAAGACCATTTTCATGAACCTTCCAAAATCAGGGCATGGTCACCTCAGAATCACCAATTTCTTTACGCTGTTGTCCATGTTGAGGGGATTATTCCATTATCTTTAGATTATGTTCTTGAAGACCTTTTTCATGAACCTTCCCAAATCAGGGCATGGCCACCTCAGAATCGCCAATTTCTTTACGCTGTTGTCCATGTTGTGTGGATTATTCCATTATCTTTAAATAATGTTCTTGAGGACCTTTTTAATGAACCTTCTCAAATTAGGGCATGGTCACCTCAGAATCGCCAATTTCTTTACGCTGCTGTCTAATGTCCAATGGTTAGACCTGGATCTTCTTCAGTTGGAGCAGTCTGGGTCTTAGGGCTTGTACAGAGAGGTGATGAGTGTTCATTGGCTCATCCTCTTAAATCTCTCACTATTTCTTCCAGCTCACAACTTTATCAAACGGGGTGGGCCACAACTGGCAACAATGAAATATTAAAGTGTCATTCGACCCGCATCATTAAAAAGTATCAATAAATGGTGTATCACTCACTCAGTCACTATGGGAATCGTTTTCTGTAATCTGCAAAAAAACCTGGTTAATCCTGCTGCTCTCTATCTCCCCCTTCTGTCCATGTCCCCACGGCAACTGGGGATTTTGCAGAGCAGTGTTGGTAGCTAGTGAACATGCTCAGTTTTCAGTGTATTTTCTACCCTATCACATCTAAGCAGCCCATGTGACTATAGAGTCACACATGTGGGCGTATACACAGTGGTAAATGACAGCCCACTCCCTCCCTCCTCCTTAATGCCCACTAACCATCTAAACACAATGGGGGGGCGGGATATTACATTTTGATTGATGGAGGCTTCACCTCCCTATTCTAAGACACAGGCTGGGGGGGCGTGATACAGCCTGTGACTGCCAGAAATCCGCCCCCCCACACCATGTTATTGCCCAAAAATAATAAAGATTTGATTTCAAATATATATTTGCATGTCAATTTAAAACAGTTTATTGATAATAATTATGTATTTTTACTCTGTATTCCAAAGGCTGTTTTTCTTTTTGATTTGAACATGTGATCAGTAACGGAGGACTAAAAGCTTCTCCTGCCACTATTTCCCTGCAGACAGGCTGGGAAAGAACTGAGTCACGTGACAACTGTATATTGATTAGGAAAAAGGTACTTTAATTAAAATAATTACAGTGGCATCATCCATATACAGAAATAGGAGGGAGAATGTAAATGAAACAGTGTTTAGTATCACTTTAAGTCGTTCTTAGATCCAACACAACAACAGTGTTTAGTATCACTTTAAGTCGTTCTTAGATCCAACACAACTTCTCTGCCCACGTATTCATATAGTAGTTGTCCACTGAGGTCTCTGCTGATAAAAGAAGGAAAATCAAATGGCGTCAATAGACCAGTGTTTTGGGAACGCCACGCTAACCTCACCAGGTAATGCCAATCTTACTTACTTCTTTTTGTCCTACTGGCTGACCTGTTGGAAGGTCACCTTGGGGCGTTTACGTGAAATCTCCTTAATTAGTTCAGTAATAAAAATGTTTCATTCGAGCTTTAAAGTTTTCAGGTTTACACATCCATGATTTTATATTTTTTATTACTGATATAAACTCTATTTTACAAAAGAAGCATTTATTACAGGGTGCATTCATGCTAGTCAGTTTGAAAAACATCCAGTGCTAAGAAAAGCCAGCACTGCCTGCATGCTTGTTGGTAATCTACCTGTATGTATAATTGACAAAATTGCATGGTCTCGTCTCTTTTGCTTTGTGCACTCTTGTCAGTCTAACACTGTACACGTGCTTCCGGGGGACAAGTACACTAGGGTGACATCATCAATGTGGTGATGGTTTTTCCAACCTCTAAGAAGAAGGCTGGGGTTGGTAAGGTGATCTTTTAAGCAGAACTTCAGAATCAATTTTTTTTCTTCAGTCACTCAATGAATGGGAGAGTACCATTGCCAAGATGTTGGGAAATGAGTGTTGAAATGTGCACAATGAGTACCATGAGAAAGTACCATTGTCAAGATGTTGGGGGATGGGTGTTGAAATGTACACATTCAGTATTAAAGCTGTAAGAGTAGGTCGCATGTACAGTGTATGTTAGGCATATTATTAAAATTCAGACTTTTGCCTGGAGTCCTGCTTTAAAGCCAAAAGAATGACCTGTACCACTTCAACCACAATTGTGATTGTAAGCTTGAATGTCTGGGCGATGACCTGGAGTGTTCCATTTACGTGGAGTAAGATTTTGTGTCCAGTCATATTTTTCTCTGGTCATCCACCTGTGACCAGAACTTTTGCTGCCATCAGAGGATCTATACTTCAAACCATTTTTCATGGCTGTGCCAAGATTTTCCAATGAATGCCCACTGGCCCTGGCCTCAACACTGGCTGTATATTTCTAGAGATGAGCACCACGACTAGTAGGAGGCTATCTATAGAAGATTGTTGATATTTTTCCTAAATTATCAATAATCCAATTAAAAATTGTCCTCTGGGCATTTTACCAGTTCCTTTGGCTTCCTATAAGGCGCCAATTCATTTGTAGACCTTTGCTTAGTTAGTGGGCAGGAACAGGTGGGACTTATGCTTTTGTTGACTAGCGGAGGACACAAGGGGGTTAATAAGTAAGAAATCCTTTCCTGTCCTGAAAAAGAACTTCACTCTCTTATTAGAGTATGGCATTTTCCCCCATAATCCTTTCAGGATCACCAGCAAATCCCGCTCACTCACTGACCAGAGGATAATGAGTGAGCTGCAAGGTGTCCAGGTCATAGGTTTCTTAAGAGAACCATCCATGTGCATTGCAGGTATCTGAGGTGCTAAATCTCAGACATTCTTTGAGATTCGTGTAAAGACCCGAAAAAATCTAGATTCTGCCAACATATGAAGACTCAATCCATAGAAGAAATTAGCTGGCAACCCGCTATGTTCCAAATTCTTTATTAGGCTACATTAAAAGCGGCACAAAATAGCATAACATGTTTCAGCCATAACGGCCTTCAAAAGTGGCACACAATAGCTAACATGTTTTGGCCATGGCGGCCTACTTCAAAGCTTTGAAGAAGGCCGTGATGGCCGAAATAAGTTAGCTATTGTGTGCCACTTTTAATGTAGCCTAATAAAGAATTTGGAACTTCAAAATGTCGGGTTGCTAGCTAATTTCTTCTATGGATTGATGCCTTGGGAGCACACACACCAGCCTTGAGCACCAGCCCTCAGCAATCTATGTGGTAACAGAGCGGTTGAGCTTGGTAAAGTTTCTTCAACATGTTAAGACTGTCCATAACCACTTTTCACGTCCAAGCTTCATAAGGTTATTTTTCAGGTCTTTTATGAAAGATTCTTAAGCTGGCCATACACTTGACAATGTGATAGGGTGATTGAACTTTTGGTTCTACTTTTTCATTTTGTCGAAAATCACAAAGCAATGGAGAGCCCAAAAAGATGGTTTGAATGGACTGCAAGTTGACATGGTGGAAAATAAGATAAATTTCAAGGAAACTGCCATCTATTTTTCCAGTTTCTATACCATTTTTATAGGATCTTTCAATAAACTGCATTGAAGCTGTCAATTTTTTTCTGAATTTTGACTTCACCGCTGTCCAAGTTCTGGTGGTTGTTCCAACTTATGGACTTTGTTTGCAATTATCGGTGGATAGAAAGTGGAAGTTGAAGCTACCCCGTGCATGGCCAGCTTAAGTCTTAGATCAGAATCTTCAAGCCTCTTGCTGAATGTGATAAAAATGTGATTTTCCTCTTAATATTTCAGTAATGTACAACGTGATGCAACAGGAGAATAGGCACAGAGGACGCTGGGGCTTCTACAAATAATTACTTTTGTTGCTACATACTTCAAGTCCCGGGGTTCCATGAGTTAAGAGTGTTCCTAACAATTCTCGCCTCCCCTCCCAATTAACACCATTCACCTCCTCGCCCTCCTCCCATCCTCACACCTTGCATCACTATTACGTTTTCACGGTCTAAATATACATCCCAGTGCTGGCACCTGACACCGCGTGACTGACGGAGAAGAAGGGCTGAACAAGAGGCACGTTAGACAAAGAAAGACTTAAAGTGTGCATATCAAAGACTCTACCGTTATACTAAGTAGCCTTTTCTGGGGTAAGAAAATTACACATGCAGCATTACATACCATTGCCACATCCAATATGACTTCCAGGCTCTACATTTGTGTATGGTTTCCTATCTTAAGACAGCTGCCATTTTTCAGTCAAAGCACTTCCTCCAGCACCCACTTCCTGTTTCCTGTGACATTGTTATACATTCATCGTGCATGCACCAACACAGCTGGCTTGAATGCCTGAAAGCCCCAACATTTGCCCCATCTTTAACCTTGAAGGTGTTTTTATTTTTATTTTCACCTTCGGGTTATTTTTTTTTTAACCTCTTTTCTTTCTTGTTGATTTTTCACTTTTTCTGTTTGAAATTTGGGGGAAAAAGATTTGTTTTTCTTTCTTTTTTTTTTTTTCTTTTTCAATTTTTTTTTTGGCTTTTCCAACAAAAATAATCAACTTTTTTCTTTTTATTGCTTTTGAATTTTACCTTTTATTTTTCCTCCCTGATTCATCAATTTTCTTCCTCCCCTTTTTTTCTGGGGATTACTTTAGTTTTTAGTCCAAAATAAAAACAAATTCTCTTGCGAAGGGAGAGAGAGGGGATTCATAACTTTTTTTTTCTTTCTTTCTTTTTTCTCATTTTTTTTATTTTTATTTGTAAAATTTGTCCAAAAAGCATACATTCTTTAAAAAAAAAAAAAATTGCAGAAAATGTTCGCATTTAAGTTCTATCAGAAGAGTCATGGAACACTTGGTTCACAAACAATAAGGAACATTTACTTACTGAAACAAACCATTATTCCTAAATGTTCGATTTATCAAGGGTATTGCCCTCTTTTGGGAATTTCCATAAGATGTCAATGACTGAACAGTGCCAACATCTGGATGGTGGTGTACAAATTTTCAACATGATCTCCAAAGCTGGATTTAGGTCACTGTTTTTTTAGCTAGTACCAACGAAGAATGTGAAATAGATAGGGTACCATGTGCTGTAACAACGTAGAAGCATTTTTGGCACTTGGTAGAAGTGTACCATCAACCTGGTTTGGCAAAATGGAAGGAATAGTTAAGGCAGATCTAAACTTAAAGTTTATGTCCACTTCATAAAAATGCTGAGACTTTAGGGAAAAGAATGGAAGAGGGGCTCTCTGAATGATAAAAACACACCTATCAGTTGGAAACATTAGAGTTTCAGTTCTGGACATCATATAACCAACAGAAGTTCTCCATTGTGAGGACCACCCTCTACAGCAGCCATTTATAACCCCAGGGTTCCTCCAGTGGTTGCTAGGGGTTCCTTGAGCTGTGGCTGGTTGTCTTGGTTAATGGTTGGTGCAAAGCTCTGAGGTCAACGCCACTTGGCAGAGACAGCGGCATGACACCAATGATGATTTATAGCTGCCCGTAAGGGTGGTATTTTGACAACCAATATAACGGGCATTTTTTTCCCACTGACCCCTGATAAATTACTTTTAGTAGGAGTTGCGCAAGAACTGAAATTTATTTCAAGGGTTCCTCTGGGGTAAAATGTTGAGAAAGGCCACTCTACATATTGATCAAACTTTGATGGAGGGCTAATGTTAACACCCCAGGAAACCCAAGGGACATGTCACAGGAATAGCTGTTTCCAACTGACAGGTATGTTTTTATACCTTGGAACCCCCAGGCTTCCCTAATGTCCAAGTATATTTCTGAAGTAGTTTGAAGCTTTGGAGGTGTAGCTTTAGGATCAATAACTGCCAATTATGTGTGTCAACTGTCTGAGATTAGGGACATTAGGGTTTTATGTAGTTTCCTTTGAACAACCAGTAAGTTTCTCCCTTGGAAGGAAAGGACACTCCTATATTGGAAAATATGGGCTGGTTGCTAAGAGGGCAAAACAAATTGTTCTTTAGTCAGATATTTCATTACTTACTCTGTAATAAATGGAATAGAAGCTGGATTGGAAATATGGAGATGGTGGGTTTTGAGGGACTATATAAATTATTTAAGCAGGCAAGAGAATTTCTGAAAATGAAAGCACCCCATGGGAATATGTGTAGCCAGGAGTTTGAGGTCATTTGTAGGACAGAGGAGAGCTTAAAAAATATATGAGTATGTGATGGAGACATGAGGTTGGCCAGAAGTTGCAACGGGTTTTTAAGGTAAAGCAGTTCAGGAATACTTGCTGAACCTAAGGAAGATGATGAACATATTCAGGATTTATAGAAAGTAAAGTAGACAAGGAGTCAAGAAACACTTTGGCATACAGACAGGTCTAAAGCTAGAGGTATGCAGTCTGAGGTCAAGGATCCAAGTAGGGTCCCATAATGTGACTTGGGGTCTCTATGTTTCAATATACTAAATAAGTAGCACATTGTAGTGGAAACCACACCTGTTAGTAGCCCAGAAAACAGCAGAGCCAAATCTTAGGGCAATTGGAGCACAGCATTTGTGGGGCAGAATTTTTGAGCTTCAATGACCTACAGGAAAATCCAAGTGAAGTCAAGTTGACTACATGTTAAGATGGAAACTATGTCTGCAAAAAAAATGGTGGGTGGAAAAGATTGTCCTTCTAAAAACCCAGTGTTCATTTCCACCCTCCATTTTCAAAATCTAGACCCATAATCAACTACAGATACACTTAGAAGGCTTATTTTGTTCCAATGATAACTATAATACTTTCTGCGTGGTTGACCTCCACCAACTTATAACAAATTGACAATGGAAGAGGATGGACTTGTATGTAAAACCAAATCTTTATTTCCTTTCTAGTTTTGGATGGAGTAGGGAATTTTTACAATTGTTTTACAATTTTTTTTCATTTTGCTGCCTGGTTCCTGTTGAGGAGACTTCCCTTCATTTACTTTCCAGGAGACTTAACAGGAAGTGAGAGGAGATCTCTTTCTAATTAGAAATAATTTCCTCCTAAGCAATTGTCCATGTTGAATATTTTCTCCTCAATTTCTATCCCTGTAACAACTTTAAAACAATCACTTTCTGTACTTGAGACAATAGTCACCAGGGCACACAGAAAGGGTGAATCATCTCAGTGGGGACACAGAGAGCAATGAAAACCTGGAACACTAGTGACTGAAGTGCGTGATTTTACTCATCAAAAATGTTGTGGTTTACATAGGTTACTCAAATTCAAATGGGGCACAATGGCTCAGGTGAGGCTGATTTCAGCACCAACAGGGTGCCCTTTGGTTAGGGGCCCTAGAGTTTGAAAGCAGATATAAAAACATGTCTTTGAAAGAAAACATAAAACAGCCAACACATTTCGGGACTTAACGATAGCCCCCTTCTTCGGATCTCAAATAAGCTGTCTAGTTAAGAGGACTTAAAACTGACACAGTCACCACCAGGCATAATTATTTGAAGAATGAACTGTGCAAAGTGCCCAAGAGCAGTATAGCAGTAGCAAGACCACAATAAAAACATGACATTACTTTTATTATTATTCAGGATGTATATAGCGCCAACAGTTTACGCAACGCTTTACAATCTAAAGGGAAACAGTAAAGTTACATTACAAAAATAAAAAGTAAAAAAGGCCTTGTTCATAAGAGCCTACAAACTAACAGGGTGGGGAAAAGTTGGAGTTGGAGGCATGATAGGCTTCCAAGAAGAGATGAGTTTTCAGAGATCGCCTAAAGACAGCCAGAGTAGGAGATAGCCAGACAGATTGAGGTAGAGAGTTCCAGAGGATGGGAGAGGCTCTGGAGAAGTCTTGGAGAGGAGCATGGGAGGAGGAAACAAGAGAGCTTGAGAACAGGAGGTCTTGGGAGGAGCAGAGAGGATCGTTTGGGGAATATTTGGAGACAAGATTGGTGATGTAGCTGGGGGCAGAGTTGTGAATGGCTTTGTATGTTGTGGTTAGTATTTTGAATATAATTTGCTGGGCAGTCAGAAACCAATGGAAGAAATGACAGAGAGGAGTGGCAGACACTAATCAGTTAGTAAGGTATATGTATCTGGCAGCAGAATTCAAATTTGACTGAAGAGGGGATAGACTATGGAGAGGTAGGCCTAAGAGGAAGGAGTTGCAAAAGTCACAGTGAGAGATAACAAGGGAGTGAATGAGTAGCTTGGTGGTTTCATTTGTTAAAAAGGTGTGAGTTTTAGAGATGTTATGGAGGTGAAGTCTACAAGCTTTTGACAGGGATTGGATATGGGGATGAAAAGACTGGTCAGAGTCTAGGATCACACCTAGTACCTAGTCATAAGGTTCTAACAAGTTTTGGTTTTATATACACACTTAAAGAAGTCAGAATATAGGAGCAAAAGAAGAGGAGAAAACTTTGAATACAGAGGTGGGTAAGAGGAAACAGAAGGACATCAATGGCTGGAGCCAGTACAGAGAATGCTGCTGCCAGCACAAGGTAGAAATACTTATATCTAGTGGTAGTTAGTGACATTCAGCTGGACTTGTTCTATAATGTTAAAGACATTTCGTAGATTATCCAGGCCACTTCTTCAGTTCCAATGAGTGTCAGAAAAATACCCCTCATTAGAATTTAAGAAGCTTCTTGGATTAGCTACGGAACATTTTCAACATTACAAGTCCAGATGAATGTGACTAACAACTACCAGATATACCATAAATTAGATAAATGAGAACCTTCACAGACATAGAAAGAAGTCAATAAGAAAGCATGGTGTGATGAGAACTAGAGCAGGAGACAGAAGACACTTCCTCAGTTCAATTGGGTGTCAGGAAAATACCCCTCATTAAAAATCTCATTAGAAATTAAGAACTTTCTTGGACAAGCTAAAAAACATCTTCAATATTTATCAGGAACCATGAATCAGACCGAGACAGAAGTAAAGTTAAATCACACTTGTTTATTAATAATAATAATAATAATAAGGTAAACAGAGTAAGAGTAGTCAAAACAAGAGAGAGTTCAGTAACCGGATCGGGTAGTCAGCCAAGCAAATGTCAGAGAGCCAGAGATAAACGTAGTAGTACAGCAAGCAGGATTAGGAGCCAGAAGGAACGTCAGCCGAGCAAGTCTTCAACAGGAATGCAGGAGAAAGTCTCTGTGATGTTGACAAAGGGGAAGGCAGAGATCAAGTAAGCTGGATGACTTTAAGTAGGCAGGACTGACGAGCAGAATCAACAACAGCTCAGAGAAGGAAGAGCTGAGCCCAGCCCTGACAGTACCCCCTCCTCAAGGACCCCTCCCACTCTGAGGACCACCGGGTTTGAGGGGAAAACACGGAAATCACGGAGGAGGACAGGTCCGAGGATGAGACCCAAGAGCGTTCCTCCGGACCGTACCCCTTCCAATGCACCAGGCACTGTATGCGCCCACGGAACCTATGGGAGTCAACAATGGATTGTACTTCATACTCCTCATGGTTCTCAACCTGTACAGGGTAAGGACATGACACTGAGGTGGTAAAGCGATTGCAGACCAAAGGTTTCAATAAGGAGACGTGAAACACATTTGAGATGCGCATACTAAGAGGAAGGTCCAAGGCGTAAGCCACTGGGTTAATCCTGCAAAGGATACAGAAAGGCCCAATAAAACGAGGTGCGAACTTCAAAAAAGGAGCACGAAGTCGGAGGTTGCGAGACGACAGCCAGACTCTGTCCCCAACCTGGTAGGAAGGTGCAGGCAGGCATCTGCGGTCAGCATGGAGTCTGTACCTATCGTTAGCACGTTGCAAAGCCTCCTGATCTTGGTGCCCAAATGGAATGAAGACCACTGAGATGCTCCTCTAACGCAGGAATACTCTGTGGAACAAACGAGTCAGGCAACATGGAAGGTTGGAAGCCATAATTCACCATAAACGGGGACAATCGGGAAGCAGAATTCAAGGCACTGTTGTGAGCAAACTCCGCCCACGGTAATAGGTCTGACCAGTTATTATGATGGTCAGAAATATAGCAACGTAAGAATTGCTCCAAGGACTGATTGGCTCATTCTGCGGCCCCATTAGACTGCGGGAGGAGAAAGCAAGCTGAATTCCCAACTGTGCACAAAAGGCTAGCCAGAACCGGGAGATAAACTGACTACTCCTGTCTGAGACAATCACCTTGGATCCATGTAAGCGAAAGATCTCCCAAACAAAAATAGAAGCCAATTCCTTAGAAGTGGGCAGCGTCTTAAGTGGAATACAATTACACATCCTTGAGAACCGGTCAACTACCATAAGGATAACAGTGTTGCCTTGGGAGTTGGGTAACTCCACAATGAAATCCATAGACAGGTGGGTCCAGGGTCTCTCTCCATTGGGTATGGGTTGTAGGAGGCCCACTGGAAGGTGTCGTGGAGTCTTACTCTGAGCACACATGGAACAGGCAGCTACGAAGGCAATTACATCAGCCCGTAGACTAGGCCACCAGAATTGTTGGGAAATGGCCCAAACGAGTTGATTCTTCCCAGGGTGGCCAGCTGCCTTGGGAGAATGGTAAGTCTGGAGCACGGCAGTACGGAGACTCTCTGGGACAAAGCAGCGGTCACAAGGTTTCTCAGGAGGAGCATGGACCTGAGCAGCAAGAATTTTGTCACCCAAAGGAGAAGTAAGACTGGTGCGAACCGTAGCCAGGATACGATCTGGAGGAATCAGAGGAACCGGAACCAACTCCAACTTGGAAGTGAAGGAAAATTGTCGTGACAAGGCGTCAGCCCTTACATTCTTAGTACCGGGTAAGAATGAGACAATGTAATTAAAAGTCGACAAGAAAAGAGCCCATCGCGCCCTTCTGGCAGAGAGGCACCTAGCCTCAGAAAAGAATGTGAGATTCTTATTGTCAGCTAGAATGAGAACCGGCACAGTGGTACCTTCAAGGAGATGTGTCCATTCTTTCAGTGCTAAAATGATCGTCAACAGCTCTCTGTCACCAATTTCGTAAATGCGCTCTGCAGGTGACAATTTCCTGGAAAAGTAGCCACACGGATGCATAGGGCTCTCAGAGTTAGGACGTTGAGACAGATGGGCGCCAACTCCAGTCTCAGAAGCATCAACTTCTAGGATAAAAGGCAGCGTAGGATCAGGATGTGCCAACACAGGAGCAGAAACAGAGGCAGCCTTGAGACTCTCAAAGGCCTTAATGGACTCCAGAGACCAACTCTGTAGGTTACCGTCCTTTCTGGTCAGATCAGTCAGGGGCTTGACCAGAGACGAGAAGTTACAAATAAACTTCCGATAATAGCTGGCAAAGCCCAGGAAACGCTGCTGAGGACATAAACCCACGGGTCAGGGCCACTGTAGGACTGCCGAAAGTTTCTCTGGGTCCATTGAAAGACCAACAGTGAAAATGACATAGCCCAGGAATTTAACCTGTTCATGATGGAACTCGCACTTCTCCAGTTTACAATAGAGATTGTTCTCTCTTAGTTTCTGAAGCACACAACAGACATCTATGTGGTGGCTCTCCAGGGACTTGGAAAATATGAGGATATCATTGAGATAAACCACCACATATAACTGCAAAAATCTCGGAGGACATCGTTAAAAAATTCCTGGAAAACTGCCGGGACGTTACAAAGGTCAAAAGGCATTTCGAGTTACTCATAATGGCCTGTTTTGGTATTAAATGCAGTTTTTCACTCGGCGCCCTCCTTAATCCACACGAGATTGTATGCCCCTCTCAAATCAAGCTTCGTAAAAACCGTTGCTCCCTTGAGGCGGTCAAGTAACTCTGTAATCAACGGAATTGGGTAGGCATTCTTAATTGTGAAACAATTGAGACCCCTATAATCAATACAAGGTCTCACCGCTCTTCTTCTTCACAAAGAAGAAACCAGCACCAGCAGGAGACAAGGATTTGCAGATGAAACCTCGAGAAAGTGCGTCTGCAACATACTCCTCCATGGCCTTATCCTCGAAGACCGACAAAGGGTAAACCCGGCCACAAGGGAGGTATGGCACCAGGTTGAAGGTCAATTGCACAATCATGAGGCCGGTGTAGAGGCAAATTACCGGCTTGACCCTTGTCAAAGACATCGCTAAAATCGCTGTACTCCTCCGGCAGGGAGGAGAGTAAAGAGGTGCACAGGACCTTGGCTACCTTCTGGAAGCATGTCTCACTGCATTGTGGTGACCAGGAGTGAAGCTCAGCACGGACCCAATCCAAATAGGGGTTGTGCCTCTGTAACCAAGGATAACCAATAACCAGCGTAAACCTAGGTGAGGAAATAAATTGCAATTGGATTATCTCATGGTGAAGAGCCCCTACGGCCATGGACAATGGAACCGTCTCATGAGTCACATGGGCAGGCTGTAGAGGTCTCCCGTTAAGAGCCTCAATGGCAAGTGAAGTGTCACGCTGCTGCAGTGGAATCGAGTGCTGCAATACAAAGGCAGCATCAATTAACAGACCTGCAGCCCCAGAGTCAATTAGAGCCTGTATCTCGATGGACGACTCAGCCTAAGAAAGAGTGACCAAAACCAGGGGCTTATCCTTCTGGATAACGGGGGATGAAACAATGCCACCTAAGGTCTGTCCATGACAGGACCTCAAGGTTCGGGCTTTCCTTGGACGGGTAGGACAAGACTTCAAAAAGTGACTTGTCTGGCCACAATAAAGGCACAATCTCTCCCTCCTCCTAAAGGCTCTCTCATCCACAGAGAGACGCGTGAAGCCCAAGTGCATGGGTTCATCTTCACTGACCGACTCTGTACCAGGAGGCATGGGAGGTGAGGGAGGCACGGGTGGGACTGCAAAGCTCGGAGGCAAACATACAGGAGGCTTCCGCAAGCGCTCCTTAAAAGAAAGTCTTTCTCTGAGTCTGGAGTCAATAAGGGTGGCAAATGTGATCAACCTCTCCAGCTCAGTGGGTATATCTCGGGCTACTATCTCATCCTTGATGGAATCCGAGAGACCATGAGAAAAAGCAGCCACGAGGGCCTTATTGTTCCAAGCAACCTCTGCTGCCAGAGTACGGAATTCAATGCTGTAGTCGGCAACAGTTCTCATACTCTGTTTAATGGACATTTGGCAGCAGAAGCGGAGCGTGGGGTAACGTCAAATACCCTTTTAAAGGAGGCCACAAAGTCAGAGTTACTCAAAACAACAGGTTTTTGCATCTCCCATAGAGGGTTTGCCCAGGCCAAGGCTCTCTCAGAAAGCAAAGATATCACGAAACCTATTTTGTTTCTGTCCGTGGGAAATGCCTGGGGCAGCATCTCAAAGTAAATCTCAACCTGGTTGAGAAACCCTCTGCATTGAACTGGATCACCCCCAAATCGCTGGGGAAGCGTAGCAGAGCCAGACGTACTTCTTATAGAGGTAATACTCCAGGCGGGTGCCTGTACAGAGACTGGCGCAGCAGCAGGTATGGCCTGCAATTCAAGTTAAATCACACTTGTTTAATAATAATAATAATAACAATAAGGTAAACAGAGTAAGTGTAGTCAAAACAAGCCAGAGTTGGGTAACCGGATCGGTAGTCAGCCAAGCAAGTGCCAGAGAGCCAGAGATAAACATAGTAGTACAGCAAGCAGGATCAGGAGCCAGAAGGAACGTCAGCCGAGCAAGTCTTCAACAGGAATGCAGGAGAAAGTCTCTGTGATGTTGACAAAGGCGAAGGTAGAGATCAAGTGAGCTGGGCGACTTTAAGTAGGCAGGACTGACGAGCAGAATCAACAACAGCTGGGTAACTGTGGACAGAGATGGGAGCTGGCAATTAGCCGACAGCTGAGTGGCCAGCTCAGAGAAGGAAGGGCTGAGCCCAGCCCTGACAATATTACACAACAAATCCAGATGAATGTAGTTAGTCACATTCAGCTGGACTTGTTCTATAATGTTGAAGATATTTCGTAGATTATCCAGGCCACTTCTACAGTTCCAATGGGTGTCAGGAAAATACCCCTCATTAGAACTAAAGAAGCTTCTTAGATAAGCTATGGAACATCTTCAGCATTACAGAACAAATTCAGATGAATGTGAATTACTACTAGATAAACCATGACCGGGATAAAAGGGAACCTTCAGGGACGTAGAATGAAGTCATTAAGAAAGCATGGCGTGATGAGAACTAGTGCAGGAGAAAGAAGACACATTGAAAAGATAGATGAGTAAAACTAATGGAAGAAAGAAGTTCTAAATCTACAAGGTTTTGACAACAATTGGTTTGGGGGCTGAAAGGACTGGTCAGAGTTTAGGATTACACCTAGTACCTGGACATGGAGTTCTAACATGTTTTGGCTTAATATACACACTTTAAGAAGTCAGAATATAGGAGCAAAAGAAGAGGGGAAAACCTTGAATACAGAGGTGGGTAAGAGGAATCAGGACATCAATGGCCAGGACATAGATTGCTGTTGTCAGTACAAGGTAGAAATGTGCATATCTAGTAGGGGTTAGTCTCATTCAGCTGGGCTTGTTCTATAATGTTCTTTGATAAGCTATGGAACACCTCCAACATTACAAATCCAGCCGACTGTGACTAACCACTACTAGATATACCATGACTTGGATAAATGAGAACCTTCACAGATGTAGAAAGTATTCATTAAAAAGTATGGTGTGATGATAACTAGAGTAGGAGACAGAAGACACTTCTTCAGTTCCAATGGGTGTCAGGAAAATACCCCTCATTAGAAATGAAGAACTTCCTTGGATAAGCTACGAAACATCTTCAACAATACAGAACAAATCCAGATGAATCTGAATTACTACTAGAGCTACTATGACCTGGATAAATGAAAACCTTCAGAGATGTAGAGAGAAGTCATTAAGAAAGCATGGCATGATGAGAACTAGTGCAGGAGAAAGAAGACACATTGAAAAAATAGATGAGTAAAACTAATGGAAGAAAGAAGTTCTAACAGGGAGGATTAGGAACATTTTGCCTGGCAGGGAAAAAAATCAATGTTTTATGCAACAGACAAATTTCTGTGAGCTAAAGAGAGTGTACCATGCAAAGCTTATCATGACCTAGCTTATCATGACACACCTTCAAATCTGCCAAGATCATCTTCCTTTGTGGCTCTCATGTGACACCCTAGAGCCAAAAAGGAGGTTGGTGCTGAAAATTCCTTCTTACCAGGCAATGTGCTGTATGTCTGAATGGAGGGAAGGTGGATGTATAATGACCACTGTGTGTCATTGACAGCAGGTTCTGTTCTGATTAAGGTCTGAATGGAGACTCGGGCACAGTAACTAATCTTACTAGTACGTTTTATTGGACAAATGTCTGGGAGAAGGAGGAACAGACTGGTAAAATAAATGGTGGAAAATTGGTTTGTGGTAGAAATAATTAGCCAATATCAGTGCAGAGAAAGATGGCTTGAAATGGTAGAAGACCGGGTAGCACTATGGAAGGTTAGTTGGACGTAACGGACAATTATAAATTAAAGCAGTTGTGAAGATTTGTCAAACAAAAGACTAGAGTCTAGAGAGGTTAGACGGAGACATGAATAGATCAGGGTTCCATTAGTCTGATTTCCCCTTACTTCTTGTCCAGGTGACAACCGTTTCAGCTGGCGGTGAGGGAATGTCATGGAAGGATGGAAGGGTCTATATAGCCACAGACAAAAGAGTGTACTTGAAGGTGGAGTGACAGCAGAGGATACTGACAGTGGAGACTTGCAGGCCAAAACACTGCAGGGCGTACCGAGGCTGAACGGAGACATAGGAGTTATGGAGGGTACCAGGTAGGCACCTGGAGACACGGGGTGCACAGTAATACACTTGGAGATATGAAGCACATAGAGGTACACTTGGAGACATAGAATGCACTCTATGTATTGCATTCTGGAGACGCAGAATGCTTTTTAAAGACCCAGAGCGAACTTACAAAAGCGGTGAGCACTAGGTGCACTTGTAGACACAGGGTACAGGAGGAATATCTTTATTGAGCTTGTAAAAGTTCTAGAGTACTTAGCACAGAGGATACAGGTGTCACAAGGGAACAGGCTGGCACTGGAGGCATGAGATTCAACTTAGCTATAGCAATGAATTGCTCAAAAGCTGAGCCAGTCGGGGCCAACGTGGGGCCGTTGTGTGAATAGGCTCCAGCAGTTATTAATGCATGCCTGTCCACCTCCATCCGCAGCCAATCACTGCGATCTCTAGTTGTGACAGGCGTCAGACATCAGGAGAGCTGTGCTGATTGACCATGATGCTGGAAAGAAGATCCAATCTTAGATCCAAGGAGAGGTGAGTGTTACCGGGAAAATCAGCAACAGGGACACAGACAGAAATTCAAAGCTGATAGGGGTTTTAGCCTTCCCTCCTCTACCTAAAAGCCATTTTTGTTTGTATGTTGCTGTTGGGGATTTTCCTTTGCTTCTTTTCTGGGGACCATTGTCCCTGTGGTGGCAAGTAAAGAAAAATCTTTCTAACCACTCCATCCAAATCTGGAAAATAAAAGTTTTGGGTTTTGGTGGACTACACCCGCTAAAGAGAGAAGAGATTAGTACAAGGTTACGTTTTTGATTAAAGTATGTTTTTAGCCAATATTTTTTTATTTTGGATAGGTTGTAAACCACTGCCTGTTTTTTTCCTTTGTGCCATTTTGGAGATTTCCCAAAATTCCCATAAAGAGGAAATACTAGCAAATCTCTCCATAGTGTGAATCAAGAGTGAAATTCACCTCTTAAAATAGTCATCGAAACAGGTGCCCTCACTGGAAGATCGTCCTTCACCTCTTGTTTCAGTACCAACCATTTTGACCTTCCCATCATTTTGTGTCCCACTGACGATGGTGACCAGGGCAAGCTGCAAGGGTGAACCTACCTAGACGCAGACAACTCTATCCAAAGTTTTGACTTAGGATATACGAGGGCTGTATTGAAAGTAATGCAAACTGGGCATAACTTTTTGATTAACTTACATACAGTGCCTTGAAAAAGTATTCATACCCCTTGACATTTCCCACACTTTGTCATGTTACAACCAAAAACGTAAATATATTTTATTGGGATTTTATGCGATGGACAAACACAAAGTGGCACATAATTGTGAAGTGGAAGGAAAATGATAAATGTTTTTCAAAAATATTTACAAATAAACATCTGAAAAGTGGCGTGCATTTGTATTCAGCCCCCCTTTACTCTGATACCCCTAACTAAAATCTAGGGTAACCAATTGCTTTCAGAAGTCCCCTAGTAAACAGAGTCCACTTGTGTGTAATATAATCTTAGTATAAATACAGCTGTTCTGTGAAGCCCTCAAAGGTTTGTTAGAGAATCTTAGTGAACAAACAGCATCATGAAGGACAAGGAACACACCAGACAAGTCAGGGATAAAGTTGTGTAGAAGTTTAAAGCAGGGTTAGGTTATAAAAAAAATATCCCAAGCTTTGAACATCTCACAGAGCACTGTTCAATCCATTATGCGAAAATGGAAAGAGTATGGCACAACTGCAAGCCTACCAAGACATGGCCAGACACCTAAACTGACAAGCCGGGTAAGGAGAGCATTAATCAGAGAAGCAGCCAAGCGGCCCATGGTAACTCTGGAGGAGCTGCAGAGATCCACAGCTCAGGTGGGAAAATCTGTCCACAGGACAACTATTAGTCGTGCACTCCACAAATCTGGGCTTTATGGAGTGGCAAGAAGAAAGCCATTGTTGAAAGAAAGCCATAAAAAGTCCCATTTGAAGTTTGCGAGAAGCCATGTGGGGGACACAGCAAACGTGGAAGAAGAAGGTGCTCTGCTCAGATGAGACCAAAATTGAAGTTTTTGGTCTAAAAGCAATATGCTATGTGTGGCGGAAAACTAACACTGCACATCACTCTGAACACATCATCCCCACCATGAAACATGGTGGTGACAGCATCATGTTATGGAAACGCTTTTCTTCAGCAAGGACAAGGAAGCTGGTCAGAGTTGATGGGAAGATGGATGGAGCCAAATAAAGGGCAATCTTAGAAGAAAACCTGTTATGCGGTGTACACACGAGCGGACTTTCGACAGACTGAACTCCGAAGGACTTTTTGATGGACTTTCGACGGAGTTCCGACGGAGTTCAGACGGAGTTCCGATGCAACGGACTTGCCTACACACGATCACACCAAAGTCCGACTGATTCGAACGTGATGACGTACGACCGGACTAGAATAAGGAAGTTCATAGCCAGTAGCCAATAGCTGCCCTTGCGTCGTTTTTGGTCCGTCGGACTAGCATACAGACGAATGGATTTTTCGACCAGACTCCAGTCCGTCTGAAAGATTTAAAACATGTTCTATTTCTAAAGTCCGTCTGATTTTTCGACAGCAAAGGTCTGATGAAGCCCACACACAATCGAATTGTCTGGCGGATTAGTTCCGTCGGACCTTTGCTGTCGAAAAGTCCAGTCGTGTGTACACGGCATTAGAGTCTGCAAAAGACTTGAGATTGGGGCGCAGCTTTGCCTTCCAGCAGGACAACGACCCTAAACATACAGCCAGAGCTACAATGGAATGGTTTAGATCAAAGCATATTCATGTGTTAGAATGGCCCAGTCAAAGTCCAGACCTAAATCCAATTGACAATCTGTGCAAGACTTGAAAATTGCTGTTCACAGACGCTCTCCCTCCAATCTAATAGATTTTGAGCTATTTTGCAAAGAAGAATAGGCAAAAATTTCACTCTCTAGATCTGTAAAGCTGGTAGAGACTAGCAATGAGCCCAATGTTCGGGTCGAACGTAAGTTCGACTCGAACATCGGATGTTCGCCTGTTAGCCGAATAGCGAACAATTTGGGGTGTTCGGGGCAAATTCGAAAACCGCGGAAACACCCTTTAAAAGTCTATGTGAGAAATCAAAAGTGCTAATTTTAAAGGCTTATATGCATGGTATTTTCATAAAAAGTGTTTGGGGACCTGGGTCCTGCCCCAGGGGACATGTAGCAATGCAAAAAAAGGTTTTAAAAAGGGACGTTTTTTTCGGGAGCAGTGATTTTAATAATGGTTAAAGTGAAACAATAAAAGTGAAATATTCCTTGAAATTTCGTACCCTCGGGGTGTCTATAGTATGCCTGTAAAGTGGTGCATGTTTCCCATGTTTAGAACAGTCCGAGAGCTAAATGAAATTTCTAAAGGAAAAAAAGTCATTTAAAACTACTCGCAGCTATAATGAATTGTCGGTCCCGGCAATACAGATAAAAGAAGTCATTGAAAAAACGGCATGGGATCCCCCCAGTCCATTACCAGTCCCTTTGGGTCTGGTATGAATATTAAGGGGAACCCCAAACCAAAATTTAAAAAAAAATTGCATGGGGGTCCCCCAAATTCCATATCAGGCCCTTCAGGTCTGGTATGGATATTAAGGGCAACCCCGATCCAAAATTAAAAGAAAAAATGGCGTGGGGGTCCCAATCAAAATCCATACCAGACCTGAAATGGTATGGATTTTAAGGGGAACCCCGCTCCGAAATTTTTTTAAAAAATGGCATGGGGTCCCCCCAAAAATCCATACCAGACCCTTATCTGAGCACGCAACCTGGCAGGCTGCAGGAAAAGAGGGGGGACGAGAGAGAGCCCCCCTCCTGAACCGTACCAGGCCACATGCCCTCAACATGGGGAGGGTGCTTTGGGGTAGCCCCCAAAGCACCTTGTCCCCATGTTGATGAGGACAAGGGCCTCATCCCCACAACCCTTGTCCGGTGGTTGTGGGGGTCTGCGGGCGGGGGACTTATCAGAATCTGGGGTACTAATGTACCCCTACCATTTCACAAAAAAGTGTCAGAATGGTAAAAATTACAAGACACGGTTTGGGACAAGTCCTTTATTAAAAAATAAAAAAATAAAAATGTCCCACAAAGTCTTCTTCTTCTCTTGCTCCGCCGACGGACCGAAAAAGAAAAAGAAAAAAAAGTGACCAACCCGCCTTCATGGGAGGCTCCCGCCGTATAACGCGTCTTCGCTTTGACAGTTCTTTTATAACTGAGGGCGGGGCCACACTGTGATGTTCCCGGGTGACCTCGCCCCCCTCTGATGCACGGGGACTTCACTATGGCTTTCCCAGGGCATCAGAGGGGGCGGGGCCACCCTGTTACATAAACGGGTGGCCTCACCCCCTCTGACGCCCCGGGAAAGCCATAGGGAAGTCCCCATGCATCAGAGGGGGGCGGGGTCACCCAGAAACATCACAGTGTGGCCCCCCTCAGTTATAAAAAAACTGTCAAAGAGAAGATGCGTCATACGGCGGGAGCCTCCCATGGAGGCGGGTTGGTCGCGGTTTTTTTTTGTTTTTTTCTTTTTTGGTCCGTTGGCGGAGCAAGAGAACAAGAAGAAGACTTTGTGGGACATTTTTATTTTTTTATTTTAAAGGACTTGTCCCAAGCCGTGTCTTGTCATTTTTACCATTTTGACACTTTTTTGTGAAATATTAGGGGTACATTAGTACCCCGTTACCATTTCACACAGAGGGGGAGGCCGGGATCTGGGGTCCCCTTGTTAAAGGGGGCTTCCAGATTCCGATAAGCTACCCGCCTGCCGTCCCCCACAACCACCGGGTAAGGGTTGTGGGGATGAGGCCCTTGTCCCCATCAGCATGGGCACAAGGTGCTTTGGAGGGCTACCCCAAAGCACCCTCCCCATGTTGAGGGCATGTGGCCTGGTAGGTTCAGGAGAGGGGCGCTCTCTCGTCCCCCCCTCTTTTCCTGCGGCCTGCCAGGTTGCGTGCTAAGATAAGGGTCTGGTATGGATTTTTGGAGGAACCCCACGCCATTTTTTTTTTTTAATTTTGGCACGGGGTTCCCCTTAAAATGCATATCAAACCTGAAGGGTCTGGTATGGATTTTGATGGGGACCCCTATGCCATTTTTTTTTTAATTTTGGTTCGGGGTTCCCCTTAATATTCATACCAGACCCAAGGAGACTGGTAATGGACTGGGGAGATCCCATGCCATTTTTTTCAATGACTACTTTTATCTGTATTGCCGGGACCGACAATTCATTATAGCCGCGAGTAGTTTTGAATAAGTTATTTTCCTTTCGAAATGTCATTTTGCTCTCGGACCGTTCTAAACACAGGAAACATGCACCACTTTACAGGCATACTATAGACACCTTACAGGTACGAAATTTCAAGGAATATTTCACTTTTATTGTTTCACTTTAAGCATTATTAAAATCACTGCTCCCGAAAAAACGTCCCTTTTTAAAACTTTTTTTTGCATTGATACATGTCCCCTGGGGCAGGACCCAGGTCCCCAAACACTGTTTATGACAATAACTTGCATATAAGCCTTTAAAATGAGCACTTTTGATTATTCATGTTTGTGTCCCATAGACTTTAACTGTGTTTGCGTGTTCGAACAACTTTTTTGCCTGTTCTCATGTTCTGCTGCGAACCGAACCAGGGGATGTTCGGCTCATCCCTAGTAGAGACATCCCCAAAAAGTCTTGCAGCTGTAATTGCAGTGAAAGGTGATTTTATAAAGTATTGACTCAAGGAGGCTGAATACAAATGCACGCCACACTTTTCACATAGTTATGTGTAAAAAAAATTGAAGACCATTTTTTATTTTCCTTCAACTTCACAGTTATGTGTCACTTTGTGTTGGTCTATAATATAAAATCCCAATAAAATACATTTACGTTTTTGGTTGTAGCATGACAAAATGTGGAAAATTTCAAGGGGTATGAGTACTTTTTCAAGGCACTGTAGGCTGCTCAGATTTCACATGTGGGTAGAGTAACACTTCCTCTATACTGACTCTTCTTCTTTTTCATTGGAAGTAAATAATGGATTACAAGCAGAAGCAACCTGCCGTCAGTGAGAGCAAGCTGTCCAACAATCACAGAAGGCTACAGAATGTTTATGACTTTTATGCTCTTGTTAATTTTGCCATCTCTGTAAATGTTCCGTATCCTTCTGTAATTGTTGCAAAGCCTGCACCCCTCCTTCATCAAGAGTCATGGAGTTCTTGACGAAGGAGGGGTGCAGGCTGTCCAACTTCCACAGAGAGTTGCAGACCATTTTTACGACAAGAGTCACCAATGACAAGACATTGCTCTTTTCAATGGTGTCATCTCCATAAACATTCTTTAGCCTTCTGTGGATGTTGGACAACCTGCACCCATCCTTCATCAAGAGTCATGGAGTTCTTGATGAAGGAGGGGTGCAGGCTCTCCAACATCCACAGAAGGCAGCAGAACATTTACGACAAGAGTCGCAAATGACAAGACATTGCTCTTTTCAATGGTGTCATCTCTATAAATATTCTGTAGTCTTCTGTGGATGTTGGGCAGCCTTCACCCATCCTTTACAAGAGTCATGGAGTTCTTGATGAATGATGGGTGCAGAACATTTACAACAAGAGTCACCAATGACAAGACCTAGCTCTTTTCAATGGTGTCATCTCCATAAAGATTCTGTAGCCTTCTGTGGATGTTGGGCAGCCTGCACTCATCCTTCATCAAGAGTCATGGAGTTCTTGATGAAGGAGGGGTGCAAGCTGTCCAACATTCACAGAAGGCTACAGAATATTTACGACAAGAGTCACTAATGACAAGACATAGCTCTTGTCAATGGTGTCATCTCCATAAACATTATGTAGACTTCTGTGGAGGTTGGAAAGCTTGCACCCATCGTTCGTCAAGGGTCATTCAGTTCTTGACAAAGGATGGGTGCAGGCTGTCCAACATCCACAGAAGGCTGCAGAACATTTACAACAAAAGTCGCCAATGACAAGACATTGCTCTTTTCAATGTTGTTATCTCCATAAACATTCAGTAACCTTCTGTGGATGTTGGACAGCCTGCACCTATCCTTCATCAAGAATCATGGAGTTCTTGACAAAGGAGGGTTGCAGGCTGTCCAACATCCACAGAAGACTTTGGAATGTTTATGACAAGAGTCACCAATGACAAGACATTGCGATTGTCAATGGTGTCATTTCCATAAACATTCTGTAGCCTTCTGTGGAGGTTGGACAGCCTGCACCCCTCCTTCATCAAGAGCTTAATGACAGCACATTGCTTCTGCCAGGAATTCATTATTTACTTGCAAGAAAAAAGAAGAGTCACTATAGAGGAAGAGTTATTCCACCAACATGTGAAATTTGAAGGACTTATGTAAGTTAATAAAAAAGTTATGCACACTTTTGCATTACTTTCAGCCCTCATATACCAGACAGAGACCTACAGAGGTGAGACAGAAATAGAGAATGAGAGTCAGAGTCAAAGTACAGGAAGTTTCTACAAACAGGGAAAAAACAAAAATGACCATTGGGCCTTATTCCCATTCTAAGAATTTCCATACTATATAAAGTGTGCCAAACAGGTATGGACAACCTACAGTACATTGCTCTCCATAGCAAATGTTCGCACCAATGTGTTGTGTTGCCATTCATTGTGAAAAAGAATCCTGTGTGCTGCTTTTTTGGTACCTTGACGTGCATTTTGGAATTCATTCTATTGGGTGAAATCCCTAGTGCAATGCAACACGCATTAATGCAGGTCAACAAGTGCTGAATCAACACGAGTTAAGGTATAAGTTCCTGGCGTGAACCCAGTATTATAGGACATTGGACAGAAAAGACAAAAGGTCCATACATCGATCATCAGGGAAAGGTTGCCAATAAGTGATCAGTGTATGGGACACCAGCTTTTTAGCCCAACAGATATCCATTCCTATGTCCAACATAAAGACAAAAAGTGCAGTTGAAAGAAACATTAGGAATACAGTATGTAGTTATTCTGCCCCATATTGCAGCCTTTCTCAGAAAGGGTTCTATGGAACCCTAAGGTTCCTCTAGAGGTTGCCAAGGATTCCTTTAGCTCAGGTTTATTGACCTCCCATCTGATGGTGTCTGCATAGCTGCCTAAACCTAAAGATCTTATCTGTTTGTAATAGTGGCATTCTGACCACTGCTGTAAGGGGCAATCTTCCTACTAACCACCATTGAACTGGATTTAGCAAGGGTTCCCCAAGACCTGAAAATATATTGAAGGTTCTTCTGGGGTAAAGCTTGAGAAAGGCTGCCATACTGTCTGCCAAACAGTATGGGTCTTTGGCACCTGTGCCTATTACCTATATCTCTTCCATTGGACAATAAGGATGATTGGCTCAATCAGTTACAGGTTAAAATGCCTTCAGTCATGAGACCCAGTGTGTTTGTGTCCGACCAATGTATCTTGGACAGATAGGGGGAATGAGGTTCCTTAAAAATAAGGAAGATCCGGGAAACGGACAGGAAAGACTGGTGGGGAAGAATGAGAATGACAGATGTTGAGAGATCATTTGCACCAGCCTTTCTCAACTTTTTACATGGACAAACCCTTCAATTAACCTTCTGGCTTAGGGAACCCCTGCTAATAATTATTATATCTACAGCTCATTGTACATTGATGTTCAGTGGGACAAAATGCTCCTTACATCTGTGGTCAGTGGGACGAATCCTCCTCTTACAGATAGCTAAATAAGATCAATGGTGTCAGTGGGAACTTATCCAAGAGGCAGAAATTGCACATTCTTCATGGAAAACCTAACAACCTCTGGAGGAAACCAGGTTGAGAAAGGGTGGTCTACATTTTACATGCACATTACTGGGCCCCACCATGACTTTGCTCCTCATCTTTGCCAGTGGCCTTTTTCAGAGGTGACATAGAAAAATAGGAAGTCCAAGAAGGGCATTTGGATGAGACAGATTGGAAAACTGCACAAAACAGAAATATTTTATGCAACAGAACGTCTTTATACAATACTGGCAATTTTAAACTCATCTGGTTTCAGTATGTAAATGGTCCATTTTTCTTTCGAAGATCTCAATTTTTGCATACTTGTCCATGATAGAGAACTGTAAGGAGGCAGGTCATGGAGTTGCAGGAGAGGTTATGGTAAAGTGTATGTAAATACATTTTTGGGGGTTTTGGATGGGGTAGAGTAGGATTAGATCATCTTTCAGGGTACACTATGCCTTCAGGGGAGATTCACCCGTTTTATTATTCCTGGTGGCCTTTGTCACCAGGACTGCAAGTGATGGGAGAATCCAAAATTTTATTAAAAAGTTGAGGGAAAAATAATCCAACTGGGGCAAAATGTTCCTAAGACACCTGCCCAAGATGGAAATTCTGTTCAATTTGTAGAGATTTCCTCTCATTTCCTGTTGCATCTCCAGCACAGGATGGAAATCTCCCCAATGGCACACAGACAGCATAAAAACTTAGATTTGGACATAGGGTGATGAGAGTACGCTAAATTTACTGTACTTACATCTTCAGGCATGTAGTCCAGATCCAAAACTTTGAACTTCCTTAGTTTTTCTCCTCTCCATGATGTATATATTGTCACTGTCAAGACTTTGTGTCACCCACTTTGGTTTCACTTTGACACAAGGCAGTCAAGAAATTTGGAAGCAGAGAGGGGAGGAGAGACTGGAGAAGCTTCACTGTATTGGACCTTTCACCCAACATGAATAACTCAAATTAATTTGTTGTAGGTGAATCATGGCTGTAAGGCCAAAAGTTTTTTTTAGGTTTAGATAAAATAAGGAATGGCTAAAACCCCTATCAAGCTTTTTTTTTTTTTTGGTATGGATGGAGAACTCAAATAATAGTTGGAGCTGCAGGACAAAACTATATATCAGGGATCTTCAAACTACGGCCCTCCAGCTGTTGTGGAACTACACATCCCATGAGGCATTGTAAAACTCTGATATTCACTGACATGACTAGGCATGATGGGAACTGTAGTTCCTGAACAACTGGAGGGCCATAGTTTGAAGAACCCTGCTATATATTATGATGGGAGGAAACAATAGGAGTATTCGGAGAAGCTATATAGACTAGAAGGAGTGATTGGAAGAGATTTACATTATAATACAAAGTATCATAGGCAAACGATATGGGGTAAAGTTGATGGGGTTGAAGGAGGGGCTTCAAGGAAAAATGGGAGGGGCTATAGTGTAGAGTCATCTAGCCCATTATTGGGAGGGAATAGAGAGAAGTTAAAGCAGGCAGTAAGAACTGGAAAGGTTAGGTGGTCAATATGGGAAAGAATTTAAAGATACATAATATGAGGAGAATAATACGATTCTTGTATTATTAATTCTCATAAGAACTAGATTTAAGGGAGTGGTTGAACGTACTTGTCTTCAAGTGTTATAAACTATTAATAAAGCTTTTCTTATTGAAGGGAAGACAATCCATTTTTATGTCATTATTCCTCAGAACGAGGTTTTTTGTTTTGTTTTTACAAAACAGGTTTCTAAAAAGTAACCTACTTCAACGTCCCAACCCCCCACCTTTGTAACTGTATTTTCTGAACTTGCTTTTTCTTTTTTGTATTAAAAAAAAAATGTTTAAAAAAAAAAAAAGTTGTTTTTTATGACATTTTCTTGAATCTATTTTTTTTCTTTCTCTCTTTCCCCCTTTCTCTCTCTCCCTCGGTTCTTTTTTTATCTTTTTTTTTTCTTTTCTTTTTTTTTATATTATTTTTTCTTTTTTTTTTTCTTTTTTTATATATATATATTTTTTTCGCCTTGACCTCCAGGTCCCCTTTCCAAATCTCGGGAGGAATCCAGAAAATCTCAGCACACTCCAGACGAAGGTAGATCTCAAAGTCTTTTCTTGATTACATTTTTCTTCTTTCTCTTCTTTTTTTTTTGGGGCATTTTGCATGATGTTTGATTTTTTTTCTTGGTGAATTGAATCTCTGTGTCTATGTATTTGCTTTAGGATGCTCTTTTTTTTTAAATTTGCCGTTTTATCGATCACAGTTGTGTTGTGGTATGCAAGTGTGACTTGGGAAAGGAGCTCAAAAAGTAACAAGATAAAGTGTTTGTAGTTTTCTTTTCAGGAACCACCAGACTTACCACCTGAGTCCTACAGAGCACTGATTCTCCAGACCACCAGAACATCCACTTATTAATGTGTTACACTTATATATTGTGTGTAAATATTGAAATGTTGGATCCAAATTTGAAAAACTGTGTTTTTAAGGTTCAGAACCAAGGCAGCTCCCTAGAAATCAATTGGTCCTGGTAGGTCCTCCTTGGCATATAAACAGTAGGTGCAGTAGAAAGACGTGAGCACCACAGCATCTTTGTAGGTCCAGAAAGTCCTTAATGGTCACAGCAAGAACCACATGAAGAGCCAACATGTTTCAGGGGCTCCTTGGTCCTCCTTCATCAGGCTTGGTAGTGGTAGAAGAAATATATACAGAGTTGGGCCATAAAATTAGTTTTGAGGGAATAATTCGGCAAGGTATTGGTTTGTTCTGGTCCGTTAGACCACTGACTGAAATGATTCCATAAACTGACATTTCCCAGCAGGAAACCCACTCTGGTCCAGCTCTATATGTATTTCTTATTCCACTACAAGCCCTGATGAAGGGAGACTGACGAGCCCCTGAAATGTGTTGGCTGTATATGTGATTGTTGCTGTGATCAATAAAGATTTATTGAACCTACAAAGATCCTATGTTGTGTTCTCGTGTTTCTACTGCACCCACTAATATAGAGCTTGGAATGTATATGTTTAGCTCCCTGTAAAGCAGTAGATCCAGTGCTGGTCAATCCTAGTTTGGATAAACATAAAAGGTTAATCTATACGAAAAAAAATGCATCTATGTTCTCAGTAGATGCCAACTGGTTCAGCTTCTCATACCACCTAAGCTCATGCAGAGTGAGTAGCAAAATTTAGCAAAATAGCTCTGCTGGTGATTTGGTGGGTTAAGTCTCGCATGTTCTTCATAGGGCAATATGTGAAATACGGACCCGTAAAGGGATCCTTTGAAAGGCAGGCTCCCCACCCCTAACACATGGACCTTTATTAACAGGATCCAGTGGGATACAGTGGGCTTTCCTAATCAGAGGTCACCAGAAAGATAGGTGCAAATCCCAATATAGGAAAATTGCTTATCGTAAGCCCAGTATATTTTCATTGCCATGGCTATATCTCAATCACTTAAATAATGGTTGCATCAAACCTACTTTCTTGGCTTCATAATGGTTGTAGTAGTTGGTTGGAGATGGATAAGAGGGGTGATAAGCTAGCTTGTGTCATCAAAAAGATAAATGACGCAAGTAGTTCATGGAGTCTATGAAACCCAACCATACTTCTGGGTGTATCCAGTATTAATTTATGGTACACTAACTGCTATCCAAAACCTGGCAGCCCCAGATGGTGGTTGGGATGTCTGCGGTATATGTGTGGCATAATTAGACATACTTGGCTAAGGTAAATGAAAAACTGTGATGACCAGTTTCGTTTTTTTTTTTTCGGTGGGAGTTCAGCTCTTCCTCAAAAATAAACTCATTTAAGCATACACGAGCAGAAAATATGAACATGTTTATGTGAGAAGATTTGGTAATGTTGAATTGTCTGTGTACATCTGACTGCCTTCTAATCGAAATGATCCACCTTAGTTATTTTCCACTAGCTTGACTATATTTCTATGTGTCTGGGAGAGATCCTGTCTTTGGAATGTAGAGTAGGTTTCCTGATCAGGGGTCACCAGAAAGCTAGGTGCATATCCCAGTTCAGGAAAACTGCTTATCACCAAGCCCGGTATCTTTTCACTGTCATGGCTATATTTCAATCACTTTATTAAGTGATTACTTTAGTAGGTAGCATCAAACCTACTTTCTCGGCTTCATAATGGTTACAGTAGTTGGTTGGAGATGGATAAGAGGCGCGGTAAGCTAGCTTGCATTATCAAAGAGATAAATAAAGTAAGTAGTTCTTGTTCAATCCCAACCATACATCTGGGTGTATTTAATGTATGGTACACTAACTGGTATCCAAAACCTGGCAGCCCCAGATGGTGGTTGGGGTGTCTGCGGTATATGTGTGACATAAGCAGACATCCTTTGCTAAGTGAAATGAAAAAGCTTGATGACCAGTTTGTTTGTTTTTCGGTAGGAGGTCAGCTCTTCCTCAAATATAAACTCATGTGAACGATCTTCAGGTGAAAGATATCTGTAAACAAGCAATAGGCAGAGCTCTCTTTCAAGCCCGCAAACTAATTCTTAGACATTGGAAATCAGCTGACCCACCCTGGCTGAAAGAGTGGATCACCCAAATGGGCGATACTCTACGTCTTGAAAAATACATCTACCACCATAAAGGGTGCCCTAGCAAATTTGATAAACTATGGTCCCCTTGGCTGGACACAATGGTGCTATCCCCGTAAATTTAATTTTGGATAGACTATTGTGAACCACTCTCTCCTGAAATGCACTTTTCCCCACTGCTATGTTGTCTTGGGTTTCCATTGCAGACTCATTGGGGGTTATTTACGAAAGGCAAATCCACTTTACACTACATGTGCACTGCAAGTGCACTTGGAAGTGCAGTCGCTGTAAATCCGAGGGGGACATGCAAGGAAAATAAAAAACAGCATTTTAGCTTGCACATGATTGGATGATAAAATCAGCAGAGCTTCCCCTCATTTCAGATCTACCCCTCAGATTTACAGCGACTGCACTTCCAAGTGCACTTGCAGTGCACTTGTAGTGCAAAGTGGATTTGCCTTTCATAAATAACCCCCATTGTGTAGTGCCAGAATGGTGGTTATGTCAATATGGGATGATGTGACATTGTTGGAAGTTGGATCTTGTTCCTGGTTATATATGTTGTATTTACTCTGGAACCTGAAAATGTTTTCATGTTTTTTCTCAATTAAATGTTCTTGAGGTAAAAAACAAAAAAGCCCATGTAAGCATTCATAATCAGAGGATTTGAGCATGTTTGTGTGAGAATACGCTTGATTAGAAGATTTGATGATGTTGAGTTGTCTGTTTACATCTGACTGCCTTCTAATCGGAATGGTCCACCTTAGTAATGTTCCACTACCTTGACTACATTTCCATGTGTCAGGGAGGGATCCTGTGCTTGGAATGAAGAGTGGGCTTTCCTGATCAGAGGTCACCAGACGGCTAGGTGCAAATCACAGTTCAGGAAAACTGCTTATCGCCAAGCCCAGTATCTTTCACTGTCGTGGCTATATTTCAAACACTTCATTAAGGGTTGCATCAAACCTACTTTCTCTGCTTCATAATGGTTGCAGCAGTTGGTTAGAGATGGAGAAAGGGGGAGGTAAGCTAGTTTTTGTCATCAAAGGGATATATGACGCAAGTAGTTCATTTGGTCTATGAAACCCAATCAACTCATAGGCCCAATCAACCCCAATAAACTCATGTAAGCGTACATAATCAGAAGATATAAACATGTTTACGTGAGAATGGGCTTGGCTAGATGATTTGGTGATGTTGAGTGTGTATCTGACTGCCTTCTAATCAAAAAGTCCACCTTAGTTTTGTTCCACTACCTTGACTAAATTTCTATGTGTATGGGAGGGATCCTGTCTTTGGAGAGTGGGCTTTCCTGATGAGAGGTTGCCAGAAAGCTAGGTGCAAATCCCAGTTCAGGAAAATTGCTTATCACCAAGCCCAGTATCTTTTCACTGTCATGGCTATATCTCAATCACTTTATTAAGGGTTGCATCAAACCTACTTTCTCAGCTTCATAATGGTTGCAGTAGTTGGCTGGAGATGGAGAAGGGAGGGTGGTAAGCTAGTTTTTGTCATCAAAGAGATATATGACGCAAGTAGTTCATTTTGTCTATGAAACCCAATCAACTCATAGGCCCAATCAAACCCAATAAACTCATGTAAGCGTACATAATCAGAAGATATGAGCATGTTTATGTAAGAATGGGCTCGGCCAGAAGATTTAGTGATATTGAATTGTCTGTGTACATCTGATTGCCTTCTAATCAGAATGGTCTACCTTAGTTATGTTCCACTACCTTGACCATATTTCACTATCAGGAAGCTTGCTGAGAAAATGCCACGTAGCCCTCCTATTAACCCCCCACTTCTACCACAGCCCCACAGAACATTGTGCAATTAACCCATCCTTCACCTGCCTGCAATGATGGAATTTTGCCTCCTAACCTCTTAATCAAGGAGTAAAGAAGGAGAGGAGAGGGCCCTAATTATATTTTAGTGCTTGTTGAGATGATTCAAGTTGCAAAAGAGAACATTTGAATTTACAGAAGTAAAAAAAAAAAAAAGATGACAAGAAGGTGAATATCAAGCAGACTGAAGCTAAAATGTCCAATAAAATACCAGTCTTTCTACCATGGATCTCATCAACTATTTACAGTAATAGGCCATTATGGGTCGATAATTTTCTAGACATGATTGTTTTCTTTGCTGTGCAGCTGTCATGTATTTGATATGTACATTTAGCCTGATTAGCCTATTCTTTTTGGATCGTGCCCGGTCTTATGGAAATTTCTTTTGAACATTGCTATTCATTGTCTATTGTTTTCTTGGTGCATATGCTACCTCGTTCTCACTTTTTGGAATGTTGTACCTTATTATTTTCTGTCTATGATATACAGTCTCAATAAAAAAAATAAAGTAAAAAAAAAAAAAAAAAATGTTCAATAAACAAGGAAATGGGAAACCAGGGATATGAGGATCCAGTTTGTTGGTGCTTGCAATGGAATAGGTCTCAGAGGATGATACATAGGGCATATTAAATTCTAAGATGGAAAAGCAAGCAGTAAATATCCCACAATATATAATAGAAGTTTAGGCATACTCAGTAACTATATATAATATGCTATCAACAAAATGGTGGAAGTGTGCATACAGACACTGACTCCCTGTTCCATAAATGTGAATGAGATGAGATGGGTTAAAGATGGCTTTAGCTCCTGTTCTCCACCCGTAGAGAACTCCTCAGATGCGTTTCGCCTTTTTGCGGCTTAATTAACCTTAATTAACTAAACCTGTGAGTGCTAAGTTATAGTTTGTAGGGGAGCATATGGGTGCAGGTATTATTAAAGTTCATGTAAAGTCTAAGATTTTAGGTGTCGGGAAGGATTAAAACAACCTCTGGAGGAATCCTAGGGTTTCATGGAACCCTGGTTGAGAAACCCTGACATAGACACTCAAGTAAAATGCTGAGACCAAAGTCATTAGTGTGAAGACAGGACCTGGCTGCCTGAAGGAGGATAGTAGGAGTTGACAATAACTTATATTAGGTTTGAAATCAGATTGAGATGTTGGAGCTAGGTGTGAGATATGAGGACAAAACGAAAGATGGTGAAGCTCTGGGTTTAAAAGGGATTAAAATACACACCTTTCAGGACACCGGCGCATGGTTTCCAATGAGGGGGGGGCTTTTTTTAAAGCACTGATTAGAGGCTCTAATAGGCTTCAATATAGGATGGTCTTGGGTCGCAGAGAGTGCACTCCGATCCCACCCAGGTGTGTTACAACAGCAAATGAATGTTCGCTGTTGTAACACTGATAGTCCTCATGGCCAATCAGGAAGCGGGTTTTGACACCGGTCACCCAATTGGCTGAAAGGACAGGGCGATCCTATTGGATGCCTTGGAGGAGGAGGGGAGGAGCTGGAAGCCACCATGGAGGAGAGGACACAGAGCCGCTGCACCACGCTGCCTGCTGTCTGCCACCTGCCACAATGGGGTAAGTACCGGGGGTGTGGGTGCCACTCGGGGGGGGGGGGGGGGGTTGTTTGCTGCCCTCCCAGAAAAAAAAAAAACAGCCACCACTGCTTTCTGCCAGTAAATTCACCTGTAGAAACAAAATATTCTTTAGTTTTCTCACGAAAAAGAATCATTCCTGGCTCAGAATGCTAAAAATAACAATAGGAAAACATTTTGCAACTGATTTCTGACATCTTAAAAATTGTCAGCAATTTTAGAAAAGAATTTACCATACAAATCTGGGAAAATTTCCAACGTAAACACATTGCAATGCCAACAGAAAGGTATGTACGTAGGCAAAAGATGCCAAGTCAAGATAAGCAGCAAAATATTTTGTTTTAATCCTGTATTACAAATGAGCCCCATATGGTGAGACTTGGATTGAGAAAGGGTAAAGGTTTTATACTTGGTATAGGAACTCTGTTAGTAGTATGTCTAATTGTAAGTGGGTGTTTTTTTAATTGAGGTTAGGCTTGGGGAAAATATAAAATGTATGGAGTAGATATTGGTATAGAGGGTTGGATTGAAAAAATAATATGATTCTTAAGTATATAATGTGAGTCAATGTGATGCTTGGATTGTATTGGAAAAAAGATTTAAATATTGGAGTAATTATTAGAATTTGGGAGCAGCTGTGATGGTTTATCTAGTAGAAGTTGGTCACATTCAACTGGACTTGTTCTGTAATGTTGAAGGCGTTTCGTCGCTTCTCAAAATCATTTCTTCAGCTCTAATGAGTGTTGGGAAGATACCCCAACATTTAAAGCCACACAGGTAGCACCGACACCCTAATACACTCACCATAGAAAGGCAAATGTCGATTGACCAGGAACTTGGATGGAAGGTATGAAAGTTGTTGAACCACCCTGTTCTACAGTAGATACTTAATCCAATCCTTGGTGTCAGGAAGTCCTTGTAGGTGATAATCCTTCAAATGACATGGTTGAAGGTGTGAATTGTTGTTAAAACACCATTGTACATATGTTAAAACAGCAATATTTGTGGAAGACAGATGGTGTCCAGTACAAGGCCTCCTGTTATGGTTGTTCCAGTTGGATGTAGATTGCCTCTTTCACACCTTTTGTGAACCAGTTGTCCTCTTTGTCCAGAATGTGAACCTCACTGTCCTCAAAAGAATAACTGAAGAATTCCAGTCATGATATATTTTTACATGGTTACATTAGTCCAGCTCCATATATAAATATGTATATACCATAGCTGACCGATGCCCCTGGATGCCCCGGGAAGCTGGAAATCACTGAAGTAGACTCTGCTAGTTCAATGCTAATTCATTGATCACCACTTGATTCTGGGTCCCTAGCTGAGTGGCAGGGCTGATGCATTGTGAGCAATAAAGGTTGGCTGGTCAGCATGGGCGCCATACAAAAAAATGCTTTGCATTTTCTGAATGCAAAGTGTTCTCTGAATCGACGAGGTGTAGACATCTTTAGACACTGTGTTTGTTGTTACCGTCTCAGCCTGATGTTGCAGAGTTCCAATAACCTCCAGTTTGTGTTCCAGCTTGGTAGTTGGGGTAAAAATGTAGAGATTCCTCTGTGTTCATGATTTTCCTGTAGGCCTCAATGTCACCCCTCTCCTGGACATGTGTGTAGGCAGATGCCTACAGAAGGGTTAATGTTTTTTTCTATGTTGACTCATGTTCTGCAACTACCTGTGTCAAGTCTGCTGTCTTTCCTGTGAAACTGTTACAATGTAGATGTGTGGAGGGATTGATTGGCTAGATTTACCCACCAATTTTCCACAGAGCAGGAGAGAGCTGCTGTAAACACTGTCAAAATGTAGGCCATTATGGTACCGGACAACGCCCCCTGCTGGGGCTTTCTGAGGGAGTGGGAGCATGGGGACTCTTAACTACAAATCTTGGGCTTACCGCCATTAAGGATCTTTGTCAAACATGGACTAACTATATGGACTCTGTGATACCTCGGGTGGATTATGTACCAATCATGGACTCTGGCTCTAATGGACCCTAAGGACTCTCTCTGCTGTTGTTCAGGTACGATTACCTTATGGGCACTAAAGCCCCATGTGCAGAAATTCATGTGAGAAAATGCCTGCTGAGAACTATTCCTGTGTGTTGCCATTCTTAAGTAAAGTTAACGTTAACTATTTCATTCCTGGCCTGAAGTCTCTTCTTAAGTGGGTTATTGCAAAGTGTATTCAAAGAACATGGCTTGTAACATGGGGGCTGTAGGTTAGAGTAGATACAGTACACTCAGGTAGTCCAACAGGTAGTTTTTTGCTGTCTAGCGTAGGCCATATAAGCATTGCTAGGGACAACCGTATATGTATCATAATTTAATGCAGCCAACCAGCCAGGGAATGGGAAACTGGCGTAGGGTGATGGTTACTCTGGTAGTGAAGGGGTGGTGTGGTCACTCTTCATTAGCAGTCAGATCCATGAATTTTGGGACTGGACTTGCGGCACAGATTGGCTAGGGACCTAGCCTGGGTGTCCCTGGAGAGATGTAGTGAGACCCCTAAGAGAGAGAGAGAGTGAACATGTACTTAGAGAGTTAAGTTCATTACCTGTGTTACTGTCCATTAGTAACTGTGGACATGTCACTGGGAGGGAGGTGACAGGTATTGTTAGGTTGGTGGATGGCGGTGCAGGGTCTGTATCAGTTTCTAAATGCTGTGCACCTGGGAGTTGGTGTTCTCTAAGTATGGTAGTGTTTGTAGTGCTTAGTGTAACAGTACAGTCAGCTAGCGTGGGTGGCTAGAGGGTTAACCGTGTTCTTTTTGTCTTACTCCCAAATCTGGACTTATGTCTTAATGCTGATTATCCCATGGAGGCAAACTCCTGCCTAGAACCTAGGCAATTAGCAAGTGTAGTTCTAGTGTCCCCCACTAGGGTGCCTAAGCCCCGCCCACGTGTAGTACACATTCTAAAAAGGGTAATGTGTTATCCTGTGCCTCTTCAGGTGTAAACATGTTGTTTGCCCACTGAGTTTGTATGTTCACTAAAAGCTTGTATTTCCAATGTTCTAATCTTGGCCCGTGCAACGTCCATGTAGCGGACCCCTGACTTGGTCTGGCGATCTGATTCCAGGTCCTGATCCCTTAATGGAGTAATCAGCCAGGCACAGGGTATTTTCAGCCAGATGTATAAAATCTCACTTAGTCCTCAGACAGTAATCAGGCAGATAGTGTCTTTGTTTTTGTTGTTTTTATTGTTTTGTAGAACTGGTGTAGCGCTGGTAGATTTTCAATCTACTGCTTATAGGTAAATTTAGTGGGTTACTTTGTTCATACATAGTCAGATTTAGCCTCTGTTCCAGTTTGGCTGTGTTGTATGTAGTTTTACACTGTGCCGGTGGGTGCCGTTGTCGCCATGGGTCGGTGTTGGAAAGGCAACACGTTAAAGCGTATGAGTGCTCTTCTGTCCCAGGGAAAACTCGGTGGAGGTGGTCCTCCGAGTTGCATTCTGGGAGAGGGTATTTATAGGACAGACGCCATGTTTTAGGGTTCTTTTCGTTCCACCTGCTGGCCCTCCTGGCCGACAGGTATGTGTTAGGAGTACTACCGCGTGGTCCTCCGACCAGGAGGACCACGTTGCTGCAGCGTGTGGGTGGGCCCAGAAACCTGTCTGGGGCCTACCACAGTGGCGAGGGAATGGTCCTGTGCTGTCTTTCCTACGGTAAGAAGCTAGACAACTGAGAAGATCCCAGGGGAGGACCCGTCATGGAAGGATCATGCAGAGTGCTGGTCTGGAGAGGGGCCTGGTGACTCAGTTGGAGGACGTATTCTAAAGTTATCCTACCACATAGTACTGCCGGGTTGGCTTAAAGGTTCTAGTGCTGTGTTTGCTATCCATCGTAAACCATTACATCTTGTGGCAGAGGATCGTACGGGTTTCTATTCCATTCAAGTCTGTGGCAGAGACTTTTGTTCGTGCTGCGTATTGGCTGCTAGGTTAGTGAGAGAAACCTATCCGGGCGGGCAAAGATTCAACTCTAAAAGGAAAGTACATTCATCTCCAAGATTCCAATTCCTAATACTACACTAAGAAAAGGTATTTGAACTTCTCTGCAACTCTTCTTCTACCTCTTTCCTGCTACTTCCTTCAGTTACTCTTTATTAAAGCATTGGAAAAGATACTCAAGTGTCTGGTGCCTACACTGTCTTGTATTAAGCTCAACGGGACCCTAGACCCAGTTCTGGTGAAATTGAGGTAACAGCCCGCTTTAAACCAGCAGCTCCACCGTGAGTTATTGCTACACTGGGATAGGGATTGGGAAGAGCTTTGGGATGTTAAAACTAAACAACTTGAATGAGGACACTATCTTGAAGCAGCTATGCAAAATACAGCAGAGTTTCCCTCCACAACCACAACCGGAATCATGAAAAGAACAGACACTCCCTCCAGAAACACAGAGCGCTAAAGCGGACCATAACACCCAACAGGGAACCCTCAACGAGTCAAGATGCTAATGGGGGAAGAACAAAAATGGCCACCATCCCCATGCAAAAATTGCAGAAGTCAAACAAAACCAAAGAAATTTCCAAGCTCAACTTCCCAACTAGCCTGCAACCAACCGAATTGACCTGTCTAACAATATGTGTTAAAAACAGGGGTTTCGTCTACACACATTTGCAAACACATGTGTAAGCTACAGGCCAAGTCAAGGCATTACATTTTCTGTAGTCCTGACTATAACTTCTGAGAGTTTCCAAAATTTACGTACATGCATTTTAATGGATAGGCCGAGGGCAGGTGAGCCTGGAAGGAGCCCTCAGCCTATCCACAAAAATGCATGTGCTTCCATTGTGGAGACTCTCAGAAGTTAGAGTTAGGACTACAGAAAATGTGTTGCCTTGACGGGGCCTGTAGCTCACGCATGTATTCGCAAATGTGTGTAGACTAAACCCCTGTTTTTAACACATATTGTTAGACAGGTCAATTCGGTTGGTTGCAGGCTAGTTGGGAAGTTGAGCTTGGAAATTTCTTTAGCCTAGTGCTCCTTGCTGGGTAGACCAGTAATGGGCAGCGGCCACTTGTTTGTATAAAAAATACAGAAGACAGGCACAGTGAGGGCATCAGGTAGTTAAACCCCCATGTTAAAAAGGATTTAATCATCTTGGAGATCCCCAATACACTTCATCAAAAGTGTCCGAATGTGCCTAGGTAGTGTGGATCCCATGGGCATCCATCAGCATCTTGGGTCTACATGACTCCTTGAGGGTTCCTTGTTGGGTATTCTGCTTTGGTGCTCGGTGGTCCAGAGAGAGTGTCTGTTCTTTTAATGGTTCCGGTCACGTTCATTCGTTATTTATGCGAATTATGATATCCGGCCCCTGGAAGAAGATCTAGACTTGATCGTAACACGTCTGGCTTTCACCTGGGTATTGTATGAGAATTAGTTTTCAACCCAAGATCAATAAATATTTTATAAGGGTTGATGTACAGTACCTTGAAAAAGCCATACCCCTTGAAATTTTCCACACTTTGTCATGGTACAACCAAAAATGTAAATGTTTTTTATTGGGATTTTATGTGATAGACCAACACAAAGTGGCACATAATTGTGAAGTGAAAGGAAAATGATAAATGTTTTTCAAAAATATTTACAAATAAATATCTGAAGAGTGTGGGGGGAATTTGTATTCAGCCCCCTTTACTCTGATACCCCTAACTAAAATCTAGGGTAACCAATTGCTTTCAGAAGTCACCTAAATAGTAAATAGAGTCCATCTGTGTGTAATTTAATCTTAGTATAAATACAGCTGTTCTGTGAAGCCCTCAGAGTTTTGTTAGAGAACCTAAGTGAACAAACAGCTTCATGAAGGCCAAAGAAAACACCAGACAGGTCAGGGATAAAGTTGTGGAGAAGTTTAAAGCAGGGTTAGGTTATAAAAAAATATCCCAAGCTTTGAACATCTCAGGGAGCACTGTTCAATCCATCATTCAAAAACGGAAAGAGTATGGCGCAACTGCAAACCTACCAAGACATGGCCGTCCACCTAAACTGACCGGCCGGACAAGGAGAGTATTAATCAGAGAAGCAGCCAAGCGTCCCATGGTAACTCTGGAGAAGCTGCAGAGATCCACAGCTCAGGTGGGAGAATCTGTCCACAGGACAACTATTAGTCGTGTTCTCCACAGATCTGGCCTTTATGGAAGAGTGTCAAGAAGAGCCATTGTTGAAAGAAAGCCATAAGAAGTCCCATTTGCATTTTGTGAGAAGCCATATGGGGGACACAGCAAACATGTGGAAGAAGGTGCTCTGGTCAGATGAGACCAAAATTGAAGTTTTTGGCCTAAAAGCAAATCGCTATGTGTGGCGGAAACCTGTGTGCATCACTCTGAACACACCATCCCCACTGTGAAACATGGTGGTGGCAGCATTATGTTGCGGGGAAGCTTTTCTTCAGCAGGGACAGGGAAGATGGACAGAGTTGATGGGAAGATGGATGGAGCCGAATACAGAGAAATCTTAGAAGAAAACCTGTTAGAATCTGCAAAAGACTTGAGATTGGGGCGGAGGTTCACCTTCCAGAAGGACAACGACCCTAAACATACAGCCAGAGCTACAATGGAATGGTTTGAGTCAAAGCATATTCATGTTTTAGAATGGCCCCGGCAAAGCCCAGACCTAAATCCACTTGAGAATCTGTGGCAAGACTTGAAAATTGCTGTTCACAGACGCTCTCCCTCCAATCTGACAGAGCTTGAGCAATTTTGCAAAGAAGAATGGGCAAAAATTTCACGCTGTAGATGTGCAAAGCTGGTAGAGATATCCCCCAAAAAGACTTGCAGCCGTAATTGCAGTGAAAGGCGGTTCTACAAAGTATTGACTCAGGGGGGCGCCATACCAATGTACCCCACACTTTTCACATATTTATTTGTAAAAAAGTTTGAAATCCATTTATCATTTTCCTTCTACTTCACAATTATGTGCCACTTTGTGTTGGTCTATCACATAAAATCCCAATAAAATACATTCACGTTTTTGGTTGTAACATGACAAAATGTGGAAAATTTCAAGGGGTATGAATGAACTTTTTCAAGGCACTGTAAATTGTATGGTGAATATATCATACTGGAAGCAAATATTTTAGGATATCCCATGTTAATTACGTTTAACCATGTACAAATAAAATTAGATTTTTTAAAGATGTTTAATGTTTGGTTGCTGCCTCAAAGTCCCAAGGGGGGGGGGGGGGGGGGGTAGTGTGCTTGGGTATATGTCAATTGGACCCCGACAAAGTGCAGGTGTAGGCACAAAACATGTAGAACATTATCTTGACATCTTCCATGTGAGGTGATATTCTAGATAAAAAATGTTAAATATTTTTTTTATTATTTATAATTTCTAGAAGCTAGCTGTACAGAGGTTTCCATAGAAAGGAGTGGCATTGTCGTGCGGATTGTGGTTTGTTTGCATACCACCTTCAGAAACAAAAGCTTGAACTACTTGAGTTATTGTTTTTGTATTGGAGGTGTAGATGAAAAAACTGATGTAGCACCCTCGTAGAGTAGGATACTAGGAACATTTTTCTGTTGGCTCCTTCTGTAATCAAGGGGTCAGTGATTGTTTGGCCTGGTCTGTTCAGGGTTTCACAGACTGGAAGCTTGATTGCTTTTCCTCCTGCCTCTGGAAAAACCTTCAATCGTTTAGGCCAGGAGATTCGAAACAATAAGCCTAAATATTTTTCAGGTTCCAGCCTATCCCTGAAGAGGAGTGTCCAGAAGAAGACTTGAATGGTAATCAATAGTCTGAAGCACTGGCGAGCTGGGTTCCTTCTCCCCAAGAGGGTTCCAGAGCCTGATGGGCTGCTGCCTTTAGGCAGCCCGTGAGCTGTACATCTGTTCTACAGGCCTCAGTGGTGTCATGTCGGAGGACCTGGATGAATATGCTATAAGTTGATTGCAGAACGTCACCGCAAGTGATCTGGACTGGAGAAGGACTGTCTCACTTACTGGACTGCTAGAAGCTGGCAGTTGTCCTGGGGACTTGTGAGTAAAGACTCTAAACTGATCCCTGTGACTGTGCACTGTTGCATCAGTGCAAGGTAACTGGATGCAAAAGAGACTTGCCTCGTGGTCCCCAACTGTAAGGCTTTAGACTGTGTCCAACACCCACAATTACTCAAGGAGAATATTGTCCTCTAATTGCTATATGCTAATCATCTTGGAGCATCCCGTGCCCTAACCCCCTCTCTAGTTAAAGTTCTTCAAGCAATAAATTACAAAAACACATCACCTAGACTGATTCATTAGATCCAGAGTGTATGAATTGGTGCTTGGGTGACCGTCAGCCTCTGAACTATTAGGGAAGATCCAGCTGTTACCATCCCCCCACCTACGGGGGTAGCGCTACGCTAGGCAACTGATAATTAAATCCATAGTCATAGGCTCGTGGCTCTTCAAACAGAAATGATGACGTTTTAGATTAATCAGAAGGTAGTATCAACCTATTACTGCCTCTCTCAATGGTCACTGTCCAGTAAATGTTCCTTCATTGTATTGGCCAGTTTGTTCTCCTCTGGATTTGAATGTTTTGTTGTACACCATCCACTTCCCTGCAAATAAACAACGTAACACAGCTTGACTTTATTCAATTTCTGCCTCTTCTGACAAAAGACAGACAGATAGATATTCACGTCCCAATTTTTTCTGGATTAGGCTGCATGTCCCAATGAAATCAGAGGACCAGTTGTATCTTCAACATCTCTGTCATGGTGCTCTGTGGTTTTGTCAAAGCTCAGACAAGCAACTGAAAGATCTACAATGACGGCTGTGAGAATGTTCATGTCTTTTTAACCATTCCAACCGCTGCAAGAAAAATAACTCCTAGTCAGACCAGCCCGTGTGGCACCAACAACCATGCCACGTTCAAAATTTCTTAAATCCCCTTTCTGATGCTCGGTTCGAACTTCAGCAAGTTGTCATCACCACGTCTAGATGCCTAAATGCATTGAGTTGCTGCCATGTGATTAGCTGATTAGCAATTTGTGTTACCAAGCAATTGCACAGGTATGCCTAATAAAGTGGCTGGTGAATGTATCTTGTGTGGGGAATATATGATATTGGAACCACATATTTTAGAGTATCCGATGTTAATTACTTTTAACCATGTACAAATAAAAGGATATATTTTTGAAGATGTTTAAAGTTTAGCTGCTGCCTCAAAGTCCCAAGGGGTAGTGTGCTTTGTTATCAGTTTAGGGATATGGCAGCTCCATGCTCTTCCAGGGGGTTCTTTTTCCGGTATTTTTTAATTGACATAAATCCAAGATAACTTGGGTCACAGTGCACATGAATGTTGCTGCCAATCATGAACCGTATTGTTATTTGTATAGTACAAGATCAAATAGTCTAAAAATCACTATGAATGTAAAACCAAGTAGATAATTTACAAAACAGAAGCTCCAGTTTACAAGAAGCCATCTATGGCCTTTGGCTACAGATGGAATCAGTTATTTCATTCTCCTTGCTTGAGCAGGTTAAAGGGGTGCTTCAGTTAAAATTATTATTATTTCTACAAGGCAAGGTAAGCTAGAATAATAATCATTATCCCTCAAAGAGTGCATTGCTTATCTTACCTCATGATGGCTCATTTGACTGCAAGGTTCCTTCTTAAGTCAGGCTGGTTATCAACCACCTTACCTCCTAATAACCAGCTAGTGAGACGGTTGTATAGGCATACAGTATGTAGGTTTGAAAAATAGTAGAAGCCTCTCCTCTTCTTTAGCTTGTTTTATCTATTTTATTTTTGGTGGTTGATGGTGATGGGGCTTGCAATCAAAGCAAACCTCACAATGCTTCCCAGTGATCCAAAAACAGGGCGGAGCGTTGACACAAAAACTCAGGGTGGTTGGTTTAGGACAGGGGTCCTCAAACTAAGGCCCGCGGGCCACATGCGGCCCGCCGAGGACATTTATCCGGCCCAATCCACCCAGGGCCGGGTTCCCGACAATCCAGGCTCGGGCCGGGGCCAGGTCGGCTCGGCTTCGGCAGGGAGCATATCCGCTCCGCTCCGCTCAAGCCGCCTCCCCCACCCCAGTAATGGAGGGCTCCGTGTGCCGCGCTGCATGCTGGGAAGTGTAGTTTTCAGCACAGTCCCGCACGGAGACAGGAGGCGCGAAGAGTGACAGCGAGAGCGGAGGCTTCAGCCTACTAACAAGTGAGGACCCCACTGTGCCACTGTCCCCCTGTCCACCCCACTGTCCCCCTGTCCACCCCACTGTCCCCCTGTCCACCCCTCTGTCCCCCTGTCCACCCCTCTGTCCCCCTGTCCACCCCTCTGTCCCCCTGTCCACCCCACTGTCCCCCTGTCCACCCCACTGTCCCCCTGTCCACCCCTCTGTCCCCCTGTCCACCCCTCTGTCCCCCTGTCCACCCCTCTGTCCCCCTGTCCACCCCACTGTCCCCCTGTCCACCCCTCTGTCCATCCCTCTGTCCCCCTGTCCATCTCTCTGTCCATCCCACTGTCCCTCTGTCCCCCTGTCCACCCCTCTGTCCCCCTGTCCACCCCTCTGTCCCCCTGTCCACCCCTCTGTCCATCCCACTGTCCCCCTGTCCATCCCACTGTCCCCCTGTCCACCCCACTGACCCCCCCCCCGTCCCCCTGTCCACCCCTCTGTCCATCCCACTGTCCCCCTGTCCATCCCCTATATATATTATTATTTATTATTCATTCTTTTATTCTTTTGCACTACAAAAAAGATGTGTGCATAGGAATTTAGGAATTAGTTCATATTTTTTTAAAACTATAGTGCGGCCCCCCAACAGTCTGAGGGACCGTGAACTGGCCCCCTGTCTAAAAAGTTTGAGGACCCCTGGTTTAGGAGATAAGCTAACATGTACATCAGTGTCCCCTTTGATCTGCAGAACCAAGCCACAGTTTATTAATCCAACTAATAGGGTGACCAAGCCTCTACACGTATGTAGGTATGAAAAATAGTAGAAGCCTTTCCTCTTCTTTAGTAGATCTATCAATAGTGGTGGTGGTTGATGGTAATGGGCACTTGCAATCTCAGCAAACCTCACAATGCTTCTCAGTGATCGTAAAAAAAAAAAAGGTTGAACATTGGCGTAAATATTCAGGGTGGTTGGTTATAGAGATAAGCTAAAATGCATATCAGTGGCCCCTTCCATCTGCAGAACCAAACCACAGTTGTCCTTAGGCTGTGTTCTGAATGCTGAACAGCTTATTAGAAGCAGAGATTGAATTGAATGTCTTTGTTTCACACCTTGATATCAAGACATCATCAGTTTGTGAACTGAACCCATAAAAACATTTAGGAGAAGCGGAGAGGACATTAGCATGAATTTTGCTTATCAAGCCAAGCTTGTCCTAACCCTTCGGTGCCAATCTCATTATTTTTTAAAGAAAAAAAAAAAGCAGTATACTTCCCAAAGTTTAGAAGAAGCCAGTCCAAATTTCATTGTGTAACATGAGTGGGATGTTTGTGAACATTCTAGAGTAGTAGGTTTCGGAAACCTTCTACAAGAGTGCAATGTGATTTAAACTCTCTAACTCCATTTTAGATGAAGAAAAGCCACCTGTAAAAAGCAGAGTCTGCTTCCCAACGTTTAGAAGAAGTCAATTCAAACTTTATTCTGCAGCATAAGCGGGATGATTGTGAATATTCTACAGTAGCAGGATTCAGAAACTTTCTACAAAGGTACAAAAGGATCAAAACTCTCTGACTCCATTTGCAATGAAGAACGGCCTCCTGTTAAAAGCAGAGTCTACTTCCCAACGTTTAGAAAAAGTCGATTCAAACTTCATTCTGTAGCATGAGCGGGATGTTTGTGAACATTCTACAGTAGTGAGATTCGGAAACCTTGTACAAAAGTACAATGTGATCTAAACTCTCTGACTCCACTTACGATGAAGAACGGCCTCCTGTTAAAAGCGGAGTCTACTTTCCAACTTTTAGAAGAAGCTGATCAAAATTTCATTGTGTAGCTTGAGTGGAATGTTTGTGAATATTCTAGAGTAATGGAATTTAGAAACCTTCTACGAAGGTTAAAAGGGATCTAAACTCTCTGACTCCACTTGCGATGAAGAATGTCCTCCTGTTAAAAGCGGAGTATACTTCCCAACGTTTAGAAGAAACTGATGCAAATTTCATTGTGTAGCATGAGTGGGATGTTCGTGAATATTGTAGAGTAATGGAATTTAGAAACCTTTTACAAAAGGTACAAAGGGATCTAAACACTCTGACTCCACTTGCGATGAAGAATGGCCTCCTGTTAAAAGCGGAGTCTACTTCCCAACGTTTAGAAAAAGCCACTACAAAATTAATTATGTAGCATGAGTGAGATGTTTGTGAATATTCTAGAGTAGCCGGATTTAGAAACCTTCAACAAAGGCAAAAATGTGATCTAAACTTTCGACTCCACTCGTTATAAAGAATGGCCTCCTGTTAAAAGTGAAGTATACTTGCCAACGTTTAGAAGAAGCTGAACCAAATTTCATTGTGTAGCATGAGTGGGATGTTTGTGAATATTGTAGACTAATGGAATTTAGAAACCTTCTACAAAGGTATAAATGGATCTAAACTCTCGGACTCCACTTGCAATGAAGAATGGCCTCCTGTTAAAAGCGGTGTCTTCTTCCCAACGTTTCGAAGAAGCCAGTACAAAATTAATTATGTAGCTTGAGTGAGATGTTAGTGTATATTCTAGAGTAGCGGGATTTAGAAACCTTCTACAAAGGCAAAAATGAGATCTAAACTTTTGACTCCACTTGTGATGAAGAATGGCCTCCTGTTAAAAGCTTTAGCAAAAAAAGGATTCCATTTATTTAAAAATATAGCTGTTATTCAGGTCCATAAAAATTTTGACGGAGAACAGGAAAACTTGGAAGATACTCTGTCACAAAATGAAAATTCAACCACCATAGCATAACCCCAATAAGAGAAGACCCTTGTCCTGCTACTACTAACAGTGTTTTAGAAGAGCAAGATGATCCTTTTTTTTTCTATAGAAGAACAATCTTGGAACTCTGGAACCATGAGATTTTATGGAGAGGAAGGGATGACCCCTTGGTTTGATATTGACTAAAAATGGGAAAAAGCACTGTACCATAGCAGAGTCATAACACCAATCCTTGACCGAAAAAAGCGTGTATATTTATTAACCACTTCCCATCCGGGCCAATTCTGACACTTCGCTCCTATATGGAAGAATCTACTTTTTTTTTGCTTTTTTTTTTCAAACGCAATTTTTATTGGAAAAAAAAACCACTTTCATAAATTAAAAATAAAAAAAACACTAAAGTTAGTCCAAATTTTTTTATGATGTGTAAGATGATGTTACTCTGAGTAAATAGATACCTAATATGTCACGCTTTAAAATTGTGTCTGCCCATGGAATGGAGGCAAACTACAGTGCTTAAAATTCTCCATAGGCGATGCTGGAAACAGCTTTACAGGTTATCAGTTTAGAGTTGCACAGGAGGTCTGGTGCTAGAATTATTGCTCTTGCTCTGACATTCGTGACAATACCTCACATGTGTGGTGCGATCACCGTTTACATATGCGTGTGGGAGTAACTTATGCGTTTGCATTTGCACGTAACCACGGTGGGAGGGGGGCGCTTTACTTTTTCTTTTAATTATTTATTTTATACAAAAAAAAATGTATTTTACACTTTTTTGGGGGATAAACTTTATTGCTATAACAAGGCATAAATAACATCCTTTCTGACAGCATGGGCCGAGACAGGTTCTCTTTATGGAGAGATCTGGGGTCTATTAGACCCCTAATCTCTCCTCTGGCCTCCAGTGCAGCTGATTAGACACAGATCGATCTGATTGGCTGCTTTCCTGGTCGCATCCGGCCCCCGCGATGGGGCGGTAGAGCCCAGGAAAGGTGGCGGCAGTGGCAGGAGGAAGGTGAGGTCCCCTTTCCACCATCCGCAGAAGTTATCAAGTTAGCCACTCAGATCACTTCTACCTGAAAGGGAATCGCTGGCTAAAAACATACATACCAGGATGATGCCTGTAGGTGCAGGCATCATCCCGGTATAACCACTAAAGCCCAAAGACGTCCATGGAGGTCCTCCCAGCAGGAAGTGGTTATACAATCCAAGCCATACAGGTGACAGCCAATCAGAAGCGTTGCCAACCAAAGTAGATGGTAAAACACCTGGAAGTTGGAGCCGTATGAGTGACAGGGTGACTCAAGGATGTTCCAAGAGAATCAGCTGGGCTGTCGGGCAGAATGTATGAAGAAGGCACGAACAGAGGGACCTTGGAGGGGATCGTGATGCGGCCCAATGGATCAGATGAACCAAGGATGGATTCCTGTGTGTAGTGAAAGAACTGACTGGGGACACCAGGGCGGGTGGAGGTGGCCGGGGCGTTTAGAAGTGGTGGCCGCTTGCAAAGGGGAAGCTGCACCCGTCGCCCAGAGATGACACAAGTTGGCAGAAGTGAGTTCTGGCAATCCACGAACTGTGGGCATCGCTAAGACTGGGGGCTGATCCAAGCCTGATTGTAGCCAAATGAGCATTAGACCAAGCTTGCGGCGGTGACTACATGTTTCGGGGCATATCTGTCATGTACCTGGGTGTCATTGAACCAGGATGTTCTTGGTTCCACAGCTGCATCCTTACCTGTTGTGCCACGGGGGGGAGCTCTGGAGTTTTTACAATGTTTTCGCAGCCTGATGCTTTGCTTTGGACTCACTAGCCTCACCTGCTGCCAGCTGCGGACAATGTACAATCAAACAGCCCATAAATAGCAGCACTTCCTGTTACTCAGTGCCCGTTTGTGTGGACCAGCTCCCTGGGTGTATTGATAGCTTTGTGACTCTGATTACCGTGTATGAACCTCTGCCTGAATTCTTGACTACTGTCTAGCCTACTGATTTTGTACTTTGCCGCCAGCTCGTATATGACCTCTGCCTGCCTGACCACTCTCTGGATTTCGATTGTGTACCGCTATGCCTGATCTGTTGCCGACCTGACCTGGCTGTCTACTCTTACAGATCGCATTAAGGACGAATTGGTATATAAGGATTCCCCAGAAGACCTTGAAAAATTCATAGAGCTGTGTGTTTGTCTGGATGTCCAGTATCATGAAAGGTACCAGGAGAGACTTAGAACTCGCAAGCCTCCTAGGCCAGTTTACCAATTGGTCCCTAACTTCCAAGCACCACCTCCACCTGAACCTGAAATTTCAGTTGAGTCCAAGACACCTGTGGAACCCATGGAAGTCAGCCATCTCCACCTAACAGAGTCTGAGAAACAAAGGAGGCATGCATTGGGCCTATGCTTGTACTATGGACATAAAGGTCATTTGTTATCTGTTTGCCCTTCCTGTCCAGTAAAAAGGCAGGGTCTAACCAGTGTTGGAGGAGCTGGGTTAGACCTTACAAGTACTTCCTCCAAGACCAAGATTACTGTACCCACAATCTTCCATTTAGCCTCTAAACTTGTCTCCTGTGAGGTTTTTGTGGATTCTGGAGCTGCTGGCATATTCCTGGATTGAACTTTTGCTAAGGAGAACAACATCCCATTTGCTCCCAAGTCTAGACCCCTGAGCATCACCACCCTGAATGGACAACCGTTGGGAGATGGCCTGGTAAAGTTTGAGAATACAACAATCACCCTTCAGGTAAGCGCACTCCACAATGAGGAAATCGTCCTGTCCCTTATTGATTCTCCACTTCTGCCTGTTATCCTTGGTTACCCATGGTTTCAACCACGCAACCTTTCTTTTGATTGCGTAAATGGAGAACTAAAATTTTGGGGCCTTCCTGTTATCTGAACTGTTTGTCTCGACCCAAAAGACTTTCAGGTTGTCTGTTGGCTTCCGTGGCTATCCCTCCTACCTTGTCTAATGAATACCATGAATTTGCAGATGTATTTTGCAAGCAAAGGGCAGAGGTTTTACCTCCACATCGACGGCATTTAACACCCGCAATGGACATTTTGAGTTCATTGCTGCCCCCCTTACTGCTATGACTAGATAAGGTACAAATTGCAAAGTGTGGCCCTCAGAAGCAGAACCAGCTTTCCAGCAATTAAAAAGGCATGTTCAGCAGGGCTCCAGTTCTTCAGCATCCAAACCCCAATCTCCAGTACATAGTTGAGGTTGATGCTTCTGAAGTAGGAGCAGGTGCCGTGCTGTCCCAGAGACAACCTAAGTCCGGTAGTGTCCATCCAATGGCATTTTTCTCTAAAAAGTAATCTCCAGCGGAGATGAGTTATGATGTTAGGAATCGAGAACTACTGGCTATCAAATTGGCATTGTCTGAAAGGGCTCCAAAGCCTTTTTCTATACTGACTGACCGTAAAAACCTGCAGTATCTTCAGGCTGCTAAATGTTTGAATTCACATCAAGTTCAATGGGCCCTGTTCTTCTCCCGTTTTAATTTTGTTCTTTCATATGTCCCTGGGCATAAGAACAAGAAAGTCGATGCTCTTTCCAGACAGTTTGCTACTTCTAAAGAAGACTGACCTACCGAGCAGTATATAATCCCACCTCATAAAATTGTCGCACAGATCTCTACAGCTCTTTCCCAATAGTTACAAGGAACCCAGAATGGTGCTCCTTAGTGCTTGAAGATACCACCAGGTCGCCTGTTCATAGCCCCCAGCCTCAGAAAACATGTACTCCTCTGGGCATATGATGGAGTGTTATCTGGTCATCCTGGTGTCACCATCACTCTTAAGACCTTGCAGCATCATGTTTGGTGGCCTCACATGAAAAAAGATGTTTCTGACTATGTGGCTGCCTGTCCAACTTATGCTGCTAATAAAGTACCTCGCACATTGCCTACTGGGCTGTTACAACCACTTCCTGCACCTCATAAGCCTTGGACCCATTTGAATATAGACTTCATTACGGAGTTACCCAAATCCGATGGCATGACTGCTATATGGGTAATAGTGGGTCGCTTTTCCAAAATGTCTCATTTTGTACCGATCCCTGGATTACCCACAGCAGAAGCACTGTTTACCCTCTTCCTTTCCCATATTGTGAAACATCATGGCATACCTACCAATATCGTCTCAGATCGTGGATCACAGTTTGTTTCCCGATTCTGGAGAGCATTTTGTAAGAAACTAGGAGTAACGCTCTCACTCTCTACCTCACATCACCCACAAACAGATGGTCAAACCGAACGCATGAACCAAACCCTTGAAACCTATCTTCGACATTATGTCAACTTGTTATACTCCAATCGGTCTGCGTATTTTCCTTTGGCTAAATTCACCATTAACTCCCGTTGGCACAGTGCTCTTCATACCCCGCCATTCTACGCAGCCCTAAGCTATCACCCTCAGACTTTTCCCCTACTTCAACCTTCTTCCGGTGTACCAGCAGCAGATCAGCGGGTGAAAAAGATTATGCTACACTGGAAAAAGATATGCTTATTGCTACAGAAGTCAGCAGGCAAATATGCACTTTTCTCCAACAGACGAAGATGACATATACCTCCATATGTGGTGGGGGACAGAGCTTGGCTGTCTACCAAATACGTGAGACTGAAACAACCCTCTACCAAATTGGGTCCTCGATTCAATGATTCTTACAGAATAATCGCTCGAGTTGGGCCAGTCTCCTATCGGTTGAAATTGCCCTCCTCCCTCGGATACATCCCGTGTTCCATGTTTCTCTCCTAAAAAAAATCAATTTCCAATCGTTACTCCAGAACTCAACAGCTACATCCACCTGTTCTTGTTGATGGACAACCTGAGTGTGTAATCTCTAAGATTCTGGATTCTAGAAGGCGGGGTCGTGGCCTACAGTACCCGGTTCACTGGAAAGGATATCCTGTCACAGATCGTTCCTGGGTTCCAGCCAAAGTTTAGCATGCCCCTGCTCTTATTCAAGACTTCCATGCCTCCTTTCCTGCTAAGCCCCGCTAGGTCCCCGGAGGGGTCCACTGGGGAGGGGGCCCTGTCATGTACCTGGATGTCATTGAACCAGGATGTTCTTGGTTCCACAGCTGCAGCCTTACCTATTGTGCCACAGGGGGAGCTCTGGAGTTGTTGCAATGTTTTCCCAGCCTGATGCATTGCCTTGGAATCACTAGCCTCACCTGCTGCCAGCTGCGGACAATGTACAATCAAACAGCCCATAAATAGCAGCACTTCCTGTTACTCAGTGCCCGTTTGTGTGGACTAGCTCCCTGGGTGTAATGATAGCTTTGTGACTGATTACCGTGTATGAACTTCTGCCTGAATTCTTGACTATTCTCTAGCCTGCCGATTTTGTACTTTGCTGCCAGCTCGTGTATGACCTCTGCCTGCCTGACCACTCTCTGGATTACGATCATGTACCGCTTTACCTGATCTGTTGCTGACCTTACCTGCCTCACTAAGTTTCCGCCTGAATCCTCAGCACCCAAGCTCCACTTCGGACACTGCCTACCACAGGTACATTACAATATCTCCTTCATCAGGTCATGGAATGCCATAGAAGGTTTTCAAGAGAACCGCCCAGCTGGTTCTCTTGGAACATTCTTGAGTCAACCCTGCTGCTCCTACTTCCAGGTATTTTACCATCTACTTTGATTGGCAATGCTTGTGATTAGATGTCCCCTGTCAGCTGTATGCCTTGTATTGTTTAATAAATATACACGCTTTTTTCAATCAAGGATTGGGGTTATGACTCTGCTATGGTACAGCGCTTTCCTCTATTATTGGTCTATGAATTTGGGACAGCAGCAAACTCAGTGCAGATAATATTCCCCCATTTGGGTATCGGTTTATGCGCCTGGACATTTGTGTTGTTTTTGTTCTCTTGAGTTGAAATGCCTATTATTATTCCACCAAGAAACTGTTTATTATGGTTGTTTTATTTCCTATTATTTCTAAATCATGGAAATTTATTAGAAAAAAAAATGTTAAAAGAGACATTTTTTGTAGATTTGAACCATATCTAAGGCTAATCATTTGGTGACACCAAATTGCCTAAAATTTTGGGGTTAGGATACAAGAAAAGAGAGGCATTTTCCAAAACAATGGTGGAATATTTTATTATAAATAGAAGGGCCAACAGAAGGGATTACTACTATTGTAATTAAAATAATCAAGAAGCTTAAAAAACATAACAATAAAATGAATAACTTGAAGGCCAGACATTCAATGAGACCAACCACTACTGGATATACCATGACCTAGAATAGTCTTTTTCAACCTTTTTACCACAAAGGAATCCCTGGAATAATTTTCAGGTCTCAGGGAGCTGCTGCTAAGATGGGTCTATTTATTATCATTGGGAAAATACCCCCTACATTGGTGGTGGTCAGTAGGATGATAGTTTCATCTTACAGTGGTGGTCAGAATGCCATGCTTACAGTCATGCCTCTGGCTCTGCCAAGTGGTGTTGAACCTGGAACTATGCAGGCATCATCACATGGAAGATCACTTAGCCAAAACTCAAGGAACCCCTAACCATTTCTGGATGAACCCTAGAGTTGAGATTGGCTGGCCTAGATACTTGGGAACCTTCATGGATATTCTGAAGTTCAGAGTTTTTTCTGAAGAATGGGCAACTAAGGAAAGATTGCAAAGTACAAGGTAAACATTTTATTACCTGCTGCCACCAATGTCTCAATCTTTCCATGGGTGTTACATCTTTTTTTCTACATCTCTGTGGAACGAACAATCTCTCGATCTATCATGGGTGCAACTCCTGTTTGTACATTTGTGTGGTACCACCAATCTCATGATCTGTCCATGGGTGTAACTTGTGGTTTATGCCATCTCATAAAAGGGCAACTGCCACGTACCTTGGTCAGAGGCCGAGTTGATGAGAGGGCTTCCCTTGCAGTTCTGTCAGAGCACCTCTGAATGTGGTAACGAAGGTACAAGGCTTAAAGAAGCACGGGTGCTAACATCTTGATAGCAGGTGACTGCCACAGTCAGGGATGTAACCAAGGTGAGACTGGAGTCATACACCGTGAGACAGCATCGTAGCCGGGGTCAGTACCAGGGGGAAGCAGGCAGAGCACGGTCCGGTAGCAAGCCAGGGTCAATACCATGAGATCAGGCAGAGAATAGTCAGAGGCAAGCTGAGGTCAGAATCCACAGAGCAAGGTTAGGAACATCCTGGGTCAGCAACGGAAGATCAGTCAGCATGTGTAGGAACAGAGGAACATGGATCAGGGGAAGCTGAAGAACATCCAGCAGTTAGTACCCAGCAGGGTCTCCTTTAAATAGGCCGTTTGGCGCCAATGCACAGAAATGCATCTATGTGTCAGTGCCTGCTGGACATTAGCCTAAGCTTGTCTGTGTGCTGGTACATGTGCACAAGCATTAGCTGCACAGGAATGAGCAGTAGGTGCAGGAGAATGAGCATTAGCTGCATAAGAATTAGCATTAGCTGAATGAGAATTAGCAGGGCTGCCATCTGAAATTTTGGGGCCCCTTCCACAGTTTTAGGCCTGGGGCCCCCCCCTCTTATCCCCAGGCCTGACCAACAACATTCCCCAGGGCCCACCCACTGGCAGTACCACGAGTCCCATCCCATGTCCTCCTCTTTCAGTCTCACCTCCCCCATCCCATGTCCTTCTTCTCCTCCTCCATTCCCATCTCTTCTATCCTATGTCATCCTTCTCCAGTCCCATCTCCTCCATCCCATGTCCTTATTCCCCTCCAGTCCCATCTCCTCCATCCCATGTCTGCCTCCTGCAGTCCCATCTCCTCCATCTTACCTCCTCCAGTCCCATCTTCTCCATTCCATGTCCTCCTCCAGTCCCATCTCCTTCTTCCCATGTCCTCCTCCTCCAGTCCCATCTCCTCCATTCCATGTTCTTCTCCTCCAGTGCCATGTCTTTATCCTCCTCCAGTTCCACCATCTCCATCCTAGGTCTTCCTCCTCCAGTCCCATCTTCTTCCTTCATCCCATGTCCTTATCCTCCTCCAGTCCCATCTCCTCCATCCCATGTCCTCCTCCTCTAGTATCATTTCCTCAATACCATATCCTCCTTCTCCAGTCCCATCTCCTCCATCCCATGTTCTCTATCCCATATCCTCCTCCTCTAGTCCCATCTCCTCCATCCCATGTTCTCTATCCCATGTCCTCCTTCTCCAGTCCCATTTTCTCCATCCCATGTTCTCTATCCCATGTCCTCCTCCTCCAGTCCCATCGCCTCCATTCTATGTCCTCCTCCACCCCATGTCCTCTTCCTCCTCCAGTCCTATCCCCCATGCTATGTCCTCCTCTTCCAGGAGGATAATTCAGCACAGACACAATCAGCAGTGTATGAAAACAGCGTCATATTCCCCCCCCCCCCCCCCCCCCTTCTGGTGACAACTCAATTTTTTTCCTTTCGGTCACCATGACAAAGAGTTCCTTGTCCCAGTGACCCCATATGGAAAATCCAAAACTTTGAGTTGTCCCCAGAGCAGCAAAAGAGAGGAAACCTCCCAGTGGGGACTCCGGTTCTGGTGGCAACTGTCTCCAAGGGCATTTCTCTCTCACTCTTCTCTCTCTACCTGTTGTGTCTATGGGACCTCACAATGGGACACAGGTGGTAAAAAAAAGAATGGGGTTTTAGCTCTTTCATAATTTAGCCAAAATGGAAAAATAAGTGTTTGTTTTATATATAATTTTTATATATAACTAGAACATCTAATAGTGTTATATCATTGCATGAGATTTCCCCTCATTTCCTGTCTTAGTGTAACCAGAACAGGAAGTGGGGGAATCTCACTGTGGGGAAATAGCTTGCAATTGTTGCCTTTTACAGTAATGTCCATATTATATATATATATATATATATATATGGAAACAATTGCTGGCTATATCCCCAGGGGGAGATTCTCTCACTTCCTGTCATGGTGACACCAAGACAGGAAGAGAGGGGAAATCTAATGCAATGACATAACCCTGTTAGATGTTCGAGTTATGTATAAAACTAAAGTATATATAATACAAGCACTTTTTTTCCCCATTTTGGCTAAATTATGAAAGAGTTAAAACCCCATTCGTTTTTTTTTCCCCATCTGTGTCCAACGGGTTGCAGGAAAAAAAATTGCATGATTCACAGTGTTGATGGGTAAATCCCTCCTGCAGAGCCATTGTGTTCTCCCGGTGGTGGGGACCGCCCCTGACGGGAGAACACAGCGATTTTTGTTTGCGGCTACAAGAGCTGCTAGTGATAATTGTATGTAAAACCTGACAGGCTGGTTATACTCAAGTTGATCGATTAACTTGGGTACATTCAGCCTGCCCATACATAGTTTGAATCTCGGCCAGTCTCTGCTAAACCGACCAAGAATTCAAACCATCTATGGCCTTATCTGCACTCTAGCTGCAATCTTCACAGTGGCCCGATGTCTGTAAATCCCATGCTGAGCGGAGTGGGTGACTGACAGGTCCGTGTCTGCTTCATGCCGTCCATTTACACCCAAGTGCCCTCCGATCCAGCCAGACGGAGGGGAATGGAGGCCCTTCCATCGTTTCTTTTTTGCCAGATCAGATGTAGGCGGGTGTAAAACGGACAAATTTTCATTTAGATCTGCCAATTCATAGAGAAGAAATGGGTTTGCCTGAAAAAAAAAAAAAAACAGACAGGAGGACCCGATCAGAACGCTCAGGTGAAAAAGGCCAGAAAAGCAATCGGGGGTCTGAGAAGCACCTGATTAGAACCAGAGGCTCTAATATGCTTCAAAATAGGGTGGGCTCGGGTCGCAGAGAGTGCGACCGGAGCCCACCTAGGTGTGTTACAACAGCAATTTAATATTCGCTGTTGAAACACTGATCCTCAATCTGGCCAAACAGGAAGCGGGTCCGATACCTGACTGGCTGAAAGGACAGAAAATCCTATTGGATGCCTAGGATGAGGGGAAGAGATGCATGGCGGAAGCGAGGAGCAGAAGAGCTGCTTGCCGATGCCTAGATGCCTGATTCCCGCCGCCGCTCCTCGGATGCCTGATCCCCACCGCTCCTTGGATGCCCAACCCCCGCCGCTGCTCCTCAGATGCCCGCCGCCTAGATGGCCAGTGGGGGTGGGGGTTGGTTGTTTGCCACCCCCCACAAACAAAAAACCACCAGCCACCACTGGGCTCTGCAGTGATGGAGAGTGGACCCTGTGTACCTATTGGCTAAGGAGGCAGCAGGAGGCGGAGCAGCCCGCCTCCTGCTGCCTCCTCAGCCAATGAGTAACTGAAAAGCTGTTAAGTCCCCCCCTGCCAGCTTACTGTACTTAGTATGTGCTTAGCCTCCAGTGCCTCTCCTGCACTATGTCTCCTCTGGTTCCTCTCTCCTGCACACTTCCTGGATGCCAGGGCCTAGGCCCCCCCAGACGCTCGGCCCCGGTACATGTGTGTTAGTGCCCCCCCCGATGGTGGCCCTGAGAATTAGCTAAACGAGAATTAGTATTAGCTGAACTAGCTTCCTGACTGCAGCACGAATCATCACATAAAAGTAAACTAGAAAAAATGTAAAAGTTCTTCTTAGAGTGGATGGTCAAGATCCAGATGTACTCTGCATATAGACCACAAGCAAATTATTATGTTTAGTCTTGCGCCTGGTCCCATATCAAGAGGCAATAAGCACTAGAGCACAGTCAACCCGCTTTAGTAGTGCTTCATCCAGGTTTTGGTCTGTTCCACTCCACCCCCCTTTGTTCTCATCTTTGTGATCCTGGATCATACCTTTCTAAAGAACCATAAGAGAGAGAGACTTTGCGCAGGTTTTGTTTTTGGCACATATAGAATGTATTTAGCTAGTTGAGAGTCCAGAGAGTTGGGTTTTAAGATAAACTGAATTATCTTTGTGACTTTAACATAGTTACAATTTGCTGGATAGTGTTAGTCGCTCATTAATTGTTTTCACTCGTACCTGGAATTGCTGTGTAGATTGTCCAGACAGCCCTAGTTGTAGTTTGTTTGTAGCCCAGTCATTTGTGAAATTTTAGGTTCTTTTGTTGCACCTAGAGTTTTCTTCAAATTCGGTGTGGAGTCCATCGTTAGTTGAAGCAATGTGCAGAATAGCAGATGGAAAGATGAACCATTGAGGTTTTAGGGTCCCTGCTCTATCTGTGCTGTCATTCCTGTGAGTCCTGATGGGCAGGGCATGTGTGGGATGGAAGTATGCTCTATGGCCTGCTAGGCCAGGGGTGCAAGTACTGCAGCATCCATAATGTGCTGCATTGAACCAGTGGGCACAGCAGCCAAAACTTCCATCCCGTGTTATGTTTCCAGCAGACCAGAAGGGCTATTGACTAGTGCTGCCTGGTACTACCTACTCTGTTCAGTTCCATTCCAGTTCTCCTGAAGGCCAGAGACTTTGCCAAATCCATTCTGGTGCATCCCAGCAAAAAGTGCAAAACCCAGCTAAGAAAGATCTGACTCATTTGAAAAAATGCTGCAGTTGTCTTTAAGAAACCAGAGATGGAGGGCTGGGACTGTCCCCATTTCCCCGCCAGCTGGTGGAAAAAAAAGTCACACTACAGTTTCACACCTGGCCTCAGTTAGTAGTGGTCTAAACTGGGTTCAGGGCACACGTTTGTATCAAAACCTGCCAAATTGCTTTTCGTTTTCCTGTTTGGATCTGTGGAATTAGTTACTTCTGGCTGTCCCTGGTTCCAACTTTTTGGTTTTGGTTTATGCTTTCTGCCTGCTCTGACCTGCCGCTTGCTTATTGACTACCCTTGTCTGCTACCGGCTCTAACGACCAGCGTGTCCTGACCTTTGTCTCTGCTTCATGATTTGCTTCCTTGTCACAGGCTTGTCTGAGCTGTTGGCTGTCATCCTAGCCAATCCCAGGGATCACACTGTAGTATTCATCTACAGTTTCAAATCTGTGCCATCAGAGGATCAGATGTTGCAGGAGCCCGTGATGCAAGCATTGTGTTCATCTATTAAAACGGCAGCCTGGTGATTGCAACAATGTGTCTATGCAGTTATACAGTGTATACCGCTCTGATCTGCAGCTTCTTTCTTGACTACCCTTGCCTGCTACCAGCTCTGTCTACCGGCGACCTGGTCTCTGCTTCATGATTTGCTTCCTTGTTCCAGGCTTGTCTGAACTGTTGGCTGTCATCCTAGGCAATCCCAGGAATCCCACTGGGGCATCCTACTGCAGTGTCGCCAGCAGCAGCAGTGGAGAGGATCAGATGGTGCAAGAGCCTGTGGTGAGAACCCTCTGTCCCCTTTGGTCACACCTTGTCTCTGTTTCATGATTTGCTTCCTTGTTCCAGGCTTGTCTGAGTTGTTGCTTGTGTACTAGGCAATCCCAGAGATCACGTTGTAGTATCCATCTGCAGTTTCAAATCCACACCACCAGAGGTGGTAGAGAGGATCAGATAGTGCAGGAGCTTGTGGTGAGAATCCTCTGAACCCTGTTGGTCTCACAGAAGATACATTTAATCCTGTGACATAAGTGTTGTGTCCATCTAGTAAAACCTTTGTCCGGTGATTGTGTCTAAGCAGTTATATAGTATATGCAGTGTTGTAGTTTTTCCTGGTTTCAGCCACAAACGAACCTAAAAGAAGCTCTCATTGCACGCCTACATGATTAATTAGCTGCCAAGGACAAGTAGTCGAGGAAACTGCGGTGACATCACTAGTGGAAATTGTCTACCTGCTTGTAAGTAGAAGTCAGACTAAATGTTTTTCCTTCTCTGGCTTCACAGAGCACCAAAACAAAAACTACCATGTGCAGGGGCTCTGAGGGCCACACAGTAAATGCCAGAGGGCCACAGGTTTGGGACCAGGGCTGCGATGCAATGGAAGTATATTATAATTTTTCCCCCCGCATTTGATGTGATCCCTGTCCTCCAAAAGTGAAGATGCAGAGCTTTCGTGTTGACGTTTTTACATTGCCACGTGGGACGTTGAATGCTTGTTTCCATTTTTCCGCTGTGCTAGAAACAAACTCGACTGCGCAGTCTTACAGAATCTGCCATTTCTCAGGGACAAAGTAGACCTGTCATCAGATATATTTTATCAGACTAAGTCCAAGCATGCTCAGTAATGTGTTAGTGTAACACTTCCAAGTATTTATTGCCTCTCACAGAGATTATAGTACTCCTTCTGACAATGTCTTTGTTTGCTTTTTTCTCTAGAATTGTGGTCGCCAAACTGCGGCCCACAGACCAGATGTGGCCTTTTGCTTGCCTTTAACCGGCCCTCAGGACACTATTCCTCCCTCTGACGCCAACAATGGGGTATTATTCCTCTCACTGACACCAATGATGGAGCATAAATCCTTCCTCTGACATCAAGGACGGGGCACTATTCCTCCCACTAATACCAATGATGGAGCATAAATCCTTCCTCTGACACCAATATTGGGGCTCTATTCCTCCCACTAATACCAATAATAGAGCATAAATTCTTCCCCTGATACCAACAATAGGGCACTATTCCTTTGACACCAATGAAGGGGCACTATTTCTCCCTCTGACACCAACAATGGGGCATTATTCTCCCCACTGACACCAACAATGGGGGCACTATTCCTCCCACTAATATCAAAGATGGGGCACTATTCTTCGTTTTCCTAACCACAGGGGTGCTATGTAATTTTATTTACTCCAACTGACCACAAAGCCTGAGGCATTATCTATTCCCACTGGCCATGGCCTGGCCAGCTAAATCCGGAAGGACGGTAAATTGGTCCTTTTGTTTAGAAGGTTTGGAGAACCCTGCTCTAGAATGATGGCACCGTCTTTGTTTAGGAATCCTTCAGGGTCACCATCTGCCGGACTGATACGCTGACATGTTACCTTTGCATGCTGCACTAAAAAAGAAAAAATATATATTTGCTGACAGGTCCACCTTAATTGGCAGAAAACCTCCCAGGAAATGATTTCTTTCTAGAATATCTCATCTGCTTTGGGCCTGAAACACTGGAATTTGGTGGCCAATGTGCCAAGCAAGCAATCGTCACCTACAAATTGAATTTATCTTCTATAAATGTGACAATTACGGACCCCCATCCGGATATATCTGCTTCTTATTAATTCACCCTCTCATTTAGAGGAGCAAGCCTGTCAAAGCTAGAGAGTTGCACTCAAATTTGCATTAAGATGTCATCTGTTAATGAGTTACCTGAGAATTTAAAATTAGATTTTTTTTTTTTTTAGCAATTTTTGAGGACGTACAGTACATATCCTCCCATCCAGATGACTGAATATCAACACATCCCTGGGCACAATCTGTTCATTATTATCCTGCATATTTGTCTTACTTGTGTGTGTGTGGATAGCACCCCCCCGGGCCTTTCTAGACTTACACTCAGCACATGAAGCACCAGCTGTCTGGTGGTTTCTACAGACTTACAACCAAGATTTCCACGAGAAATCTCTGACTTGCCATAAATCCTTCCCTATGATCGTGAGGACAAACTTTTGGAGAACATCTGTTGTTTCATTTTCATTTCAGGTATTTTTCAATTAATATTCACAGAAGTGGTGATTTTTATTTTAAAGCACGTCCACACCTGGGCCTTGGATAATCTTGAGAGACAAACGTGGTCCGTGTTTCTTTGTAGAGAAGTCTCCATTCTGAATATTGATGTTGGATGAGCCAAGAGTATATTGTACCTTCTCAACTTGACTTCTACGTCATACAACAATCTGTTTGTTATTGGAGATTGGCAGTAAACCTTGACACTCCATTGCAGGATCTGGTTTTAACTGCATCCAGCAGCAATAAGGTTTCTCTGAAGGATTGCTGGGATAAGGGTGACCGTAACTGGTCAGTTTGAGTCTTTTCTATGGAACAGACTGGAAAATCCACCATTGCTATAACATGCACCTTTCACCAATTTGTTGGAGATGTCTCAGCCAGGAGAGTGAAGAAGCAAAGTAATGGGTTGGGGTCCAGCATCTGGTCACTATTTTGCTTCCTGTGTCCTTCTAAAATGTACATTTTGACCCAAAGTGACAGCTTGTCTTTAATCCCACCATATAACCTTTGCCTGTTCCAGTGAGTCAGAGGAGCACAAACTGGGAGCCGCCCTGCAGCAAAGCCCATTACCCCTTGTGGGTTACCAAGCTGCTTTTCAGACTCTGCTTCTCGGCCCTTCTTACAACTCTCACCTCCATTGAACATATAGGCACTCTGAGTCCTGTTCCTCTAAAGTTCCCAGATTATCCTGTCTCTCCAGTATCTGGTCACCCTGTTTCACTACTGATACATTATCACTCTGCTGTCACGCAGTGTCTCATCTATTGGCTACTGGCTATGAACTTCCTTGTTTTAGTCCGGTCGTACGTCATCGCGTACGAATCCGTCGGACTTTGGTTGATCGTGTGTAGGCAAGTCCGTTCATTGGGAAAGTCCGTCGTAAAGTCCGTCGAAAAGTACGCCGGACAAAGTCTGCCGTAAAGCCTGCTCGTGTGTACGCGGCATTAGTATCTTTTATGAGTCCTGCTTCTCCACATAGCCTTGGCTATAACCACCTAATTTCTGGGCAGCCTTGCACCTAGCAGGACTTTTTCCCCTCCTGGCGGCTGGACAGTGGGAAAGAGTAAAAGGTAAAGATAAGCTGCTAAGAAGGGAGGCATTCAAGTGATCTTATTTCTATGACCTGCACGGGCAAAACATGGGTTCACTTTAGGGAACTCAATAAAAATGTCATACTTTCTCGACTGACTTATCCCTTTCCAGATCACAGGAAATACGGAGGAGCTGCTGGTAGGAAAATGTCCCAGTAGGCATTGGAATGTCTTAGATTCCTTCAGGAACTGTTGAAGTTTAGGACAAGACATAGGATAGTCTTGGTCAATCTACATCTCCTGTAAAGTAAAAAGTGTACTAAAGCGCTGATATGAACTAGTAAATAAATAAATAAGTGACAAATACTAGAAGATGACCAAATAATATAGCTGCAATTATTGTGTTATGTGAACTGATATCACACAAAAAGTGTTGTATATTTCCGAATATATATACAACACTTTTTGTGTGATATCAGTTCACATCTCCTGTAACACCTTCAGGATGAGAGTATATGTCTCCCGAGTATTGCTTCTCTGCCAATACAAGTCAATGTATATTCCCAAAAGCAGTTTAAAACAGGTTGATACAGCGTAGACAAAAGTCAACCGCAGATCAGAAAGTCAACTGCAGGCCAAATGCACCTCTGAGTGAGCTCTGAATGATCTTAGAAGCATCTCTAACTAATCTTAAATGCAAATTGAAGTCACCTGGAAATTAACTTTATTTGTCCATTGACACAAGCCCAAAGCCCATCAGTAAACGTCTCAACATATGACCCTAAAAATGTCATTTTCAACTGCTGACTGGATCTGGGGAGTTACTGGTAGAATAACATCCCAGCAGGCTTTGGAATCTCTTTAAATCCTTCAGGAAAAACTAGAGTTTAGGACCAGAAAAAGGAAAGTCTTGGTTAACCTTCATCTCCTGCAACACCTAGAGGATGAGGGTTTGTATTACCTTGATTTTGTTTGCATCAGAACTGCTTCTCTCGCAATACAAGTCAATGGGAAAATGAAAGCAGTTTGAAGCAGGTTGATGCCGTATATATGGAGGTGAAATGCAGGTCAGAAGGAGATCAACTGCAGGCCAAATGCACCTCTCAGTGAGCTCTGAATGATCGCAAACTGATCGCAAATGCAAACTGAATGCACCTGGAAATAAACTGCATTTGCCCATCAACACAAACACAAAGCCCATTGGGACAGGTCTTACAAGCTGACCCTAAAAATGTCATATTTTTTCAACTGCGGACATATCCGGGCTCCAGGGAATACAGAGGACTTGCTGGTAGAAAAATGTTCCAGCAAGCCTTGGGGTGTCTTGGAATCCTTCAGGAATATCTAGAGTTGAAGACAGGGCAAAGGAAAGACTTGGTCAAACTACATCCCCTGCTACACCTACAGGATGAGGGTATGTGTCCACTCGCTTATGTTTGCATCAGAAAAGCTTCTCTTCCCATACAATTTTATAGGAATGCAAAAGCAGTTTGAAGCAGGTCATTGCAGTATACATGGAGGTCAACAGCTGCAATTCAGAAGGAGATCAACTGCAGGCGAAATTCACCTCTCGGTGAGCTCTGGAAAGGAAAGTCTTGGTCAAGGTACATTTCTTTCAGATGAGGGTATGTGTCCACTCACTTTCGTTTGCATCCAAAATGCTTCTCTTCCCATAAAAGTTTATAGGAATGCAAAAGCAGTTTGAAGCAGGCCGATGCCGTATATATGGTCAAATGCAATTTAGAAGAAGGTCAACTGCAGGCCAAATGCACCTCTTAAAGAGCTCTGGAAAGGAAAGTCTTGGTCAACCTACATCTCCTGCGGATGAGGATGTGTGTCCATTCGCTTTTGTTTGCATCAGATATACTTCTCTTCCCATAAAAGTAAATAGGAATGCAAAAGCAGATTGAAGCAAGTTAATGCAATATAAATAGAGGCCAACTCCAAGTGAGAAGGAGGTCAACTGCAGATCTGTCAGTGAGCATCTTGAAGTGATCTCAAAGGCAAACTGAATGCACCTGGAAACAAACTACACTGACAACCCATTGACACAAGCCCAAAGCCAGACAGCACAGTCTAATGCATTTGTAAAATAATGAACAAATTATTTAATTGATCAATTAATTAGGACTTTTTTCTGTTTTAATCGTTTTTATTGATTTTACCATTAAAAAAAATTGGGATACAGAGGAATACTTGATTGATGTGTACATTACTGAACGTACAGCATTAAAATTGTCAATAATAACAACTGTGGTGAGTGTATACTGAAATAAGAGTCCCAAAGCATGGAACAAAGGTAAAACATCAATGACTGAGCAAGTGAAACTAACAAAACATGCTCTAAAATTTACTGTAAACAGAAACTGGCCGCTAGGGCCCTATGCACAATATGCATTCAGCAATGTCAAAAGCGTCTCTAGGGTCTTTAGACCACATCGTTCTCAGTACAGTATCGTATTACTAATGGTAAAAAAAATAAATAACCATAATTCGGGATGGGCGTCTCGACCAAAATATACAACTTGCAGTAAAAGAAAAAGAAGAGAAGAGAAGAGAAGAGAAGATGATCAAGAGTACGTCCATCCAAGGATCCATTGCCTGTTTACCCGGGAGCCACCCCTAGATGCCGGGCACCTGTAAATAAGGGGTTCCAAACTTTTTCATATAGTGTTTGTTTATCCCGTAAGAAACTCACAATCTTTTCGTTGAGCATAATCCAGGTGAGCTTGCATTTCATCAAAGCCACGTCAATCAATGGACCTTTCCAAGCTGTTGCTATTGCAATTTTGGCCACTGCAGCACCGCATTTGACAAGTTAACGTTCATGGCTTCCGTTTTGTCCCAGCTTATTTGTAACCCCAAAATACTGCCAAAACAGTCTAATGAATATAGCAAGTTTGGGGGGATGCAATGAGGGCAGGTGATGAACAATAAATCGTCCGCAAATAGCACACATTTGAGGCTTCTGCCCCCACTCGCTAACCCCAAAACATCTGGATCTTCACGAATTGCTATGGCCAGTGTCTGATGCCAGGCGCAATGGAGAGTGGTTCCGATTTGTGGCCTCGCAATACAATCTGGTCTGTGGGCTTGCTTTATAGGGAGTAAAGGGAGGCTAGGAACTTGGGGCCAAATTCAATTTCTCCAGTATCCAAAATAGGTAAGGCCACGAGAGTGAGTCGATTTCTTTATGTATGTATCGGTACCCCCCTGTAGGGGCTGCTGAGTGATGTGGCCCACCTGTCACCCTGCCCAGCCCGGCATTCACTTCCAGACACTCCAAGACAATGGACAAGTCCACCAGCTTTGTTTTTGTATTTTATTGAGGGATTAAAACTTGGAAGGGGTTGAGGAATTCATGGGGTGCCCAGAAAATGATTCTTGCATGGTATGGGACAATTCAGATATTCCTTCAGCACAAAACTTTCTGCAAACAATCTCTCCTTCTCCCTCCAGCACAGTTCTTTAGGCTCAGCTAGCACGTGGTTAGGCCTAACTCTGGTTTCAGCCAGGCCTCAGCAAAGTTCCTTATTACTGGCAGGGACCGCAGGCCGCCTTAGTGTAGCAACAAATATAGGAAAGTCTTTAGTGCTAGCTGACCTTTTTGGTGGACTACTGACCCCAGTCAGCCCTTTGCAGATAGTGACAGCTCTCCCAGCTGCAGCAGCCCGACTTTACCAGTAACATCACAGTCTCTCCCACTGGCACTACATCCATCTTAGACTGCACACTCTCAGTCCACTCCGGCATGCCTATTCCAGCTCTCCCAACTGTGCCTGTCACTCACCGAAACCTGATGGATCCCTCCTAGAGACTTGCCCGGCAATATTCCCCACTGTCCTCTCCTGTTCAGGACACCTCTAGGTTGTGTGGGGGTTCCTGTTCAGCTTCGAGCCCCTGGCCCAAGGTCTCCTTCCAAGGCCCCGACAGCTTAATACTCAATCTCCAGTTCTTCCACCCGAACAACTCTTCCCCAGCTGGCCTGATTCTAGGTATTTAAGGAGGCCTGCCAACTCAGGTTGGGGATTGGTCAGGGCTCCTTAGAACATGTCAGGCAGCTTCGCCTCTCTTCCCCACCTTCATTCTAGAAGCCTCTAGCAGAAGGGAGGTAACCGAAAGATGAAACGAGCCATGAGTCACGAGCCACAAATCAAAACAACAGGCCTACCTGCCTAAATTTACCTGCCCTGATAAAAATCTCAACTCTAGCACCTACCTAAAGTAGAGGGTTCTACATGTATATCACGCGATAATACCATCCCGCGTCTAGCCGCATCCCCATCCCAAGAACAACGTAGAAGGGAGATTAGATCTATGGCTCAACGAACTTGATACGTCACTTGTCTGTGAGGCAGAAACCCTACTTGATCAGAGTGTATGTAGTGAGTCAAAGGGGTCAATAATCTGTTTTCGAGTATTTTGGTAAATAGCTTCAGATCAGTATTAACCACCTCATTACCACGCTACAGCTGAAAGACAGCTACAGCGCGGCTGTCTCGTTTCGGGAGGGGGTCCCCCCCACGAGCACACTGTGACCCACATCCAGCGCAATCTGTGATCACTGTGTCTTTTGGACACAGCTAATGACGGATTGGGGGAAAAGGGCCAATCACAGCGGTCTTTTACCATGTGATCAGCTGGAGAGGAGAGCCGGTAACCGGTAAGTGTGACAGTGGACATCTACACTGGTAATCAGGGCACTGATCATCAGTGTCCTGATCATCAGTGCAGCCCCAACAGTGCCGATCAGTGCCCATTAGTGCTGCCTATCAGTGCCTCCTCATCAGTGCTGCCTATCAGTACCCATCAGTGCTGCCTATCAGTGCCCATCAGTGCAGCGTATCACTACACATCAGTGGCACCTATCAGTGTCTATCAGTGCCTTCTCATCAGTGCTGCCTATCAGTACCCATCAGAGCCCATCAGTGCTGCCTATAAGTGCCCATCAGTGCTGCCTATCAGTGGCCATCAGTGCTGCCTATCACTACCCATCAGTGGCACCTATCAGTGTCTATCAGTGCCCCCTCATCAGTGCTGCCTATCAGTACCCATCAGTGCCCATCAGTGCTGCCTATAAGTGCCTATCAGTGCTGCCTATCAGTGTCGCCTATCAGTACCCCTCAATGCAGCCTATCAGTTCCCATCAGTGCTGCCTATCAGTACCCATCAGTGGCACCTATCAGTGTCCATCAGTGCCACCTATCAGTGCCTCCTCATCAGTGCTGCCTATCAGTGCCCATCAGTGCCGCCTATCATTGCCACCTCATAAGTGCCCATCAGTGCCCATCAGTGAAGGAAAAAAATGTACTTATTTGCTAAATTGTTTAACAGAAACTAAGAAAAGCTTTTTTTTTCTCTAAATGTCCCACCTTTATTTCTTTGTTTAGCAAAAAATAAAAAGCCCAGTGGTGATTAAATACCACCAAAAGACCTGGGCAGGAAGGGGGCAAAAGTGCCTTGTAGGCAGGTGGTTAATAAATGAAACTGGCCTATAATTAGCCACCTCGCTTGGGTCTTTATGCGGTTTTGGTATCAGGGTTATAAATGCCGTATTTGAGTCTGAATCTATCGGGCCTACCCTGTGGGTGGCATTAAAATAATACATCAAAGGGGGAGCTAGGAGAGCTGCAAATCTTTTTCTAATACAGGGTCGTAAAGCCATCGAGGCCGGGGCCGCTTTGCCCGCCGGGGCCTGCTTGGCAGCTGACAGAACTTCGTCAGGCAGCTGTTATGTCCTCCTCCATAAGCTCCATGTGTTCCTCTAGGAGGACCGGAAATGGGAGGTGGGCAATAAAGTGGTCAAAATCGCGCCGGCCTGCATCGTTCGTATCTGCGCAAAAGCTACTAAAAAAAAAGCATGAAACTCCTGCAGGACTGATTTAGGATTTTGTGTGAATGTGCCATCTGCTTTCTGAATCTTGGGTATGTGGAGGGGCAAGATGTCTAGGGGCCAATTTAGTTGCCAATAAGTAGCCTGGCTTATCCGCTTGGGAATAAAATTCAGCCTGATCTCCAACGCGGGTGCTTTTCAGCTTTAGTGGTGAGGCAAACATTTAATTCCAGCCTATCGGTCTCGATCCGACTATGTTAATTAGGACTTTTCATGGGAAAAAAAGCCCAGTGAAAAGCTTATGACCTTTAAGAGTCGATCTTGGACCATGCCATTACAACATCCTCATCCCTCGTGACGGTACATCGTAGAGTTGTTAAACTCGAGGGAGAGAGAAAAATAGACGTGTTTTGGGTGGAGGTGGTGTGAAATGATGAGCAAGGTACCAGGCTGAGACATATGGCTCCGACATAAAGCAGATGCAGCTGACGACTTCCCGGAGATCATATGAAGAGAGGAAGGTGGAGGATGGAAGAATCACCTTGAAGGATGAATCAGGCTGATGAGTAACAACACTGTACTGTCATGTAAGCAAAGAACCAGAGATTTATGTATATAAACAATCGGGATTAGGCTGGATATACACAAGTCAATGGTTCCAATATGTTGGACCACCACCTAATCAGGACAACATGAGGTCAACCGCTAATGTATATGACCACATCACAAGGGCTTATGAACATACTGTACATGGAGATCTTTCAACATGATAAAGATATTAGCAATTATTCAGCTACCTTCTGCAGGTTTTTGCTTGACTTGGAAAAAGAGGTCTTATCGGGTCCTTGCCAGGAAAAAGATCAGATGGCTCCTACTCCTGGTCATTCTTAGTCACTCTGTAGAGCATAGAATGGTGATAGACGCCATTCCCTGAAATCTGGATTTCTGGGCAGATTGTTGGCTGATCTGTTGGCATCACAATCAACTGGTTAAGGGGGTCACCTTCATATCTAGGTCCCCTTGCCCAAAGGGCAGAAGAAAGACCTTGTACAGTCCACATAAGGACTGTTCTATCACGAAGACTGTCCTATCTCTGTATGTTGGACAAATTCTTTTTAGATCAGGTATGGGTGTTCCCAGTACAGAAGGGAAATGATAGGGGATCAAAGGACCCTTTCATTAGTTCAAAAGAGCCATCATTCATCAGTCATCCATTAGTATCCCAGTATTTCAGTTATGGTTGGAATCTGGTGGATTGATTATTAAATGACTTCTTTGTTGCCCAGCTCACCCAGCATGAAGTCTCCCATTGCATTCAACTGAGCTATATAAATGTATAATAATAATAGTAGTGTGTGATTGTGGAGGGGACATTAGAGTGTAAGCTCCTCTGTTACAGAGACTGATGTGACTGGCTCAGTGTTCTCTGTACAGCACTGCGGTATATGTCAGAGCTATATAAATGTATAATAATAATAGTGTGTAACTGTGTGGGTGGGGACATTAGAGTGTAAGCTCCTCTGGTACAGAGACTGATGTGACTGGCTTGGTGTTCTTTGTACAGCACTGTGGTATATGTCAGAGCTATATAAATGTATAATAATAATAGTGTGTAACTGTGTGGGTGGGGACATTAGAGTGTAAGCTCCTCTGGTACAGAGACTGATGTGACTGGCTTGGTGTTCTTTGTACAGCACTGTGGTATATGTCAAAGCTATGTAAATGTATAATAATAATAGTGTGTGATTGTGGAGGGGACATTAGAGTGTAAGCTCCTCTGTTACAGAGACTGATGTGACTGGCTCGGTGTTCTCTGTACAGCACTGCGGTATATGTCAGAGCTATATAAATGTATATTAAGAATAGTGTGTGACTGTGGGGGTGGGGACATTGGAGTGTAAGCTCCTCTGGTACAGAGACTGAAGTGACTGGCTTGGTGTTCTCTGTACAGCACTGTGGTATATGTCAAAGCTATGTAAATGTATAATAATAATAGTGTGTGACTGTGGGGGGGTGGGGACATTAGAGTGTAAGCTCTTCTGTTACAGAGACTGATGTGACTGGCTCAGCGTTCTCTGTACAGCACTGGGATATATGTCAGAGCTATATAAATGTATAAAAATAATAGTGTGTGACTGTGAGGGTGGGGACATTAGAGTGTAAGCTCCTCTGGTACAGAGACTGATGTGACTGGCTTGGTGTTCTCTGTACAGCACTGCTGTGTATGTCAGAGCTATATAAGATTGGTGAGAAGTAGTTGGGGGTCCGGGAGGCCGGACCCGCCTATATCGCACACAAATCTCTTCTTCCAGGCGAAGCGCAGATAAAGTGGAAGAAATGGGATATTTTCCTGTGAGTGAGCAGAGCCGGGATGAAGTATTTCCCCCCCCCCCCCAGTTTTTGACAAGTGAAAAATTAGATAAAGACGTTGGCATTAAAGAGAGCGGAAATTAAGGTGGAATAAGTGGAGGGATAAGATTGGGGCTGATGATGGTAATGAGAGACGAATCTTTACAAGAATGACATCTGCTGTAAGCGCCCTCCCCGCACAGGCTCGTTAAGGCTTCTGACTAATTAATCCTCTCAAATTACGGCATGATTAATTAGACCTTGGTTACCATGGAAGAAAATGAGCGCAGCCTTTCGGGGGCTCTGGCAGGGGAGGGGTTAAGAGAGCGGCGTTCGGCGGGAAGGAAGGTCCCGCAGGCTGATTGGGAAGAGATGCTCTGCAGGATGGTGATGGAGGGGGGGGGGGCGCTGCATGTGCTGACATGCTGCAGGCATTAGAATGGGGCATTGTGGGAATGGAGCGGCTCTGGCCATGGAGGCCATTCTTGGATTGCGCAATGGTTTATACAATGTATCCATCCATAAAAGAGTAACAAGATACGATGTGACAGCGCCATATATAAAAGAGATGCTGCCATGTGATTGGTCCATATGGGGGCTGTAGTTGCTGGTATCTTGCTGATCCAGTGCCTTCAGGACTTACACTGACCCCTAACAAGCAGGAGCCAGGACAGAGAACTCCTGATCTGTGAACGTATCCCAGGTCAGAAGCTGATGGATCAGCATGACAGCCAGGCAACCAGTATTTTATTGGGGGCATGTGGCCTGGCAAGGTTCAGGAGCTGTGCACACTTATCCCCCCTTTCCTGGCCTACATGCTTGGACAAGGGTCTCGTAGGGCAGGGTCTCGTAAAAACAGATCTTTTGTTCTTATTGAGTGAATTGCCGTACCGGGCAAGACCAAATTTCCACCAACACGAACAAAATTGTGAGTATCTTCAGACGTATTCTATCAGTAGATAAGGTAAAGAGAACCAGTCACCTACACTAAATAGAATTTTCACTCTTGAACCAATAGAGTTAGTAAGCTGATGTTTCTGTTATTTACTTCAATTCTCTCCCAGGCAGCTCTGAGAATCAGACTGTAGGACCCCTCCCCCCCCCCCATATTGGTCATCTGGTTGCCTACCTGAACTCAATTTCAGACTTATGTTCATTGGAGGTTTAAGGGTTTTGTCTGTAAATGAAGCATTTCGATGTAATGCTATTGGTAAATGTGCACTGCCATGCAAAAAAAATGGTGGAGGTTGGATTTGACCTGCTATATCTGCGGCGTCAATGGATCTCAATGAGACCGGCTGTGTCCAAAGAAATGCAACACCCAACAGGTGAAAAGCAGCCTCTGAACGGTGAGCTGGACCAGTGGCCTCCAAACTACGGCCCTTTGCCTGCCTCTATCCAGCCCTTAGGGCACTATTCCTCCCACTGACACCAATGATGAGGCACCATTCCTCCCAATCACACCATTAATAGGGCACCCTTCCTCGCACTGACATCATCGATGGGGCACTATTCCTCCTGCTAAGACAAATGATGGGGCACTATTCCACCCACTGGCACCATTAATGGGGCTCTCTTCCTCCCATTGATACCAACCATGGGGCACTATTCCATTCTATGATACCAACCATGGGGCTCTCTTCCTCCCATTGATACCAACCATGGGGGATCTCTTCCTCTCATTTGTACCATCCATGGGGCTCTCTTCCTCCCATTGATACCAACCATGGGGATCTCTCCCACTCATTGATACCAACCATGGGGCTCTCTTCCTCCCATTGATACCAACCATGGGGCTCTCTTCCTCTCATTTATACCAACCATGGGGTTCCCTTCCTCCCATTGATACCAACCATGGGGCTCTCTTCCTCCCATTAATACCAACCATTGGGCTCTCTTCCTCCCATTGATACCAACCATGGGGCTCTCTTCCCCCCATTGATACCAACCATGGGGCTCTCTTCCTCCCATTAATACCAACCATTGGGCTCTCTTCCTCCCATTGATACCAACCATGGGGCTCTCTTCCCCCCATTGATACCAACCATGGGGCTGGCTCTCTTCCTTCCAATAATACCAATCATGGGGCTCTCTTCCTCCCATTGATACCAACCATGGGGCTCTCTTCCTCCCATTGATACCATGGGGCTCTCTTCCTCCCATTGATACCAACCATGGGGCTCTCTTCCTCCCATCGATACCAACCATGGGGCACTATTTCTCCCATTGATACCAACCATGGGGCTCTCTTCCTCCCACTAATACCAACCATGTGGCTCTTTTCCTCCCATTGATACCATGGGGCACTATTTCTCCCATTAATACCAACCATGAGACACTATTCCTCCTTCTAAAACCAATGATGGGGCATTGTTTACTTCCAGTGACACCAGGACATTTTCTACCCACACTGACCCCAGTCCAGCTAAAGCCTGAAGGACAGTAAACTGGCCCTTTGTTTAAAAAGTTTGGAGACCCCTGAGCTAGAGGAAGCCTTTGATGTGAACTGAAATCTGCAGATGGTTTTGAAGTATGCGTCAAACGCACATAAACATCTATATTAGCTGTTAGCAGCCTTGACAATTTCAGTTATCAGAGCTCAGGCAGGCGATGGGACAGTCTCCATGGGGGCCTTATAGCCTCAGACTGGGCTGTCATGTCTGATCTGACCGGGGAGAGACTACGAGTAACAGCACACACAGCCATCCCTGAGAGATACATCTGCATTTTAACAACTGGGGAGTGGAAATTTCCTACAATTGTCCATTCATGACTCTCTTTAAGGCCCCCCAGCCCCTCCTTCCAGCATCCACTAGGCCAGGTGTCTCCAAACTTTCTAAACAAAGGGCCAGTTTATTGTCTTTCAGACTTAAGGGGGGCCGGACTAGGGCTAGTGGGAATAGAAGATGTCCTAGTGTCCAATGTTGGCAAACAGTGTCCTATTTTTGGTGTCAGTAGGTGGAATAGTGCCCCATCGTTGGTGTCAGTGGAGGGAATAGTGTCCCATTGTAGGTGTCAGTTGGAATAGTGCCTCATCCTTGGTGTCAGTGGGAGAAATTCTGCCCCATATTTGGTGACAATGGGTGGAGATGTGCTCTTACGTTGGTGTCAGTGGGAGGAATAGTGCCCCATCGTTGGTATTAATGGAAGGAATTATGCCCCATCCTTGTTGTCAGTGGGAGGTATAGCGGCTCATTGTTGGTAATAATGGAAGGAATTATGCCCCATTGTTGGTGCCAGTGGGAGAAATAGTGCCCCACTGTTGGTATTAATAGAAGGAATTATGCCCCATCGTTGGTGTCAATAGGAGGAATAGTGGCTCATCTTTAGTATTAATAGAAGGAATTATGCCCCATCGTTGGTGTCAGTGGGAGAAATAGTGGCTCATCTTTGGTATGAATAGAAGAAATTATGCCCCATCGTTGGTGTCAGTGGGAGTAATAGTGGCTCATCTTTGGTATTAATGGAAGGAATTATGCCCCATCGTTGGTGTCAGTGGGAGAAATAGTGGCTCATCGTTGGTATTAATGGACGGAATTATGCCCCATGGTTGGTATTAATGGAAGAACTTATGCTCCTTCGTTGGTGTCAGTAGGAGGAATAGTGGCTCATTGTTGGTATTAATGGACGGAATTATGCCCCATGGTTGGTATTAACGGAAGGAATTATGCCCCATCGTTGGTATTAATGGAAGGAATTATGCCCCATCGTTGGTGTCAGTGGGAGGAATTGTGCCCTTTTGATGGGGTCAGTGGGAGGAATAGTGCCCCACTGTAGGTGTCAGCGACAGGAAGGAATGGGATGGGGTCAGTGGGAGAAAGATTGCCCCATTGTTGGTGACAGTGGAAGGAATTGTGGCTCATCGTTGGTATTAATGGAAGTACTTATGCTCCATCGTTGGTGTCAGTAGGAGGAATAGTGGCTCATTGTTGGTATTAATGGAAGGAATTATGCCCAATTGTTGGTGTCAGTGGGAGAAATAATGGCTCATCATTGGTATTAATGGAAGGAATTATGCCCTATTGTTGGTATTAATGGAAGGAATTATGCCCCTATATTGGTATTAATGGAAGGAATTATGCCCCATCGTTGGTGTCAGTGGGAGGAATTGTGCCCTTTTGATGGGGTCAGTCGGAGGAATAGTACCCCAAGGGACGGATAAAAGCAAGCAAAGGGCTAGGCCATACCAGTGGTTTAGAAATGGTTTAATATCAAACTTTACAATAGATACATGGGATACCTAAAAGTTTATGGCCAATTCGGCACTGGGCACTGCCTTGGAGGGAGGACTTGCTTTAGGAAATGGGGTAGGCTGGGGGGCGGGGGAGGATTATAGGTCCTAAAGATAATCACCGGTGGCTTATGCTGTTTCATAATAGTTTCCGATATTATGGGTTGTAAAAGTCCCACATGATGCAGTCATTGACGATTAAACGGCATCTTCTATTCACGACTGTTTGTTCAAAATGTTGCATTGTAACTTCCATCTAGCTAATTAGAGGCTGAGCAAAAACATAGTGAGCTGCTGCATGTCCAGGAGAACGTAGACCTCTATTAGGATATCCTATCGTGAGAGCTAGACTCCCCAGCCAGACAGCAAAGCCAGGAGGGCGACCCCCACAGTTTAGAGCCAGCAGCATTGCAACCTCCCGTGTCACCTCTGTGTCTCCAGCCTGGTCACTGTTCTGAGATTGCACTCCTCCCATACTCTTCAAGTCCCCTTACAGCCCCCTGTGTCTGAAACATGTTAGATTGTGCGCCGTGAGTAATCGGGCTCTATCGCACTGCACAATACAGTCATTCTAGCGCTCTCATCCTCATTCAGAAGATTATAGGAAGATCGGGTGGCTATGGGGCTGTATTCTCGTATTCGTATTCTCATAGTTCAGACCTCCTTCTCAGCACTGCACCAACTTTTCCTTCTTTCCCATCTCTGGTCATGTGATATGTCATGATAAGGGGAGACCGGAAGAAGAAGAAGGGCAGTCCACCCTCATTTCCCTGGGAGGTGCCTGTACTAAGAAGGAGCAGATGCCCACTCTTCAACCCACAGTAGACTGCCATTGGAGGGAGGAAACATCAGACGCCTCCCTCCGGCAGTTATGATGGCCCCTTCTCTGCTTGACAAGAGTGACACTGCTGTCAATCCTGTAAGTCAGCAGGCAGCCGGGAACAGAGCCCAGCACCTGAAAAAAAAAAAAAAAAAAAAAGCTGGAAAGTTCCCAGGTATGGTGGTGAGATATCTATCTTATTTAGTAGAGTGAGGACAGGTCAAAACATGAAGAACCTTTTTCTTTATTGCCGGCTGTGCCTTCATTTCTAGTGACACCAGGATCCTCTCATTTCCTGTCCTGGTGTCACAGGGAACAGGAAGCGCAGGGGGGAGCTCACCAAAAAGGACACAGACAATAACAAAACTTGACAGAAGTTCCCACCTAAATACTAATGCAGCCACCTCACCTAAGGACCGGTAAACTGCAATATATTCCATTTGTGGAAAGTGGGCTTTAAATGTCTACTAGTTACATTTCCATTTGTGGAAAGTGGGCTTTAATGTCTACATATGCATCCATGGCATCTTCAGGTTGTGTGCTGAGAGTGTGCACGCTGACTAAGCTGTCACCGACCAGAGACAGGAAGCAGTGGGACAAGCTTCCGGTTATGTGACCACTGTGAGAGACAATCACAGCCCCCCTGAGCATTAAAGTCTACTTAAAGGGCCACTAGGAGGTGGCATTAAGGGGTTGAGTGATCAGATAAAATGCCCCAGGCAGGAGCCTGCGGCCATGGCCCATGAACATATTAATGTGACAAGGGTCACAGGGAAGACAATGAGACGCATGTATGAAGGCCAAAGACTCAAGATAAATGAAAGAATTCCTCTAAGTCTACAGCATTAAAGTTTTCTTAAAGGGCCACCAGGAGGTGGCGTTAAGGGGTTGAGTGATCAGACAGAATGCACCAGGTAGGAGCCTGCTCCCAACTGCCCATGAATGTATTAATGTAACAAGGGTCACAGGGCTGCCAATGAGACACAATTATGAAGGCCAAGGTCAAAGTCCCAAGATAAATTAAAGAAACCCTTTAGGTCTACAGCATTACAAGTCTTCTTAAAGAGCCACCAGGTGGTGGCATTTAAGAGGTTGATTGATCAGACTAAATGCACCAGGCAGAAGGCTACTGCCAAGGACCCATGAATGTACTAAAATACCAAAGGTCACAGGGCAGCCAATGGGACTCAAGTATGAAAGCCATGGCCAAAGACCAAAGATAAATGAAAGAAGCCCTTTATGTCTACTTAAAGGACCCCGGGCAATAAAGTCTACTTTAAGGGCCACTGGGAAGTGGCGTTAAGAGGTTGAGTGATTAGATAGAATGCACCAGACAGAAGCCTGCTGCCCAGCGTCCATGAACGTATTATTGTTTCAAGGGTCACAATGCAGCCAATGAGACACAAGTATGAAGGCCAAGGCCAAAGACCCAAGATAAATGAAAGAAGCCCTTTATGTCTACCTAAAGGGCCCCTGGGCAATAAAATCTACTTAAAGAGCCACTAGGAGGTAGCATTAAGAGGTTGAGTTATTAAATAGAATGCACCGGGCAGAAGCCTGCTGCAAAGGCCTATGAACATATTAATGTGACAAGGGTCACATGGCAGCCAATGGGACACAATTATGAAGGCCAAGACCAAAGACCCAAGATAAATGAAAGAAGCTCTTTAAGTCCACAGCATTAAAGTCTTCTTAAAAGGTCCACCAGTAGATGAAGGTAAGGGGTTGAGTGATCACACAGAATGCACCAGGTAGGAGCCTGCTGCCAAGGGCCCATGAACGTATTAATGTAACAAGGGTCACATGGCAGCCAATGGGACACAATTATGAAGGCCAAGACCAAAGACCCAAGATAAATGAAAGAAGCTCTTTAAGTCCACAGCATTAAAGTCTTCTTAAAAGGTCCACCAGTAGATGAAGGTAAGGGGTTGAGTGATCACACAGAATGCACCAGGTAGGAGCCTGCTGCCAAGGGCCCATGAACGTATTAATGTAACAAGGGTCACAGGGCAGCCAATGGGACACAATTATGAAGGCCAAGGCCAAAATCCCAAGATAAACGAAAGAAGCCCTTTAAGTCTACAGCAGTAAAATCTTCTTAAAGGGCCACCAGGAGGTGACTGTAAGGGGTTAGGTGATCAGACAGAATGCACCAGGTAGATGCCTGCTGCCAAGAATCCATGAATGTACTAATATACCAAAGGTCACAGGGCAGCTAACAGGACACAAGTATGAAAGCCATGGCCAAAGACGCAAGATAAATGAATGAATCCTTTAAGTCTACTTTAAAGGGCACCTGGGCAATAAAGTTTACTTAAAGGTCCACCAGGAGATGGCGCTAAGGAATTGAGTGATCAGACAGAATGCATGAGGCAGAAGCCTAATGCCCAGGGTCAATTAACATAATAATGTGACAAGGGTCACAGGGCAGCCAATGGGACACAATATGAAGGTCAAAGACCCAAGATAAATAAAAGAAGCCCCTTAAGCCCAGGGCCCCTGGGCATCAAAATCTACTTAAAGGGTCACCAGGAGGTGATGTAAAGAGGTTGAGTGATCCGACAGAATGCACCAGACTGGAGCTTTCTGCCCAGGGCCCATGATTTTATCAATGTGACAAGGGCCACGAGGCAGCCAATAGGACACAAGTATAAAGAACAAGGCCAAAGACACAAGCTAAATGAAAGGGACTTATCATGATAGGAATATGTGGACTGCCATTGCTGACATGAAAAAGCTAGTGGTCTAGCTGTCATGCCGATCCTCTGACTTCACTACTTTGAGTCACCTATCCAAAAGCAACGCAGCCCCCAGCTTTGCCAGGATGGTCGGCTTGCTGGGACTTGTAGTTCTTGAGCATAGAATGCTCTTATAGTAACCACGGTGCTATATATAGTAACAATGCCAGGGTAATGATGGCTCTGGGAAATCACAACCCCACAATCCATTGTGCTTCCGCCACGGGAGATAATAGAGCTCTGGCAAAACAATACGTAATAGCCGGATAGGAAACAATCTAACGGGGCATGACTTAATAGATTACTCAGAGGCCGTATCAGGCCAGGGGCTAATAGATGAACAAAAAAAGGAAAAAAAAAAAGAAAAAAGAAGCTTAGTCAGGCCAGGAGATAAAGGCTTTCTTCAAAGCTCTACTATACGTCTTCCTATAAGTCCTCTAACGCGACAAGATTAATGGTTCACCACGAAGCTGGAAGAAGACAAGCCTTAATGGGTCACTGGCAGAGGCTCCGGGAGGACAAGGCGTTAATTTACTACCAAGTTTTAGGAGGCCAAGGTTTTATAGTTTTTTTGGCAGGATCCAAGAGGACAAAGCTTTGTAATTTATCGCCAGGTAGGGCAAAGCTTTATGTTTAATGGCAGGCTCTGGGAGCATAAGGCCTCCGTAGGGGCAAGGTTTCATGGTTCACTGGCAGGCTTGTAGAAGGACAAGGCTTTAATTAACTACCAGGTTTCATCGTTTTATGTCAGGCTCTGTTACTACAAGGCTCCAGAGAGGGAAGAAAACACTTAATAGCTCATTAAAAAGGCTCTAGCATAGGGGAGGATTCATAATTTGCTACCAGACCAAGGCTTTATGATTCAGAGGCAGGGTGTGGATGGATGACAAGGGTTAAATTAACTATAAGACTTTCAATGAAAGACTCTGCTACTACAGGGCTCAGGAGAGAAAGAATAGGCCTAATAACATATTATAAAGGCCAGGCCTTAGTAGGACAAGGCTTTATAGTTCACTCATAGGCTCTAGAGTCTAGAATGAGAAGAAAGCTGCTTTATTTTACCTATGAGGCCTTATCGATGCAGGTCTTATTTGATGTATGCCAGGTTCCTTTACTACAAGGCTCTGGATAGAAAGAAAAGCCATAAGAGCTCACTAAAAATGCTCTTTCAAGGTGAGGCTTTATACATTGCTACCAGGCCTCAGTAGGACAAGGCTTTACAGTTCACTGGCAGGCTCTAAAGTGAGAAAAAGACTTTAATTACCCATTGGCCTTAGCAAGACAGGTCCTATTCGATTTATGTCAGGTTCCATTACTATGAGGCTCTGGATAGAAAGAAATGGCTTAATAGCTCACTAAAAAGGTTCTAGCAAGGAGAGGCTTCATAATGTTATGCCAGACCGTAGTCATGCAAGGCTTTGGTTTTAATTAGGCCTAAGTGGGACATTTCCTTTATGCCTGCGGCTCTGTTACTACAAGGCTCTACAAAGAAGAAAAAACTCACTATAAAGGCTCTGGTAAGGTGAGGCTGATACTGAACCTAAGTAGTGGTTAGGGTAGGGCTCTGTTGGAGTATAGCGCTCACCCCTGTAAGGGCCGCTGGTAGGGTTGTCACCTTTTCTTCAAGCCAAACCTGAACACTTTAGCAGCGCACTGCAATTTTATTTTTTAAGGGCGAATGCTGTGTACTCTGGTGTAAAGGGGAACTCTGATGTAAGGGTGTTTCTGCTCACCAAAGCTCCCACTTACTTTCGAGTTCCCTGCATTCCCCCTTTAAATCAGGGTTCCCAAAGCCCCCCTTACATCAAAGTCCACACAGTACCCCTTACATCTGAGTCCCCCTTACCTTAGTGTACTAACTCGCTCAGAGGCAAGAGGGAAAAGGGAGGGAGGAGAGACTTCAGTCACAGACAGTGGATGATAAGCTCACTCATCCGAGAATGGAGGCTAATGTATCAACACCTTTCATCCACAATGTATCTGCCAGCTGCCAAGCCTTAAATCTCCTGCCCATACATCCCTCTTCGCATGTTATGGATTGGAGTTTGGGCAGGTAGACAAAGAAGGGTAATGCCAGGAGATATAGGAGGAGGAGCAAATCGAGTCCGCTCTCGTCCCGGGGGGGGGGGGAGGGACGACTGTGCTGTCTCTGGCCCGTGCGCACACCTTTGCACTAGGTGGTTATGGTACTCTAGTTACATGGGGAGCCACAGTCTGATCTGAACTGTGTCCGGGTTTTCAGGCATTCTGAAACTACAGAACACATAATTGGACTGGACTGTCTGGGTGAATCAACCCTGGGTGGCAACCATTTGTAATGCTCACTTGCTGGATCTTGCCAGGTAGTCCAGGCCACGACGCCTACTTTCATTCCCTGATGCGGCCGGGTCCCTGCTCTCAGTTGAAGGCTGTGGTTGCAAGAGGAAGAGCTCCTCACCAGAAAAGGCTATTTATGTCCTCAACCAGCCAGCTGGAGCTTGTAGTCTGTAGCAGCCTTGCTCCAATGTAAATCCTGGTTCTCTGGACCACAGAACCGACAATCCCCAATGTCCAGGCTGAACACTAGAGGGAAATTAGCTCACCGCAGCTGTTGCTACAGAATGTCCCACGATGACACAGGCAAGTCAGCCAGCACCTGGCTACATAAGTAAGGAGTAAGTTGTATTGAGTTCAGCAAAGTGGATAGCAGTTTGACAGTTAACAAGAGTTAATAATAAACAAACAGTACTTTTCAGTACAGGAATAATGCAATACAGTACAATATCCCTTTAAGACACACCCACCCGTCCCGCAGGACTGAGGATATTGACAATAGTCCTCAGACTGGGAGATAATCTTCAAATGGGATACAAAGGCCTAACTAAGGCTAACTTCCTTGTAGGTCCTCAGTCAGAAGGGTCTAGGTTTACACATTGGAAAGCTGGTCAAATCCCCAACACACAAATAGTCTGTGCAGTTGGTTCTTCTGCTGGCTTAGTTGGGGCCCTTAGGTTGGTGCGCAGAGAAAGGTGCAATCCCTTTAGGAAATGAAAAAAACAGGATAAATCCCTTTTTGGCAACAAAGTGATTTACAGAGTTCTCCTTTAAAATGCAGTGAATAATTGGGAGAGGTTCACTTTACGATATGTGGGGTATAGAGCAAGAGTCACTTTAAGAGAAGACGGGCAAAGAAAGGAATGTAGTACTTCCCTTTAAATAGTAAAGTTGAACTTGGGGCGGCAAATTCAAGATGGCTTGATATTAGATGGTTTATAGTAGCTTTGAGATTCTGCCTAGCAGGGGTTAACTTATCCTGCAGGCAGCATCTGTGGAACAGTTTGAAATGGTAGACTGCAACACTTAAAGGGCTCTGGCAACATGTGCTACTTGCAAAGGTCTAGGTTGAAGAGTGTCCTTGAACTTGAAAGAACTTGAATAACAATAAACAGTTGCAGCAAGGATAAGGATAAGTGGCCTAGGAACCCTCTCACCCACTCTTTGTGTAGGGTGAAACTGGGCCTTGTTCTGTCAAGATCCCTAGAGCGAACAGATCTCCACCAGCCTGCCTTTCACAGGGTACCCGGTTCCTTAGCGTCAGTTGCGGCTTCCCGGTCTCACCCGGTCCAGTCTTATGAGGAGGAATGGCTCTCACACACACACACACCTCCTTACACCCGCAAAGTCTCTCTCCAACTCCCCTCTGTGTTACTAGGCTTTTACTTTTATATGCTCCTGCCCTTGGATGAGTGCTTCTGGACTTTGTAGTTCAGTCTCAGCTTCACTGAAAGGAAAAACTCTGCTGCTAACACTCCAGTAGTAATGCTGTGATAAATAGCAATGTTAAACACTGACATCTAGTGGTTAAATACGAATCTGCATTACAGTAACAGTGCACAGTGTGACAGGATTATGTTACTGCAACGGCTCACTAAAAAAAGCTCTAGCAAGGTGGGACTTGCTAATATGCTGCCAGGTCTTAGTAGGGCAAAGCTCCTTTGGTTTATGCCAGGCTTTGTTACTACACGTCTCTACATGCAAAAGGCCTAATAGCTATCTTAAAAGGCTCTAGTAACTAGAAATTATACTGTGCTACTAGACCTTTGTAGTGTAAGGCTTCATGGTTCATTCTATGAACAATCTATGCTCTTTGTAACCAACCAGAATTGATGTAGGCAGGGCTGACACCACCTGCTTAGGAATTCAGAGCTGTGTTGTCATGTCAAAAGGAAGAAGATAGGAGCATGCTATGGTTCTGGCACACCAACAAGTATTTTTTTGTACTTGCAATGTGTTCAAAAGGATAAAACATGGGGAAATGTGCATGATTTGTGTTAATTGTGTTTTTATTTTCATTTTGCCTTGACATGCCAGTTAGGTAGAGATCACATGACCCAATGCCTAGGTGAGGCTAAGAGCAGCATAGAAGGAAGCTCTATCTGAAAAAAAGCTTCTGTCCTGGTTGTTCTGACTCCTTAGATTAGCAGAATCAGTAAAGATAGAAGTCCATGAGGTCCATGAGGGTCAGCCAGGTAACTGGCATTTTCAAAAAAGGGGAGGCCAGCACTGGCAGCCTCCATGTTTTCTCTTTAGGTTTGCTCAAAGACCTACCAGCAAATATGACTTTTTCATCTTCGATTGATCATGTGACCCTCTGAAGTGTCTCTCTTCCCATGCAGATATCCGGGACAGCGGCAAGAAACCCGTCATGATGTTCATCCATGGGGGATCTTACATGGAAGGGACGGGGAACATGTTCGATGGCAGCGTGCTGGCCGCTTACGGCAACGTCATCGTGGTCACTATGAACTACCGGCTGGGAGTCCTTGGTATGTCTACTTCAAAACCTTTCCATCATCTCACATATGGGACAGCGGTGGCATTTCTAATACATTGACCATTTATAATGTCCCCAGCTAAAATTAGTGTTAAAGAAATTTATTTAAAAAAAATAATAGTAATAAAAAAAAAAAAATATATATATATATATATATATATATATATATATATATATATTTATTTATTATAACTACATATTGTACAGCTGTATTTTGGACATACTTTGTTCAGTGTAATCCCTGGTTATATCTGTGCCATAGGAGCACTGGCAGTGGCTCCTGTATGAATGAAGACTGTTTTGCAGGCCTCATTCACAAATCCATTTTAACAATGTTACTGTTACAGTGTATTTTGATTAGTTATTTTTATGTGCAGATTCAGATGAATGCAGCTTTGATCTGTTCATGCTGCCACTTCCAGCATTCTAGCAAGTAAACCAAAAACAATGAATTTTTTTAATAATAAATTATTCCTATTTAACCTCTTATTAACCTTAAGTTAACCTTAATAAGACCACATTGGTCATCTCTTCACTTTTCCCCCTACCTATTCATTTTCTTCCTGATTTATTTTTTTTTTTAACCATTCACATCACAACTTCTTTCTCAGCATTGCTCAAGTTTCATATTAACAAAAAAAAAAAAAAAAAACATATCATCTTAAGTCACCAAATTGATTTAATTCCTTGTTTGGCAACTTTTTTTACTGTATATATATATATATAAATATATATATATATAACAATGGTACCTTCGACATATTTTGCACATACTTTGTTCATTGTTAGGCCACTTTCACATTGAGGCATGCGGGCGCTGGCGGTACAGCGGTGCTAAATATAGCGCCGCTTTACCGCCGTTTTAGTGGCGCTAGCGGGGGGCGGTTTTGACCCCCCCCGCTAGCAGCCGAAAAAGGGTTAAAACCGCCCGCAGAAACGCAGCTACAGCGGCGCTTTGCGGGCGGGTTTGCAGCGCTGCCCCATTGTTTTCAATGGGAAAGGGCGCTTTAGGAGCGGTAAATACACCGCTCCTACAGCGCTCCAAAGATGCGGCTTGCAGGACTTTTTAGACCGCCCTGCAAGCGCACCGCTCCAGAGTGAAAGCCCTCGGAGCCCTCGGGGCTTTCACACTGGAGTGCATTGAGCAGCTCTTTCGGGGGGCTTTGCAGGCACTATTTTTAGCACTTTAGCGCCTGCAAAGTTCCTCCAGTGTGAAAGGAGCCTAATCGTTGGTTTTATCTGTGTCTTAGTAACACTGGCAATGGCTCCTATATGAATGAAGCCTGTTTGCAGGCCTTATTCATAAATCCATTGTAACAATGTTACTGTTACAGTGGATTTTGATTAGTTCTTTTATGTGCAGATTAAAGCAGGGTGCTTTGATCTGTTCATGCTGCCACTTCCAGCAATCTAGCGAGTAAAACAAAAAAAAAAACTTTAATAATAAAATTATTCCTATTTAACCTCCTATTAACCTTAAGACCACATTGGTCATCCCTCCCCTTTTCCCCCCTAGCTATTCATATTCTTCCAGATTTCTCTTCTTTTTTTTTTTAACCATGCCCATCAAACTTTCTTTCTTAATATTGTTCATTTGTTAGTGTCATATAAATAACAAATATGAAAAAAAAAATGGAAAAACGAAACAAAACCAAAAAAGTTTTAGAAGTCACTGCAATTTTTTTGTAAATAATTGTGCTATGCCTTGTGTTAGAAATATCATCCTAAGTCACCAAAATGTTTTTATCCTGTGTTCAGTAATTATATATATATTTATATTATTTTTTTTTGTTTTGTTTTTTTTGTTTTTATTTATTTATTTTTTTTATTACATATAAAACTATAAAATGTTCAACTGTACCTTGGGCATATTAAGGACATACAGTGCCTTGAAAAAGATTGAAATTTTTGAATTTTTTTTTTAATTTTCCACATTTTGTCATATTACAACTAAAAACGTAAATGTATTTTATTGGGATTTTATGTGATAGACCAACACAAAGTGGCACATAATTGTGAAGTGGAAGGAAAATGATAAATGGTTTTCCATTTTTTGTTTTTACAAATAAATATGTGAAAAGTGCGGGGGGGGGGGGGGGGGGCATTTGTATTCAGTCCCCTTTACTCTGATACCCCTAACTAAAATCTAGTGGAACCAATTGCCTTCAGAAGTCACCTAATTAGTAATTAGAGTCGGTCCACCTGTGTGTAAATTAATCTCAGTATAAATACAGCTGTGCTGTGAAGCCCTCAGAGGTTTGTTAGAGAACCTTAGTTTACAAACGTCATCATGAAGGCCAAGGAACACACCAGACAGGTCAGGGATAAAGTTGTGGAGAAGTTTAAAGCAGGGTTAGGTTATAAAAAAAATCTCCCAAGCTTTGAACATCTCACGGAGCACTGTTCAATCCATCATCCGAAAATGGAAAGAGTATGGCACAACTGCAAACCTACCAAGACATGGCTGTCCACCTAAACTGACAGGCAGGGCAAGGAGACCATTCATCAGAGAAGCAGCCAAGAGGCCCATGGTAACTCTGGAGGAGCTGCAGAGATCCACAGCTCAGGTGGGAGAATCTGTCCACAGGACAACTATTAGTCGTGTTCTCCACAAATCTGGGCTTTATGGAAGAGTGACAAGAAGAAAGACATTGGTGAAAGAAAGACATAAGAAGTCCTGTTTGCAGTTTGTGAGAAGCCATGTGGGGGACACAACAAACATAGAGCCAAATACAGGACAATCTTAGAAGAAAACCTGTTAGTCTGCAAAAGACTTGAGACTGGGGCGGAGGTTCACTTTCCAGCAGGACAACGACCCAAAACATACAGCCAGAGCTACAATGGAATGGTTTAGATCAAAGCATATTCATGTGTTAGAATGGCCCAGTCAAAGTCCAGACCTAAATCCAAATGAAAATCTGTGGCAAGACTTAAATTGTTCTTTACAGACACTCTTCATCCAATCTGACAGAGCTTGAGCTATTTGGCAAAGAAGAATGGGCAAAAATTGTCCCTCTCTAGATGTACAAAGCTGTTAGAGACATCCCTGAAAAGACTTGCAGCTGTAATTGCAGAGAAAGGCGGTTCTACAAAGTATTGACTCAGGGGGGCGCCATACAAATGCCCCCCCCCCCCCCCCCCCACACACACACACACTTTTCACATATTTATTTGTAAAACATTTTGAAAACCATTTATCCTTTTCCTTCCACTTCACAATTATGTGCCACTTTGTGTTGGTCTATCACATAAAATCCCAATAAAATACATTTACGTTTTTGGTTGTAACAAATTTCAAGGGGTATTAATACTTTTTTTGTGGGAGATTAGCTCATGGGGATCACCGTTTCTGGAAATTAAGGTCAGCGTTCGGGCAGTTTCTTACAAATCTGGCGGGCTGCCAGCTTTATTTAGAAGAGGTTTGCAAAGTCATGAAAACAAACAAAACAATAGTAAAGCAAATCCTTGCCATCCGGCGCTAAACTATACAACAGGATATTTGGACATTTTCACTTAGGGGTGTACTGACTTTTGTTGCCAGCGGTTTAGACATTAATGGCTGTGTGTTGAGGTATTTTGAGGGGACAGCAAATTTACACTGTTATACAAGCTGTACACTCACTACTTTACATTGTAGCAAAGTGTCATTTCTTCAGTGTTGTCACATGAAAAGATAGAAGAAAATATTTACACAAATGTGAGGGGTGTACTAACTTATGTGAGATACTGTATATGTACAGTATACATATAAAACTACAAATTGTACAACTGTACCTTGGACATATTTTGGACATACTTTGTTCAGTGTAATCAGTGGTTTCATCCGTGTCATAGGAGCACTGGCAATGGCTCCTGTATGAATGAAAACTGTTTTGCAGGCCTCATTCACAAATCAATTGTAACAATGTTACTGTTACAGTCTATTTTGAATGGTACTTTTCTGTGCAGACCAAAGCAGAGTGCTTTGATCTGTTCATGCCGCCACTTACAGCAATCTAGCGAGTAAAAACAAAAAAAATTATTTTTTTAATAATAAATTATTCCTATTTAAGCTCCTATTAACCTTAAGTTAACCTTAATAAGACCATATTGGTCATTCCTCCCCTTTCCCCTCCTAGCTAATTTTCTTTCTGATTCTTTTTTTTTTTTTTTTTAACCATTCACATTAAAACATCTTTCTCAATATTGTTCTTTTTTTTTTCGTGTCATATAAAAAAACACAAACGTTTTAGAAATCACTGTAAATTCTTTTGTAATTGCTATGCTTTGTGTTACAAAAATCATTATTCTGTGTCTGGTAATTTTATTTATTGTATATATATAAAACTATATCTTATATATGATATAACTGATGATAAAGAAATGATAAAACGATATTATATATATGATATGAGATAGATAGATAGATAGATAGATAGATAGATAGATAGATAGATAGATAGATAGATAGATAGATAGATAGATAGATCGATCTTTTTTTTTTAATATATATATTTATTGTATGTAAAAAAATAAAAAAATAAAAAATAAAAAAAAATAAAAAAAATAATATATATATATATATATATATATATATATATATATATATATATATATATATACACACATTTAAAAAAAAAAATATATATATATATATATATATATATATATATATATATATATATTTTTTTTTTTTTTAACTAAATAGTTCCCTGGCTCAGAATAGTTACCGCGTTTTCCCTGTTCCTATCCTCCTATCCCCACTACTTATAACTGTGGATATTGTTAGTCGTGAGAAAATCACTCCGTCCTTTATATGTTCCATCATTGATTTTGCCATTACTACCTTCCACAGATTAACCGCTCTTACCGTAAAGACCCCCTCCCTACAGTGACAGTAAATCCTATTACATAGTTAACATTTCCTTGCATTGCAGGGTTGCTTGTCTACAGCCCCGTATTGTCTCCATTGCCCACACACCAAATCTTTACCCCCCCCCCGGTGTTTCTCCTTCCTGCTGCAAATTCTTCAATCCGTCATATAACTCTCCCCACAGCCCATTCTTTCTATATATATATATATATATATATATATATATATATATATACACTCCAGCCTTCCTTTCAGTCTCGCACAGGTTGTACAGGTTCCTCTCTTGTACTGATAATGCTTTCTCCGATTTCACTGGCACACCGTGAGCTTCTCGCAGTGTGCATTAGAAGCTGCAGCAAGTCAGATACAGCCCATCTCATTTCCTGGCTGGAGGGCACCCAGCACCATCTAGCCCCCTTTTCTTCACAGCCTGACTTTAAAGCACGCTGGTGGTCCCCTCCCACCAGCCATGATCTGCCTGCATTGCATAGGGAAGCAGAGAGACCCAGTGATGACATCACTGGGCACTAAAATAAGGTATGTAATAAAAATAGAATGGTTTTATTTAAAAATGACCTTAACATGTTGATGAGAGGGAAGGGAGGAACCAGGGCAGGAAAAATATAAGGAGGATTCAACTTCAGCTTTAAAGTGGACTTCATAACAGGTTCAGTCATCTGCCCAACTATAACGCCTCCCAGTGCCTTGTACTTAACTTCCATTCACTTACCCGTCACTCTATTCCCCCCCTGGAGTGATGGAGGCAGGTGACTCTCCAAGCTCCTCCTACAATACAGAGCCAGACCCGACTGTTGTCATGGGTGGGGTAGAGTTCATAGCTGTCAGAAACCATGAAATCAGACCAACACAGAAGTACAGTTAAATCACACTTGTTTAATAATAAAAGTAAATAGAACAAACGTAGTCTAAACATAGCCAGAGTTCAGGAACCGGAATGGATAGTCAGACAAGCCAAACGTCAGGGAGCTGGAGATAAGCGTAGTAAAACAGCAAGCAGGATCTGGAGCCAGAAGGGATGTCAGCCAAACAAGTCTATTAACAGGAATGTAGGCGAGCGTCCCTGTGATGTTGACTAAGGCGAAGGCAGAGATCCTCTGGGCTGGATGGCTTAAGTAGGCAGGACTGACGAGCAGGAAATCATCAACAGCTGAGTAACTGTGGAGAGATGGGAGCTGGCAACTAGCTGACAGCTGAGCGGCCAGCTCAGAGAAGGAAGGGCTGAGCCCAGCCCTGACAATAGCCCTGTGTAAGCTCTGTCTAGAACAGTGATGGAGAACCTTGGCACCTCCAAATGTTTTGGAACTACACTTCCCATGATGCTCAGCTACACTGCAGAGTACATGAGCATCACAGGAAATGTAGTTCCAAAACATCTGGAGTGCCAAGGTTCTCCATCACTGGTCTGGACTGTATTGGAGCACACATAGGGCTCTTTCATACTTTGCTCCAATAGGTGATTGAGGGACCAGGGGAGCAAACAGGTACATTTAAAGGTCGGCATTTTATTGGAACTGCCCTATGTGGCCAATGCACCAGTGCAATTACAAGTCATTTTTAATGTGACTTTCATTTTTACAGGTTTGCTCCTCCATATTTTGTATTAAATAAAGATGTAACACCCTCTACCAATAGGTAGGTGCTAGTAATGTTTTTTTTTACTAGGAGCTGTCAGCATAGGCAAATTTAGGCAGGCTTATGCTGCAAGCTAGGCCTGTCTGTTTTGACCTGGGGCTGGGAGTGGTCAGAGTAGCGGTGGGTGTGACCACCTGTGCTCCAGTTCTGAGGCGCCTCCCCTGCTTCCAGGGAGAATATTCTGGAAGAGGGGCTGGGCCTAGAGCTGGAGTGGCAGGCAGCTCATGTGGGAGCCCTGACTAATCCCCAATTGATATTGGCAGGGAGCGGGCCTCCTATATAAGCTGAGGTAACATGCCACTGGGGGGAGATGTCGGCTGAGTGAAGTGAGGAATGGAATACTAGGCAGCAGCAGGAGGGCACCACCATCTGGGGGGGGGGGGTACCGAACGCAGGAGGAGGCCTGGGGAGAGCTGTGAAGGAACTTTGCCTCTACACGGTCATTGGCAATGTCTTTGTCACCACACGGTCGGTGATAAAAAAAACTCCTGGAGCAGAGGAGCAGGTGAAGCTGTCGGAACGTATGGTCCAGTTAAGTTCCTCATGGGCAGTGAAAGGTCGGTGAGTGTTATCACAGAGGAGAGCTGGATGTGCCAGGAAGTCTGTGAGGGAACTTTGCTTCTACACGGTCATTAGCAAAGTCTTTATCATTTACACGGTGAATGATGGGGAATCCTGGATCAGAGGAGAGACTGTAGGGATATGTGTCAAATCGATGTGGCCTGAGGGCACAGGATTTGCAAGCTGGGCTAGCTGGGAATAGTAGTCCACCATCCAAGACAAAATATGCTTTTAAACTACTGGGCCTCCGGGGAGAGGTACTGCCTGGGGACCCTTGGAGTGATGTTACTTTGGATTCAAGTCAATGTCTCCCCAAGATGCACAGACTCTGGGATCCATGTTATGGGCCTATAGGCCACATTTAATAGGGTTGAGGTCAAGGTTCAGTGCAGGCCACTCAAGCTCCTCCTCACCAAACCCATCAAGCCATGTCTTAATGGATCTGTCTCTACACTTCTGGGTTAGCTTCCTACAAAATGTTGGAGTATGTCTGTGGGGATTAGTGCACATTTGACCAAAAAGGGTATTTGTGAGGTCAGACACTGATGATGGATGAAAAGACCTGGCTCACCATCCTTGTGCCAATTAATTCCAAAGGTGTTCAGGCGGGTTGAGGTCAGGGTTCTCTGCTAGCCACTTAAGTTCCTTCACCAAAAACTGAACACCAAACGGGTCAAACCATGTCTTTATGGAACTGGTTCCATTCCTCCAGGAAGGCTTCCCACAAAATTTTTGAGTGTGTCTGTGGGAAAGTATGCAAATTTTGTGAGGTCAGATACTTATATTGGATGTAAAGACCTGGCTCATAATTGGCATTCCATCCCAAAGGTGTGCAGTAGTGTTGAGGTCAAGGCTCTGTACAGGCCCCTTGAATTCCTCCACACCATATATTTATGGAGCTGGCTCCACTCTTCTGGGTTATCTTCCTACAAAATTTTGGAGTGTGTCTGTGGGAGCTTGTGGCCAAAAGAACGTTTGTGAGGTCAGATACTCATGTTGGATGAGAAGACTTGGCTCAAAATCAACGTTCCTTCCCAAAAGTTTTCCGCAGAGTTGAGGCTCTGAGCAGACCACTCAATCGAGTTCTTCCACACCAAATTCATCAAATCACCTCTTTCTGGAGCTGGCTTCACTCTTCAGGAACAGCTTCCTACAAAATTTTGGAGTGTCGAATCAGCCAAATAAATATTTGTGCGGTCAGATACCAATGTTGGATGAGAAAACCTGGCTCACCACTGAGGATCCAATTCATCCCAAAGATATTCAGTAGGGTTGAGGTCAGGGTTCTGTGCAGGCCCCTAAAGTTCATTCACACCACACCCATCAAAACACGTCTTTATGGATCCGTCTTTACACTTCTGGCTTAGCTTCTCATAAAATTTTGGAGTGTGTCTGTGAGAATTTGTGTCCAGTCAGCCAAAAGAACATTTGTAAGGATGTTGGATGAGAAGACCTGGCTCACAGTCAACGTTCTTTCCTAAAAGTGTTCAGTAGAGTTGAGGTCGGGGCTCTGTGCAGCCTACTCAGTCGAGTTCCTTCACACCAAATTCATCAAATCACCTCTTTTTGGAGCTGGCTTCACTCTTCATGGATAGCTTCCTACAAAATTTTGGACTGTGTTGAATCAGCCAAATAAATAGTTGTGAGGTCAGGTACCAATGTTGGATGAGAAGACCTGGCTCACCACTGAGGTTCCAATTCATCCCAAAGATATTCAGTAGGGTTGAGGTCAGGGTTCTGTGCAGGCCCCTAAAGTTCATTCACACCACATCCATCAAACCACGTCTTTATGGATCCTTCTTTACACTTCTGGCTTAGCTTCTCATAAAATTTTGGAGTGTGTCTGTGAGAATTTGTGTCCAGTCAGCCAAAAGAACATTTGTGAGGATGTTGGATGAGAAGACCTGGCTCACAAGCAACGTTCTTTCCTAAAAGTGTTCAGTAGAGTTGAGGTCGGGGATCTGTGCAGCCTACTCAGTCGAGTTCCTCCACACCAAATTCATCAAATCAGGTCTTTGTTGAGCTGGCTCCACTTTTCAGGGAAGGCTTCCAACAACATTTTGGAGTGTGTCTGAGGGAATTTGCGTCAAATCATTCAAAATAACATTGCTGAGGTCAGGTACCAATGTTGGATGAGAAGACCTGGCTGACCACCAAGATTCCAATTCATCCTAAAGATGTTTAGTAGGGTTGAGGTCAGGGGTTTATGGAGGACACACCAGTTCCTCCACACCAAACTGGCCAAACCATGTCTTCATGGAGCTGGCTTTGTACAAACAGGCACAGTCATGGTGGAACAGAAAAGGGTCTTCATCAAACTGTGGTAACAAGGTTGAAAGAGCACAATTATCTACAATGTCTTTGTATGATCTAGTATGAACAGTATCCTTCACTGAAAACACCTGCTTCTCATACCCTTGGCCATATACTGTAGCGTATAGCTAAAATTTCAATAACTATACAGTACATTCCCTTTAAAGCAGATGGTTTGGATAACCTATACCAGCAGCTTGCAGAATGCCCGCATTAAAAAAACAATAATTTCAGAAGAGCTGATTCCCATTCCAGGAAGGCAATTAGAACTCACTGAACACCTCGTCTAAGCCCAATTTTTCATGAAAAGGTTACACCAGCCAATTAGTAGAGAAACTCAGAAAAACTCTCATTAACAACCAAAATCATCAGAAATTCTCAGAAATACTCAGGAACCTGTATCAGATCAGTTATTGTGAATGTAGCAGTTAGCAAGTGAGATGGTACAGATCCCTTTTGGTCTTCAATATCTTCAGCTATGTTGTTGCAGAACAGGGCAGACCAGATCCATGATGTGACTGATTTTGCTTCAAAGGGCGGGGTGAGGGGGAGCCAAAGGACTGCACCTTATTCCCAAGGAACAACTGTCTCTATACTGTTCTTTAGCCACCATAGAAAGCTTTTAACAATACTCACCTTTTCCATAATGAGGGTAAAACTAGAATGGCCTGATTTACAAAAGATTGTCTCTGTGTCCTTCATACAGCCCTTGGAAAATGAATTCTCTAAATCAGCCTTTCTCAGTCAGGGTTTTATGGAAACCTCATGGTTCCTCCAGATGTTGCTAGAGATTCCTTGAGCAACAAGCAATTTCTGACCCCTCCAAAAAGAAACCAATTCCATCAAAAATCCTTTTATCTATCTGTCTCAGGGGAACATTCTTCCTACTGACCACCAGTCCAAGAACGCCCTACTCCACTAACAACCTATATTTCTACATAAGAAGTCTGTCCCCACTGACCATCCATATAAGAAGGCCCTTCTATTCTTACCACATCTACATCTACAGGTATATAGGAAGACTCTTCCCCGCTGACTACTTATACACTTGTATAAAAAGGCTCTTCTCCCCCTGACCACCTATACACCTATATAAGAAGGATCTATTCCACTGACCACCTAAAAAAAAACTAACTATTGTAAGATATCAGGGTGATTCAGCTCAAGTGGTGTATGCGACTTGAAGAAACACGTGTCAGTCCAGACTGCATTTTAAGGGCATGGCAGCCCACTTTTATTTAAAGTAAACGAAAAGTTCAAATCAAACAGTAATCTTTCCACGCAGGGGGTTCCACCATCATTGTATAAACAGAAACGTCATGGTTATTCAGCCTCCTGGCTTACCTACTGTTGATACAGCTGCTTCAGGCCTCACGTCTAGGCCATAGGTCTGTTGCTCAGACCTGTATGCTTGGGTCAAGCTCTCTCCTAGCTTACCCAGGGTTCAAACTGCCACCCGCAGTCTCCACTGTCAGCTTCGTGCTGTTCGGTCTTGGGCCACGTCTGCCTGCTACAGACGTGCACGCACAGGCTACTACCTGCAGCCTTACCCTGTTTCCCCGAAAATAAGACCTAGCGTGACTTTTGGTGAAGGCTGCAATATAAGCCCTACCCCCCAAATAAGCCCTACCCTGTTTCCCCGAAAATAAGCCCTACCCTGAAAATAAGACCTACAAGGACTTTAACTAGGGTTTATTTGGGGGGTGGGGCTTATATTGCAGCCTTCACCGACAGTCACGCTAGGTCTTATTTTCGGGGAAACAGGGTAGACTCCGAGACATCCTGTCTCTCTCCTGGAGCCGTCTCCTACTGGGACCCTCCCGACCTCCTAGGCCAGACTTCCTGTCTGCCAGGCGGAGCTGTCTCCAAGTCTGAGCCCTGAACTCTCTTCCTGGGAGGATTATGAAGCCAACCCACAGGTGTGTAATTAGCATGCCTGACAAAATCAGGCATGCACTGCTCATATACACCGTGACACGGGGTCGCCTCTCCACATTACATAATAAGGTCCTTCTCCACTGACCAACTTTACACCTATATACTGTAAGAAGGACCTATCCCACTGACCACCTATTCACAGCGCCTTGAAAAAGTATTGATACCCCTTGAAATTTTCCACATTTTATCTTGTTACAACCAAAAACGTAAATGTATTTTATTGGGATTTTATGTGATAGACCAACACAAAGTGGCACATAATTGTGAAGTGGAAGGAAAATGATAAATGGTTTTCAACATTTTTTTACAAATAAATATGTGAAAAGTGTGGCGTGCATTTGTATTCAGCTCCCTTTACTCTGATACCCCTAACTAAAATCTAGTGGAACCAATTGCCTTCAGAAGTCACCTAATTAGTAAATAGAGTCCACCTGTATGTAATTTAATCTCAGTATAAATACAGCTGTTCTGTGAAGCCCTCAGAGATTTGTTAGAGAACCTTAGTGAACAAACAGCATCATGAAGGCCAAGGAACAAATCAGACAGGTCAGGGATAAAATTGTGGAGAAGTTTAAAGAAGGGTTAGGTTATAAAAAAATCTCCCAAGCTTTGAACATCTCACAGAACTCTGTTCAATCCATCATCCGAAAATGGAAAGAGTATGGCACAACTGCAAACCTGCCAAGACATGGCCGTCCACCTAAAATGACCGGCCGGGCAAGGAGAGCATTCATCAGAGAAGAGCCAAGAGGTCCATGGTAACTCTGGAGAAGCTGCAGAGATCCACAGCTCAGGTGGGAGAATCTATCCGCAGGACAACTATAATGCCCTGTACACACGACCGGTTTTCCCGTCGGAATAAACTCTGAAGGTTTTTCTGACTGAGTTCCGGCGGAATTCCGCTCAAGCTGTCTTGCATACACATGGTCACTCCAAATTCCGACCGTCCAAACGCGGTGACGTACAACACGTACAACAGGACTAGAAAACGGAAGTTCAATAGCCAGTAGCCAATAGCTTCCGTCTCGTACTTGCTTCAGAGCATATGTCGTTTTTGGTACATCAGAACAGCATACAGACGAGCGGTTTTCCCGATAGGAATTGGTTCCGTTGGAAAAATTTAGAACATGTTCTCTTTCTAGGTCCGTCAGAATTTTCGATGTAGAAAGTCCAATGGGGCATACACAGGATCAGAACATATGATGAAAAGCTCCCGTCTGACTTTTTCTGTCGGACATTCCGCTCGTGTGTACACGGTATTAGTCGTTCACTCCACAAATCTGGCCTTTAAGGAAGAGCGGAAAAAAGAAAGCCATTGTTGAAAGAAAACCATAAGAAGTCCCATTTGCAGTGTGCGAGAAGCCATGTGGGGGACACAGCAAACATGTTGAAGAAGGTGCTCTGAATAGATGAGACCAAAACTAAACTTTTTGGCCTAAAAGCAAAACACTATGTGTGGTGGAAAACTAACACTGCACATCACCCTGAACACACCATCCCCACCGTGAAACATGGTGGTGGCAGCATCATGTTGTGGATATGCTTTTCTTCAGCAGGGGCAGGGAAGCTGGTCAGAGTTGATGGGAAGATGGATGGAGTCAAATACAATCTGACAGAGCTTGAGCTATTTGGCAAAGAAGAATGGGCAAAAATGTTACTCCATACAAATGCACGCCACACTTTTTTTCATATTTATTTGTAAAAAAATTTGAAAACCATTCATCATTTTCCTTCCACTTCACAATTATGTGTCACTTTGTGTTGGTCTATCACTTAAAATCCCAATAAAATACATTTAAGTTTTTGCTTGTAACAAGATAAAATGTGGAAAATTTTAAGGGGTATCAATACTTTTTCAAGGCGCTGTGAATAGGTGGTCAGTGGGATAGGTCTTCTTAACAAGATAAAATGTGGAAAATGTCAAGGGGTAATGAGTATTTTTCAAGGCACTGTAACTACATAAGAAGGCCTTTCTCCGCTGACTACCTATATAAGAAAGTCCCTTCTGTTCTTATCACTTCTACATCTATATAGGAAGACTCTTCCCTGCTGACTAATTATACACCTATATAAAAAGGCTCTTTTCCCCCTGACCACCTATACACCTATATAAGAAGGTCCTTCTGCACTGGTCACCTATACACCTATATAAGGACCTATTCTACTGACCAACTATACACCTATATAAGAAGGCCCTTCTGCACTGAGCACCTATATAAGAAGGACTTATTCCACTGACCAGCTATATAACTACATGAGAATGTCCATCTCCACTGACCACCTATATATCGACATAAGAAGACCCTTCTCTACTGATTACCTATACACATATATAAGAAGGCCTTTGTTCACTGACAACCTATAAGCCTGCACTATGTAAGAATGTCCTTCTCCTTGCCCACCTATACATCTACTGTGATTAAGAAGGACCTTTTCCATTGACCACCTATAACCCTATATAAGATTGTCCTATTCCACTGACTACCCATACACCTACAGTATATATGAAGGCTCTTATCTGCTGAACACCTATACACCTATATAGGAAGGCCCTTCTCCCGAACCACCTATAAATCTAGTACAGGGGTCTCAAAACTTTCTAAACAAAGGGCCAGTTTACTGTCCTCCAGAATTTAGGGGGGGGGGGGGGCTGGACTGTGGCTATTGAGAGAGGAAGTTGTCCTGGCATCATTGGGAGTAAACAATGCATATTTGGTATTAGGAGGAGGAATAGTGTCCCATCACTGGTGTCAGAAGAATGCCCCATCGCTGGTGTCAGTGGGAGGAAGAGTGCCCTATCTTGGCGTCAGTGGAAGGAATAGTGCCCATTGTTTGTGCCGGTGGTTAAAATAGTACCGCATCTTTGGTGTCAGCTTGAGGAATAGTGCCCTGTTGTTGGTTTCAGTGGGAGGAAGAGTATCTTGTGTCAGTGTAAGGAAAAGTGCCCCAAGGGCCAGATAAAGGCAAGCAATCCAGCCCCTTGACCGCAGTTTGGAGACCACTGGCCTAGTATATAAGAAGGCCCTTCTACACTGTTCACCTTTACATCCGTATAATAAGGCCTTGTCCATGACAAAATATACAACTAGATAACAATGCCCTTCTCCACTGATCACCTATAAAAGAAGGCCCTTTTTCGCTGACCACCTATATAGGAAGACCCTTTTTCGCTGACCACCTATATAAGAAGACCCTTCTCCACTGACCATTTATAAAGGGAGTACAATCTCCACTGACCACCTATACACTTATACAAGAAGGCAATGCTCCACTGACCACCTACACACCTATTTAGGAAGGACCTTCTCAACTGACCACCTATTTAGAAAGGACCTTTCACATTGATCATCTTTTTAACAAGGCCTTTCTCCATTGACCTCCTACACACCTATAAAAGGAGGTCTTTCTCCATGGCCACCTCATAAGGGAAAATTTCACTGACCACCAGTCAAGGAAGTCCCTTCTTCTCTGACCATTATTTAAGGGGGGGGGGGGGGGGGGTATGGTGCACAACAGGTGACTTTTCCTCCACGACAGGTGTTAGGAGAAGTCACCGGCTGTTGCAGACTCAGACCCCATGTGCACCCTTGAGTAACTTCAGACCAGGCTCATTGCGGTTAATACCTTTTACTAAAGTACAGTATGATAAACATAACAAGGCACCTGTTATGTAGCTGCCCCAGAGCACCTGTGCAGGTAAAGTCCTTGTGGGTGAAGTCCATAGCTGGCATGTCTTGATGAGAGAAGTTCAAGCTTGGGTGAATTCCGAAAACTGGTACTCCATAGAAGAACTGCAGGCCTCAGCACAGTCCTAAATCTCTTGCCATTGACCCAACCCAATCTGACCCGACCCTTGAGATTCGAACCTCTGCCTTTTATATGTCACAGGTCAAGAGGATGGACACCAAAAGCCCCAGAACCCAATAGAGTTAGCCCTTCCTCTTCCCAACATGGGCAGCTACGCTTATCTAGCTAGCAATAACAAACATCGCAGGAAACCTGCCTACAAGTAGCATAAGGGGACACTGACTTTCAGTGTAAGTAGGCGTTTCTTCACTGTTTACCATGTGAGGCAATGCTACAACGTTTTTACCCAATGTTATTATTCATTTCAATATTATTACTAAAAATAATTTAGTAGTATAGAACAGCCTTGAGTGCCAAATAGGCTAAGTGTGTTACAGTCCTTATTCTTTGTATACCTACAACTCACTATTTACGCTAGTGTACCATGAGCTTTAAATAAAGCAATTATTACCATGGGTTCCCTGAGATCAGAAATTTATTTCAAGGGTTCTTCAGTGTTAAAAAGGTTGAGAAAGACTGCTCTACATCTTCATTCTTTTACCTGTTTTTTTACTTATTGTGTCTTCATTACCCTGCAGGGTTCCTGAGTACGGGGGAGCAGGCGGCTAAAGGTAATTACGGCCTTTTGGACCAGATTCAAGCTTTGCGATGGCTGGAAGAGAACATCGGCCATTTTGGAGGGGACCCGGAGAGAATTACCATCTTTGGGTCGGGAGCTGGAGCGTCCTGCGTCAGCCTTCTCATCCTATCCCACCACTCTGAAGGTCAGTAGATTCATCGTTGACCCGCATGTCTATGGCTTGGGTAGACTACAAAACCTATAAGATATAGTGTGCAGAACCGAAACATCGATGAAATGAAGAAACTCTCTGGGTCTCAAGGAGATTTAGGGGGGAACAATGCTCCCTTTTAAAAATTTGTTCAACTATAGTAATACATGTCCACAGCCTGGTCTTCCTAACACAAACTTGACACATGGACATCCTAATTTTTTTTTTTTATTACTGTCTGGGCCTTCCAGACACGGTAACAACCACACCCCCTTTTCTCTTGCAGGTGTCACAGGCACCGGAAGTGAGGAAAGGTGCACAGTAGGGTTCACCTACAGAAATAAAAATCTGATCGAAATGTTAATTCTTCTCCATTCTATCCAAAACTAAAAAAGTTCAATTTTGCTGGAGTTGGGCTTTAAAGCAGCCTTTCTGTCAGGAAAGGAACATTCATGTGCACAGGCAAAAAAACCTAAGGAACTCTGCCCGTGGCCGGATTGCGGGTGTGTGCTTCAGGCTCCGACATGCCCGTTTGGTACGGTAACGTACCTGGTGGTGGAGCCTGAAGTGCTTGGCAAGGCCTCTCTTACAGCTCTGGTTCCGGAGCCCTGGTAAGGTGACAGGGAACGCCAGAGCACAGAGTGGCATGAGTGCCTGGTAAGTCTCTGGCTGGCAGTTGCTAATGATCGTCTGGAACTGGAAAGCAGGAATGGCAGGACCAGAACACACAGACGGAAGGACTGTGTGAAGAGTGCAGATCGGCCGGAACAGGTGCAGGATAAGCAACAAGGTCAGATAGTCCAGGTCAGCAACTAGCCCGTAGATCAGGTTCAGACGGCAGGCGGGAGAGTAGTCTGGAGTCAGGCCAAGGTCAGTAACAGCAGGACGGGTGAGCAGAAAGAGCAGGCAGAAGCACAATTCAGGGACAAGCCAAGGGTCAGTACAGGAGGCATTTAGGCAGAGTCAGAGGCAGATCAAATCAGCAACGGAGGGCAGTGGTGTATTTAGGTTTTGTGCTTCCCTAGGCCTGACTAAATTCATGCACCCCCTAATTTAAATATGACCCACCCTTCTTGTCAAGGCCACACCCCTTCCTATTTAAGACCCACCCTATCATATGTAAACCACACCCCTTCCAGACCCCAGCAAAAATATACCCTTTCATCACAAATCCTCACCCTCATATAACCCCTTCCAGTACAAATCCCCCTTCTCAGCACAAACCCTTGCCTCAACCTTCCCTTTCCCAGCACAAACCCCCCTTCTCAGCACAAACCCTTGCCTCAACCTTCCCTTTCCCAGCACAAATCCTTCTTCTCAGCACAAACCCTTGCCTCAACCTTCCCTTTCCCAGCACAAATCCCCCTTCTCAGCACAAACCCTTGCCTCAACCTTCCCTTTCCCAGCACAAACCCCCCTTCTCAGCACAAACCCTTGCCTCAACCTTCCCTTTCCCAGCACAAATCCCTCTTCTCAGCACAAACCCTTGCCTCAACCTTCCCTTTCCCAGCACAAATCCCCCCTCTCAGCACAAATCCTCCCCCATCGCCCCCTACCAGCATAAATTCCATCTCTCAACACAAATCCTTCCCCATCTCTCCTTCCCAGCATAAATTCTCCCTCTTAGCAATAATCCTCCCCCATTTCCCCCTCCCAGCATAAATCCCCCCTCTCATCACAAATCCTCCCCCATCTCTCCCTCCCAGCATACATTCCATCTCTCAGCACAAATCTTTCCCCATCTCTCCCTTCCAGCATAAAAACCCCCTCTTAGCAAAAATCCTCCCCCATCTCCCCCTCCCAGCATAATTCGTCACTTTCAGAAAAAATCCTCTCTCATCTCAAACCTGTGCCTCCTTCTCTCCCCTCCCAGTACATCCCCCCCCCCCCAGCTCCTTCTCCTTTCTCCTGTTCTGTAAGAGCAGCCTCCTATGCTGGGACTTGTAGTGCCCTAGACTACAGGGGACTGAAGAATGGCAGCCAAGTCTGCTGCGACTTGTAGTGCCCTCTGTGGGGGACTGAGGATCCCTCAGTCCCCCACTGAGGATTCCTCAGTCCCCCCACAGTCTAAGGCACTACAAGTCCCAGCATAGATGGGTGCCATATCTCAGCCCCCCACAGAGTGCACTACAAGTCCCAGCATAGGAGACTGCCATATCTCAGCCCCCCCGCAGAGTGCACTGCACTACAAGTCCCAGCATAGGAGGCTGCCATATCTCAGCCCTCCGCAGAGGGCACTACAAGTCCCAGCAGAGCGGGCTGCCACCAGTCCTCCAAACACAGCATGAGGAGACTGCACAGCCTTCCACCCCCTGACACTCACTCCTTGGCTGCCATATCCTCCTGCCCACTCTACCCTTACAATCGTGTTCTACCTGAGTCTGGGCGGCATGTCACGCTGCATGGTGAAGCAGGGGGCGGGATTTCCCAGTGTCTGAAGACAAGTTCCGGCTCTCAGACCCCGGCGCAGCACACAAGGCTGCAGATCACTCCGCCACTGGTCAGGCACCTCAGTGGCTGTGGGCGGCAGATGTGGCCACTGAAGCCGCGTGTGTGCACATGGGAGGCTGTATCTGAGCGGGAGGAGGCCGCAGGAGGACGAGTCGGGGGGATGTTTTTGTGCGGGGGGGGGGGGGGGGCGGCTTTTTTGCCAAAGTGCCGCCCTAGACCTGGGCCTTGTCTGCCTAAGCCAAGACACAGCACTGAAGGAGGGTCAAATAGGAACTGGTAACAGGAACACATGAACGGAATAGACCAAACGGCACTGACACGCTGCACTAGTGCTGTTTAAAAAGCCCTTCTGGCGCCAATGTGCGTACGCACCCGCAATCCGGCCACGGGAAGAATTACTTAGGTTTGTGCGTCTGCGCACAGGAGTGTTACTTTCCTGACATTTTCTCGACCTTTTTGAGCGGAGAAACCCTTGAAATAATTTTAAGGTCTTGAGGAACCCCAGCTAAAACCAATTCATTGCCATTCAGTGGAAAAATGCCTCATTGCAAAAGTGGCCAGTGGCAATAATGCCCCAATTACAGTGGTGGTCAAATTGGCTCCATTACAGAAAGTGAAAAAATATCCTTGGTGTCATGAAGCTGCTTCTGCCCAGTAGCGTTGGACCCAGGAACTAAACAGGCATTGTGAAATGGGAAGTTAATCAGCCATGGGTAAAGGAACCCCTAGCAACCTCTGAAGGAACCCCAGGGTCCATAGAACCCTGGTTGAGAATGGCTCCTTTTAAAGAGTCTCCAAGGACAAAGTAAAAAACACATACAGTATATGATCCAGTTTGTCGGTAGAATTGTTTTTCTGTGTCCCTCCCCCCCCCCCCCCCGTAACATAGTTTTATTACCTGTTGGTCCAGCAAGTAGATGGATTATTTATCCACTTCCTGTACCAGAATAAGCTGTCCAGCAAAGCTGAAAGTTAAACGAGTTGGAACAAACCATAAAACACTGACGTGGGGGGGCTTACAATGGTCAACTTTTATTCATATGGCTTAAGTTTTTTTTTCAAAAGAAAAGAAACCTGCTGTTGGAACTTCTTAAAATGTGTTAGCTGAAAGATGAAAGATCAAAGATTACTCTGTCCACAGGGGAAAGTCTGGCAGATGTGTGGTTCTGCTGGACTGATGATCAAAAGAATTCATTTGAATGTGTATATATATATATAAAGAGATCATTCTCCTTTAGAAGGGTAACCTGTGGTGGAAGTATGGTGTATGGGGACCTGGTTCTGGCCCTAGGCTGCTGCCTGTCTGATCATAATAGATGATGATGGTCTTCTCTGGGTATGTGGTTAGGAGAGCCTAGTACAAATGTTCCTCTTGCTTGGGGACTCCTTTTAATATATATACTGTAATGATTATTAACATCAGATGTACAGTGCCTTGAAAGAGTATTCATACACCTTGAAATTTTCCACATTTTGTCACGATTAGGAAATATCAGTGATTGTTTCACAGTGCCAACATCCTAGTATAGACAGAAGAAAAGTTCCCCATGGGATTTGGACTTTACCGTCACTTACATACAGTACATACATTTTGTCATCTTACACCCAAAAACGTAAATGTATTTTATTGGGATTTTATGTGATAGACCAACACAAAGTGGCACATAATTGTGAAGTGGAAGGAAAACGATAAATGGTTTTCAACATTTTTTACAAATAAATCTCTGAAAAGTGTGGGGGGGGGATTTGTATTCAGCCCCCTTTACTCTGATACCCCTAACTAAAATCTAGTGGAGCCAATTGCCTTCAGAAGTCACCTAATTAGTAAATAGAGTTCACCTGTGTGTAATTTAATCTCAGCATAAATACCGCTGTTCTGTGAAGCCCTCAGAGGTTTGTTAGATAATCTTCGTGAACAAGCAGTATCATGAAGTCCAAGGAACACACCAGGCAGGTCAGGGATAAAGTTGTGGAGAAGTTTAAAGAAGGGTTAGGTTATAAAAAATCTCCTAAGCTTTGAACATCTCAAGGAGCTCCGGTCAATCCATCATCGGGAAAATGGAAAGAGTTTGGCACGACTGCAAACCTACCAAGACATGGCCGTCCACCTAAACTGGCAGGCCGGGCAAGGAGACCATTAATCAGAAAAGCAGCCAAGAGGTCCATGGTAACTCTGGAGGAGCTGCAGAGATCCACAGCTCAGGTGGGAGAATCTGTCCGCAGGACAACTATCACAAATCTGGTCTTTATGGAAGAGTGGCAAGAAGAAAGCCATTGTTGAAAGAAAGCCATAAGAAGCCCCGTTTGCAGTTTGTGAGAAGCCATGTGGGGGACACAGCAAACATATGGAAAAAGGTGCTCTGGTCAGATGAGACCAAAATTTAACTTTTTAGCCTAATGCCCCGTACACACGAGCGGAAATTCCACCAGCAAAAGTCCGATGTGAGCTTTTGGTCAGAAATCCCGACTGTGTGTATGCTTCATCGGACTTTTGCTGGCGGAATTCCCACCAGCAAAAGATTGAGGGCAGGTTCTCTATTTTTCAGTCGGAAAAAGTTCCGATCAGAAATTCCCATTGTCTGTACCAATTCCAACGCGCAAAATTCCTACGTATGCTCTGAAACAATTCGACGCATGCTCGGAAGCATTGAGCTTAATTTTCTCAGCTCGTCGTAGTGTTGTACGTCACCGTGTTCTCGACGGTCGAAAGCTCAGAGAACTTTTGTGTGACCCGTGTGTATGCAAGGCAAGCTTGAGCAGAATTCCGTCTGAAAAACCATCCAAGATTTTTCCGATGGAAGTTCCGCTCGTGTGTACGGGGTATTAAGGTAAAACACTATGTGTGGGGGAAAACTAACACTGCACATCACCCTGAACACACCATCCCCACCGTGAAACCTGGTGGTGGCAGCATCATGTGGTGGGGATGCTTTTCTTCAGCAGGGACAGGGAAGCTGGTCAGAGTTGATGGGAAGATGGATGGAGCCAAATACAGGGCAATCTTAGAAGAAAACCTGTTAGAGTCTGCAAAAGACTTGAGACTGGGGCGGAGGTTCACCTTCCAGCAGGACAACGACCCGAAACATACAACCAGAGCTACAATGGAATGGTTTAGATCAAAGCATATTCATGTGTTAGAATGACCCAGTCACAGTCCAGACCTAAATCCAATTGAGAATCTGTGGCAAGACTTGAAAATTGCTGCTCACACAAGATCTCCATCCAATCTGACAGAGCTTGAGATATTCTGCAAAGAAGAATGGGCAAAAATGTCCCTCTTTAGATGTGCAAAGCTGGTAGAGACATCCCCAAAAAGACTTGCAGCTGTAATTGCAGTGAAAGGTGGTTCTACAAAGTATTGACTCCGGGGGGGCGCCATACAAATGTACCCCACACTTTTCACATATTTATTTTGGCAAACCGTTCATCATTTTCCTTCCACTTCACAATTATATGCCACTTTGTGTTGGTCTATCACATAAAATACCAATAAGATACATTTACGTTTTTGGCTATAACATGACAAAATGTGGAAAATTTCAAGGGTTTTATGAATACTTTTTCAAGGCACTGTGTGTGTGTATATATATATATATATATATATATATATATATATATATATATATATATATATATATATATATATATATATATATATATATATATATATTTATTTATTTATTTATTTATTTTTTATAGCAGAGACCCTATAGAATAAAATGGCGATCGTTGCAATTTTTGATGTCATACGGTATCTTTCAAATACAATTTTTTGGGGAAAAAATACTTTAATTAATTTTAAAAAAAAACAAGCACAATATATAACCCAATTGTTTTGTAAAATATGTATGATAGATGATGATGTGCTGAGTTTTGATCACTTTTATTCCCATCACAAGGAATGTAAACATCCCTTGTGATAGAGAAGCAGTGACAGGTCCTCTTTATAGAGATGAGGGGTCTATAAGACCTCACATCTCTCCTCTACAATGTAAAGCATTAGAGAAAAAAAACCCATTGATCTAGCGATGGCCTTGTTTACATTGGGCTGGAGCCGGAAGTGACATCATGACATCGCTCCGGTCCTCTCAGGCCATAGAGATGAGTGGAGGCCATCTTTCCTCCGCTCATCACTGTGACCAGCAGCCAGGACCGCCGGATCTGTTTTCGGGCTACCCGATTCGCCGGGTAAGCCGGAAAAGCACCGGGAAGAGACGGGAGGGGGGCTTCTCAAACCACTTTTATTGGTTAATTGTCGTTAATTGTCGGCTAAACAAAAAACAATACATAACAAATTTGAATTTGAATTAGAAAACAAAATAGAATAAACCAGAATAGAAAATAAAGGAATAGAATAGAATAAAATAGAATAGAGTAAAGCAGAAGAGAATAGAAATTAAGGGAAGGGAATAGAATAGAATAAAACAGAATAGAAAAGAATAGTGTAAAACAGAACAGAATAGAATATAAAATAAAATAATAGAAAAGAATAGACTAAAATAGAACAAAATAGAGTAAAAAAATAATAATAAAAGAATAGAAGAAAATAGAATAGAAATTAAAGGAATAGAAGAGAAAAGAACAGAATATATTAGCATTGAATGGAATAGAAAAAAAAACAATAGAATAGAATTCAATAGAATAGAATAAAATAAGAAGAATATAACCATCTTCTGAAATTTGAATTTCATATAGAATAGAATAGAATGGCATAAAAAAGAATAGAATAAAAAAGAATAGAATAAAAAATAAGAGAATAGAAAAAAAATATAATAAAAAAACAAAGGAATAGAATAGAAAGAATATCGCTGTCTTCCGAATTTTGAATAGAATAATTTTGAATTTGAATAGAATAGATTAGAATAGAATACAATAGGAAATAAGAGAATAGAATAGGATAGAATAGAAAAGAATTGAATACAAAAAAAAACAATAGAACAGAATAGAATAAAATAGGAAGAATATAAAAATAATAAAATAAAATAAAAATTTCAAAAAGAATCAATTGAAATTTGAATGCTAAATTTGAATCTAATTCAAAAACAAATAACGAGTTCCAAAAATGAATTAACAGAATTTAACTAAACAAATTATTTAACTATCAAATCTAAACTAAACAAATTTTTTAATTCTGCACATGTCTATTCATCAGTCCAGATTGAACCATGGGCTGTTATGTTCAATCCCTAAAGAGGGGGGAGCCTTTCCCCAGAAACGTGTTGGCTGTCTGCTGTTTATAATCAATAAAGATTTCAAACAATTAACCAAATAAGATGAAGGTTCATACTAGGTGCTCCTAACAACACACCCTATCCCTGTCCACCCTGTTACAGGAAGTTAACAAGCACTGGATCTTCTGGCAGGATCAACAGATAATAAAACAATGTCACCAAGGGGACTCAGAAAAACAAAAATTGCTGCGGTAAAGTTACTTACACCCTTCATCATGTATGTCATTCAACTTGAACTCTTTTGGTTCTGTGTGGGTCACTCTTCTTCCTCTTCAGGGTGTAGCAAAGTCCCAGGGCCCCTGAAGCCCAATGGTGACCTCCAGAGTTAGGGACAGCCGACATCCTTCTTTGTAGAGTGGGTTACAAGGCATGGTGGGTGTGATGCAAGGTAGATTGATGGGCGCCAGACACTTCTTGAATGCAAAGAGATTTATTGTCTCTTAAACAGAACTGTGGGAGAGAGGGTTAGGGCCAGGACACCCTTTAGTAGATGCAATGTTAATTGGCAGACTCCGAGACTTCTATACATCCATGCAAGGAAAGACAACCAGCTAGACACCACGTCTGCATGAGTAGAGCTGCTGTCTCCTAAAGCAACAATTTTGAACAGTTTCTAAAAAAAGGTTGCAATGAACTCCTTCACTTCTTCTACAATCTCCTATTGTAGAACTTCACTCAGCTGAGCTCCTAGTCGTTCACTAGACTAACGGATCCACTCGCCACTGGATCTCCTGAGCTCTTCCAATCTTCTCACTTAGTATCTTCCTCAAGCATCACCCCCCGTCCCTGCTGGGCCCTGGCTTGGCACTCACAGATACTCCTTAAGCATCGCCCCACTGGCCTGCTCGGTCCCTGGCTTGGCGCCGTCACCTCCACTGGCTGGGTCCCTGTCTTGGCACCTGCTTAAGTTCTCCTAATTCTTCACCTTCCCCGGGTGGTGAGAATACTGCTCTGGTACTTGCTTCAGATACTCACAGTGGTCTCCGGTAGCAAGGTGGATGGTCCCTTAGTGGCGACAGCTTCCCCTCAACCTTCCGACCACAGCTGGTTCTGGTTGGACTGCAAGCCACAGTCCCAACCCTACACTCCTCTCTTGCTTCTGGGTAGGCCCTCAGACAGCCTAGCATCCAGATGTCCCCAGGATAGGCCCAAGGCTTATGGCCTAGCAACCCGGGCAATACAACACACGTCCACCAGGACAGCCATCCAGGTGGCCCCGAACCTCCGATCACCTAACTTCACCCAAATAAATAGGCTCTCCCAGAAGGCCAAGGGACCCAATAAAATCCTTGCCCATTGGCTGAGACATCTAATGCTACCAGATACCCGGCCATGTAGTGACAGAAGAGAGAAGTGCAGCAACTCCAGAATTAGGGTGAAATCAATTCACCTCCTATCAATTGGCCAAGGCAACTATCACTTGGCAAATAAATTTGATAGCAACCCTGCCTGAACATCAGGGTGCGACATAGGTATGAATGGTGAGGGGTAAAGGTGCTTGTGTTCAATTTGCACAAAAGTTCACAAAAATTTCTCAATTTGCAAACATGCGAACCGAATCAAAATTTGAGGACCTTTTAGGGCTTGTTGTGAGGATGCAGGCTGATGTAATTGGGCCCATTGGTTGTGATGCCGCAAATCCAAACCCTATCCCTAGTTCTGAATCAGGATAAAATCCCATCTCCTGGGGGTCCATAGTGCTTCTCCTTCATGAGCTCTGCAGTAAATTAGCACAATGGAGTGGGATGGAATTGATCAAAGTTTGAGCTCACATTTCATGGAATAGAGATTATTTTATAAAACATAATATTCTGTCCGAGTCATCTTTACATTTAATGCCTTCATGTGACTGGTTTGTGTTTATTGTCCAACCTGAGCTTTGTGAGTGTGTTAAACCATAATCAGAAGAGATTGTCGCTTGCAAGCTTACAAAGCATGCTAATGTCCAAAGACATCAGGTGCAGGCAGGATGCAGCTTGTCCAACACTACCTGTGGAAGGCTGAATCACAAAGACAGACAGAATACTGATGATTTCAGAATTTCAGATTTGCTCAAGGGGACCTCCCCCTACTAATCCATTTCAGCCTAGAGACAGTCCTAGTAATCCTAGAGATTAAGCCTGTGTTAAGGTGTCCTCTGGCAGGTAACACAGGGTCACTCAAGGCGTGGAATCTAAAGCCCAGTTGGTCTTCACTGGAGCCCCTGACGGTGGAGATGGGCTAGAAACCCTAGTGGTCCTCAGTCCAGGCCAGGGTCATGGCAGGTGGCAGTTGGCAGGCAATAAATTAGTCAGGTCTGGGCAAGGGTTAAGGCAGGTGGCAGACAAGAAAGTAGTCAGGTCCAGGCAGGGGTCAAGGAAGGTGGCAAGTAAGACAGTATTCAGGTCTAGGCAGGGGCAAGTAAGGAGGCAGGCAAAAAAGTAGTCAGGTCCAGGCAAGGGGTCATGCCATGCGGCAAGAGAATAGTCAGGTCCAGGCAGGGATTGAGGCAGGTGGCAGGTAAGAGAGTAGTCAGAACCAGGCAGGAGTCAAAGAAGGCGGCAGACAAGAAATTAGTCAGGTCCAGGCAGGAGTCACACCATGCGGCAAGCAAGAGAGTAGTCAAGTCCAGGCAGGTGGCAGGCAAGAGAGTTGTCAGATCAACCTGAGTCAGCTACAAATAGAATCTGCAGGTAAGTGTTATAGCTCTTTAGCATTTTGGCAGCCAGAAATAATACAAATACCATCCACTTCAGGGGCTGGAGCTTAAATACCCTTGTAATCATCAGACCACATCCTGATGATTTCTGAATTTTTGGAATTTCAGACATGCTAAGTGGAAATCCTGCTTTGGGACATCCCTCTACTCATGCATTTCAGCCTAAAGACGGGCTTAGTGGTCCTAGACACTTAGCCTGTAGTAAGGTGTCCCCTGGCGGGTGACACAGGGTCACTCAAGGCATGGAATCTAAGTCCCGGTTGGTCTTAACTGGAGCTCCTGATAGTAAAGAAGGGCTAGAAAATCTAGTTGTTCACGCAGGGGTTGTGCCAGGCACTAGGCACGAAAGTAGCCATGTTCAGGCAGGGGTCGAGGCAGGTGGCAGACAAAAGAGTAGTCCGATCCAGGCAGGGCTCAAGGAAGGTGACAGGCAAGATATTAGTCAGGTTTAGGCAGGGGTCGAGGAAGGAGGCAAAAGAGTAGTCAGGTTCAAGTAGGGGTCATGCCATGTGGCAAGCAAGAGAATAGTCAGGTCCAGGCAAGGGTCGAGGCAGTGGCAAGTAAAAGAGTAGTCAGGTCAATCCAAGTCAGCAACAAAAAGCATCTGGCAGGTAAGTGTTATAGCTCTTTAGCAATTTGGCACAGCACCAGCCACTTCAAAGGCTGGAGCTTAAATACCCTTTTAATCAGAGGACATGCCCAATATCATTACTAGGAACATTGGAAGTCCTGGAGACAGTGAAGGTCCTAGGAATCCTGAAAAGTCAGGCAGACCCATCAGGGATTCTGCAAGTACTGTAGCAGCCTGTCTGTAGGGTTAAATGCATCAATGCGGGGTGGTCACAGGCAGAGCTTTCAGTGAGCGCATCCGGAAACAATAAAGTTTTATGAAAATGTTGGCATTATCAGTCTTTGTGATTACATCTTTTCTGCTCCCAAGACAATTGCTGAGGACTACTGAATTTTATTTGCTTAAAATTACCTTAAAAATGTATCATTTCATGCCATGGTTCTGGCCTACAATTATGTCAGTCTCTTTCACCTTCTGTGTGGCCACCATGGTACTGTGGGTAATTATCCCCAAAGGGGATAAAGATTGGAGTGAAAACATATGAGACATTGTTACCCAATACTAGTTTACCCAAAATAAAAAAATCTATTTTGGCTGAAGTTTCACTTGATTTCACAGTCACTGTTTTTACTCCCGCTGGTGTTTGTTTTTTAATATCCCTTCTCTTTCCATCTGTAGGTCTCTTCCAGAAAGCCATTGCACAGAGCGGTACGGCCATAGCTAGCTGGTCCGTCAACTATGAACCCCTGAAGTACACTCGCATGTTGGCGGCCAAGGTGGGGTGCGACTATCCCGACAATAATGAGATGGTGAGCTGCCTCAGGCGGAAGCCGTACCGAGACCTGGTGGACCAGGACATCCAGCCAGCTCGATACCACATTGCCTTCGGTCCCGTTGTGGACGGAGACGTAGTTCCAGATGATCCAGAGATTTTGATGGAGCAAGGAGAGTTTCTAAACTACGATATACTGATGGGGGTGAACCAAGGCGAGGGCCTTAAATTTGTAGAAGACACATTGGAGAGTGAGGATGGAATATCCGCCAGCTACTTCGACTTCACAGTGTCCAATTTTGTGGACAACCTCTATGGCTACCCAGACGGAAAAGACGTGCTACGTGAGACCATCAAATTCATGTACACTGACTGGGCCGATCGTGACAATGGCGACATGAGGAGGAAGACTTTGCTGGCTCTTTTTACAGACCATCAGTGGGTGGCACCAGCTGTGGCAACAGCTCGCTTCCACGCTGAATATGAATCACCTGTTTTCTTCTATGCCTTTTACCACCGCTGCCAGGCAGAGGGGAGGCCGGAATGGGGTGAGGCAGCCCACGGTGATGAAGTTCCTTATGTCTTTGGTGTGCCCATGGTGGGTGCTACAGACCTGTTCCCCTGCAACTTTTCCAAGAACGATGTTATGCTGAGTGCAGTGGTCATGACCTATTGGACCAACTTTGCTAAGACTGGGTGAGAGTTATTTTCTTTGGTAGCTTCACATTAATCACCCAATCTTCCATCTGTTGCATGCATCTATTTAAAGATGAGGTCCACAAGTTACCCCTTGCTCTCCGCACACTAAAAGGTGAGGTCTACAAGTTACCCCTTGGTCTCCACACAATGAAAGATGAGATCCACAAGTTATCCCTTCCTCTCCGCACATTGAATGATGAGGTCCACAATTTACTTCTAACCTTTCACACATTGAAAGATGAGGTCCACAAGTTACCCCTTGCTCTCCATACACTGAAAGATGAGGACCACAATTTATTCCTAACCCTCCACAGATTAAAAGATGAGGACCACAAATTATCCCTCGCCCTTCACACTTGTATGGGCCAAATTGCAGAGATTTATATAGAAAGCCCAGCAACAGCTTGGTGAGACTTCGTAAAGAGTTGGAGCCCTTCAAGTGTGGGAATGGAATATCACAGAGAGGCATGATGTGGTGCTGATCAGGCTACAAAAAGAAGGGCTATCAGTACTCTGCTTTAGCTTGGATGGGGGATTAGTCCTCGCTGTGGGGGTACCTAGCATCAGTTGAGGGGTACACTAATCTTCAGTGAGGGAAGTATTCAGCCTCAGTTTTGGGGTACTAATCCTCAGTGTGGGGAATACGTATCCTCAGCGTGTGTGTGGAGGGGGGGTACTCAGACTCTGTTAAAAGGGTACTAACCTTCCATGTGGTGAATACAAATGTTTTTTTGTGGGAAATAGCTGCATTTGGGAGGTTACTAATCCTCCTTAGTATGGCTAGTACTCAATCCCAGTTGGGAGGTACTAAGCCTCAATGTGGAGAGTACTCAGCCTCAGTTGAGGGTGTACTTATTTTCACTATAGGGACACCTAGCCATAGTTGGGAAGGACTACAAATCCTCAGTGTGGGGCTACTAAAACTTGGCTGGAGAGTGCTAATCTGGGAGTACTCAGCCTCAGTTTGGGGGTTACTAATGTTCATTTTAGGGAATGCTTACTCTCAGTGGTGGAGGTTACTCAGCCTCAGTAAAAAGCATACTAACCCTCAATGTGGAGGATACTCAGCCTTATTTAGGGGAGGGTGGTAGGAGTACTCAGTGGTAGGAGTACTCATCCTCAGTGGGAAGGGGGGGTCAGTAATCCTTAACGGTAGTGATATTCAACCTCTGTTGGGGGTACTAATCATATACAGTGGGAGTACTCAGCCTTTGTTGGGGGGGGGGGTAATTAATCATCAATAGTGAGGTTACTAATATTCAGTGTGAGGGTACTAATCCTTGGCTGGGTGTTCAGTCTCAGTGGTGGGGCTACTCAGCCTCAGTTGGGGGGGGGAGTACTAATACTTAGCTTGGAGATACTAATCCTTGTTTGGGGTGGTGCTCACCCTCAGTGGGGTCACTAACTCTCAGTGGTGAGGGTACTCAGTATGGCTCAGGATCTATATGGTAGAATCTATCATTACTATACAGCTCTCAATGGAAGTAAGTCTGAAGTATTTTTAAGATGCACCAGGTTATTAGCTATATACACAATAAAACATTTGGCAAACTAGACTCTGGATTGGTGGCCTAGTTGCCTGGCTGTCATGCTCAACCTTTGGCTTTACTTTCTCAGTGACTGACTTTGTATGCTGCATGCTTATTTCAGGGCAGTGTCTCTGAAAACTGATGGTGGACAAAGCTGAAAAACTCATATAGCAGCTTCCATTTTTATCTTTTAGGACAGGCTTCCTTTAAAGGAAACCTGTCATGACCGAAGTATGTTGGCTGCCAATGCTTAGCTTGTCTTTACAGAATACTAATGGCCTGGCTGTCCTAATTTTTCTCTGCTGTAGTTGAATAAGAGAAGACCCCAGTTGGGCTACCCCCATAATGCCCCATAATCAGTTCTGCTGCCCACTAATGAATACCCCACTCAAAATTGTCTCTACTTGGGAGAACCTCCATCTCCTTAGGGAAGTCCCCAGTTGGGCTACTCGCATAATGTCCCATAATCAGTTCTTCTGCCCACTAAAGGATACCCCACTCCAATTTGTCTCTAATTGGGAGAACATCTATCCCCATGGGGAAGACCCCAGTTGGGCTACTCGAATAATGTCCCATAATCAGATCTTTTGCCCACTAATGGTTACCCTGCTCCAAAGTGTCTCTAGTTGAGAGAACATCCATCCCCATATCGAAGACCCCAGTTGGGCTACACACATAATGACCAATAATCAGTTCTTCTGCTCACTAAAGGATACCCCACTCCAAATTGTTTCTACTTGGGAGAACATTCATCCCCATAGGGAAGACCCCAGTTGGGCTACTCGAATAATGTCCCATAATCAGATCTTCTGCCCACTAATATTTATCCTGCTCCAAATTGTCTCTACTTCGGAGAACATTCATCCCCATAGCGAAGACCCCAGTTGGGCTACTTGCATAATGTCCCGCAATCCAATCTTCTGATCCAACCTCCGCTTGCTATGTGGTATGCACTTCCCTCCCCTTAGCTCTACCCACCTTTCTATGTATATCCTATCCTGAGGGACCAAGAATGAAAAGTCTGTTAGCTGGCAAGCAAAAGAAGGGACCCCCTAAAAAGGCCATACAAGGGCAACCAACCCCCAGGAGGACACCCATATAAACCCAGAAAGAACATAAAAACTCAATTTCCTAGGTGGGATCCAAACCTTGGACATTACTAACATAGCCAGGTGATGGCAGAGAAATCAATTTCCTGGTGCTCACAACACCAAAGAGGATGTTAGGTGTTTGATATGGCTCTCATTGCCCGCATTATTGAACATAAGTTCAATGCTGGCATGTGTCCTTTCACTTATATTGTAAAAGAACTTTATCCTGCTGCTAATAAATCTTTTGTCTGATGGGCACAATATCGTCCCACTTCCAACTATTATGGGGGAAAGTGCTTAGTTGATCCTTCCAGTGATGACTATTACCAGCAGATAGTAAATGATGCATGCTGCCTTAACACTTGACCTCTTTATGACAGCCTTATGAATAAGTTGTGGTATCGGAGGTGGACCTTAATGCCTACATGCCACATATAAGTGCTGCTGTGTTGTTCTGGGGGCTCACTCAATCAGAGCCCCCAGAACTGTGATCAGAATGTGCAATACAAAGAGGTAATTAAGATTCAGGGCATAAGAATAACTTCAAATGACCAATGCTGAGAGGTTGCATACTTAATAAGATAGAGACACTGAGCCTGTAGGTGGGGTGGAGTGTGGTGCAGTGGTAATAACACACCTGGTCCAAGTGCAATATAAAGAACTTGTATTAAAGTAATGCAAAAACAGTTCACAATAAATCTGGTGGGAAGACAGCCAAGCCGAGAACCCTCACGGATTCCAACAGCGTGTAGAGAGCAGGTTTCAGCCGAACTGACAGCGCCTGTTAGAAGGAGTAGAATGTAGCCTGGCCTTCTAATGCCCAGCAGGAAGATTTCCAGAGAAGTTGCAAGCCCTACTCTTTCCCTCCTCGTCAGGAACCCTTCCCTGCCACTGGCTCTGTCCCTACCAGACGCGGTACCTGTCCCTAATCTACCCACTCGTCACTAATCAATACTAATCAATACGCCAAAGCTTAGGAGCCAGGGGCTTAAAGAGGCTCTGCCTGACCCAAGATGGCTGCTATACTATCATGTGGTGGCAGCATCCATTCAGATAGCTTCCCCAGTGACCCAGGAAACCATAGAGGAACCATGTTCCTCCTGACTTCCTCTCCAACTGCAGTTCTGCTGCGGAAGAGCACCACCTGCAGTGAAGAAAGCAGACTGTACCTGAGTACAAGCCTTTACTTTATTTCTGGATCCACTAAACTTCATCCTTCTCTGTAGAATGTGATTGTCCTTCTACAACTGTCTGGATTGTTCTTGGTATTGTGGACGCTTCTCATTGAGGTGTCGGCGGGTTCCATAAGGTGTCCTAAAAACTCCAGCAGCAGTGCGATGGTTGACTAAAGTCTGCCTATGCAACATCCCCAAGACAAATCAAATGGCCCCAACATCTTTATTGCCTCTTCCCGGGTTCAGCATCTTCAGCCATCTTGATTGGCCAGTCCAGGGCGATGGAACTCCAGTACATACATAAGGGGAGCAAACTCATACTGCCACCAAAGCCTAGTAGTTAAAAATTCTGTTCCTGCCACTGACACCAATGATGAGACACTATTCCCCCCACTAACACCAATGATGGGGCACTATTCCTCCCACTGACATCAATGATGGGGCACTATTCCTCCCACTGACACCAACGTTGGGGCACTATTCCTCCCACTGATACGACACTATTCCTCCCACTGACACCAATGATGGGGGCACTATTCCACCCACTGACACCAATGATGTGGCACTTTTCCTCCAGGTGATACCAATGATGGGGCACTATTCCTCCCACTGACACCGATGATGCAACACTATTACACCCACTGACACCAATGATGGGGCACTATTCCTCCCACTGATACGACACTATTCCTCCCACTGACACCAACGTTGGGGCACTATTCCACCCACTGACACCAATGATGTGGCACTTTTCCTCCAGGTGATACCAATGATGGGGCACTATTCCTCCCACTGACACCAACGTTGGGGCACTATTCCTCCCACTGATACGACACTATTCCTCCCACTGACACCAACGTTGGGGCACTATTCCACCCACTGACACCAATGATGTGGCACTTTTCCTCCAGGTGATACCAATGATGGGGCACTATTCCTCCCACTGACACCGATGATGCAACACTATTACACCCACTGACACCAATGATGGGGCACTATTCCTCCTACTGACACCAATGATGTGGCACTATTCCTCCAGCTGATACCAATGATGGGGCACTATTCCTCCCACTGACACCAATAATGAGACACTATTCCTCCCACTGATACCAATGATGGGGCACTATTCCACCCACTTACACCAATGATGGGGCACTATTCCTCCCACTGATACCAATAATGGGGCACTATTCCTCCCACTGATACCAGGTGTGTTTCAATAGCGAATGAATATTCACTATTATAACACTGATCCTCCTCCCGGCCAATCAGGAAGCAAGTCTTGAGACTCGTCACCCGGTGGGCTGAAAGGACAGGCGATCCTATTGGACACCTAGGAGAAGGAGAGGAGACGCACTGCGGAAGCGAGGAGGAGGAAAGGACACAGGAGCCGATGCCCGCTGCCTGCCACCCAAATAAAAAAACACCAACCGCCACTGGGCATGGGCCATATCATAATTGCAGCTCAATCTATAGTCTTCTGATTGAATTTTGGCTCTATCATAATGCATTCTGAGAGAACACAGAAGGGTGGGTGTAGGTATTGTGAGTCTGCTGGCCAATGGAGGAGATGAAACCGACAAATTTTAGCCGTTTTAGTTAAAGAAATGTTCTGGCAGTGTAGGAGGATAGCACAACTCTCAGATGTTATGTAGCTACTGCAAAGATTGTGATGGTGGCATAGAGCCTAGGCAAGATCTGGGAAACGCTGCAATATGGGAAGCTGCCAAGCTATGAAATATTGTGCAGACAGTCATATCTGCTTATTATCTGTGTGTTAGTGTATTCTACCGTATATAAGAGCACGACATATCAAAATGGGGCTAAGCACATCTTAGACCAGTCTTTCTCAATCTTTTTAACACAAAGGAACCCTTGGAAAACCTTTCCGGGCTTAGGGAACCCCTTCTAATAATGGCTTTATCTACAGCTCATGGTACAAAATTGTAGCGTTTCTCCCATAGGAGCCACAGGAATATTGCCCAGAACCCCCCCCCCCAAAAAAAGTTTTGCCCCGCCGCCAGGCACACAGGCTCATTCAATTGTTTCTTCAATGACCAGTCTAAGGGTGTTGTTTATGTTGCTTTTATTTTTGGAGAACTTGGATAGGGTTGAGGGAATTGAAAGCGATAATCCAAGAGCAGGAACTATGCACAACTTGAGGACTAAGTATTCTATTTCTGGACAAGCTGTAGAAAAGTCTGCGCTCGCAAAAAAAAAAAAAAAAAAAAAACAGTAGACTTAGACTTTGTAACATCAGTAGTTAACAAGAGCAGAGTTCCTTTATAGAGGAATGGATGGACTAAGCTCTTCAGAACACCAGAAGGTGCCCCCTCTATACCTGGGGTTGGGGTGGCAGCAGCCCAAAGTCTCTAAGATCTTTCAGAGCCATCTGTACTCACAAGGCCCAAGCATAGCTGGTTGCCTCCTTCCAACTTCCAAGCGACTCTCTCCAGCGGTACCAGACCAGATCTTTAGCAGACAGCCCCCTCAGTCAGCTCTCCCATGGTTTCAGCATCCCAGGCCCTCAGGTCGCCCACCCGAGACCTCTTGTCAGCAGACATATAGCAGCATTGCCTGGAAGGGCAGCGTGCCCTCTAGGCTGGACTCATTTTCTCCAGGAAAAGACCCAGTGTGCTTCAAGGATATATACAGTCTCTCAGCAGGCCTTCGGAGCCTGCCTCTTTGGCATTGGCCAGGGCTGTATTAATATTCATGTCGCCATCTGCATAACTCTTTAGGGTTGGAGATCGCGCTGGGCTGACTCGATCAGTCACTGTTTGTAGGTAGGTGATGATTTGGGTGGAAAGGATAAGTTCCCCTTCAAACATAAAAGGAGGTGGTAGTGAGCCCTATCGGGGCCTGGGCTGATGCCTCAGGGTATAGTCAATTCCACATGTAGCCTTGGAAGGTAGATAGAAAGGAGCGCCCAGTATATGAAGAAGGGCGAGTCACTGTTCCCCTGAAACGCGCTGGCTTGATTTTACTTGCTGCTTTCCTTTCTAACTACTTTCCAAATCTGTATAACTCCACACCTATCATCCAGAAGCTGCTCAAGCTCTCTGGAGACAGAGGGAGCATAAGGCTGGCAGTAGCTGAGCAAACTAAGCAGACCTTACTTGTAAAATGTAACTGAACTGATTACGGTGAGCAAACTAAATTTACCTAACAAACAATTACAGCCAGACTGAGTACAGTGAGGCAACTAAATTTGCCTATCAAAACACAGCTCCACTAAATACAGTGAGCCAGCACTAAATCTATCTATCTAATCTTAGCACCTACCTAGGAGGGTGCTCAGGGCCGTCTTTAATGTGGAGCAAATGGGGCAGCTGCTCTGGGCCCAATCATTGTTGTGGGGCCCTAGCAACCAATCAGTGAGTGGTAAGGATCTGCAAAACCACTAGTAACCAATCAGTGAGCAGTAATGATGTGCAGTAACCTCTAGCAACCAATCAGCAAGCATAAATGATGTGCTGTAACCTCTAGCAACTAATCAATGAGCCATAATATGTGCTGAAAACTCTAGCAACCAGTCAGTGAGCTGTAATGATCTGTCGCAACCTCTGGCAACCAATCTCAATCACAGCACTAGCCACTTCGAAGATCAGACCCCTCTGGTCATGCCCATTGTCATTACTGGAAAAACTTTGCAAGCCTGGCAAGGATTCTGCAGGAAGCATTGGAGGTCCTGTTAGGAATTCTGCAAGAACCATTGTTAGTGCTGGCAGGAATTTTGAGAGCACAATTGGAAGTCCTGGAAGGAATTCTGAAGTTCCAATGGAGGTCCTGGCAGAGATTCTGCAGGAACCATTGGAAGTCCTGGCAGGGATTCTGAAAGTACTATTGGAAGTTCTCACAGGGATTATGACAGTACCGTAACAGGTAACAACTTGGGGAAGGCCTTTTTGTGTTCTAGCATGACTGGTCCCCCATGCACAAACCAGCTCCATAAAGACACGGTCTGGTGTGGAGGAACTTGAGTGGCCTGCACAAAGCCCTGACCTCAACCCTACTGGACACTTCTGGGATGAATTGGGACATCGGGCCAGAACTTTTCCTCTAACATCAGCACCTGACCTCACAAATGAGCACAATAAACAAATCTCATGGAAAGGCTTTCTAGATGAGTGGAGAATGTTATAGCCACAATATATTAATGGCCAAAGGTTTGGAATAAGTCCAACAAGCTCATACAGATATTGATGGTCAGGTGTCCTAAAACACTGGGCCATGTAGTGTATTTTGGTCTGTCCCTTGATCCTCCCCCCTGGCTGGCTGTGCAAATTAACGCAGCTTTGGCCATAAATATTGTATTAGTTTAGAGATGGCACAACATATTATCGGTACTCTGGCTGATTTACAAGACTTTGAGCAGTTACATGGGCAGTAACTATGCGGTCCAACAGGTAATGGTTAAACCCCCAAAGGAAATGTCCATGCAGGACGTCATAGTTACTTAGCTGCAAGGGTTGATGGAACAAGTAGGCCAGAAAATTGCAATGAAAACACAAGCAGTAGCTGTCTGTCTGCTTGTAATAGACCCCCACAAATTAGCATTTTTTAATTTTGGTGCTGCTGCTTAGCATTGTGTGACCCATGCTTTGAGAAGGTAATTAAAGTGTATGTAAAGCCCAAATTCTTGTCTTTAGTTTTGGATAGGTTTTTTTGTCTGTCCCCAGTTAGGGAAATGTCTCTGCACTTCATGTCCTGGAGATGACATAGGAAGTAAGAATAATTCCTTGCAGTTGAGGGAAATTCCTCTTTGAGAGAGTGGTCACTAGAACAGGTGACTCCATTTTTAGATTTACCTTCTCCTCCTGTTCTGGTGTCAACTATAAAGTTTTGGAATTCCCACCACCTTCTGCCTCGGTGACAATATTCACCAGGACAAACAAAGATTGTGAATTTCAACAGTGGAGTCACAGACATCAATAAAAACCTGACGTGAGTTCTAATCTTCCCACAAGCCATCTGAAACCAAAAAGATAAAAGTTTTGGCTATACATTCTGTACCCTTTAAAACCAATAAATAGATTGTAATGTTTGTCCTCTTGTGTGATATGATCCAAAACTGTCTTTCTCATCTCTTGTCTTCTCTTTATTTTTAGGGATCCCAACCATCCGGTCCCTCAGGACACCAAGTTCATCCACACAAAACCCAATCGCTTTGAGGAGGTGGTATGGACAAAGTTTAACCCTAAAGAGAAGCAGTACCTACACATTGGCCTAAAGCCTCGGGTGCGGGACAATTACCGCGCCAATAAGGTTGCCTTCTGGTTGGAATTAGTCCCTCATCTTCACAACCTGAACACGGTTCAGCATCCTTCAACCACCACAAAATTACCCCCCTACAGCACCCGCTGGCCGACTGGTACCAGGATAACCGGTGGCAGTACCACCCGGCGACCGCATGCCACACTTCCACCTGAAGACTATGATTCGACTGGTGGACCGGTGGAACGACCTCGATACCCACCTTTCCCTGGGGACACCCGTGACTATTCAACTGAGTTGAGTGTGACCGTAGCCGTCGGAGCTTCTCTCCTCTTCCTCAACATCCTGGCCTTTGCTGCTCTTTATTACAAGAGAGACCGGCGTCATGAACTCCGACAAAGGCGACACAGTCCCGGGCGAGGAGGAGCTCCCGGCAATGACCTGGCACATCATGGACCGGAAGAAGAACTGATGTCCCTTCAGATCAAGAGGGCTGGAGGAGCTCCTGATCTTGAACCTCTAAGGCCACATGATATACTGCGCCCAGCTTGCCCTCCCGACTATACACTGGCGTTAAGAAGGGCCCCTGAGGACGCTCCACTTCCACCGCCACCTCCACCTCCTGGCTCTGTCATGGCTCCAAGCACCATCTCGGGCCTACCCTCTTTACATCCCTTTAATACATTCCCCACCACTGCTCACAACAATACCCTGCCCCACCCGCATTCAACCACAAGGGTATAGTGGTACCAGGCATCTCTCCCTCTACCCATACATTGCCCCGTCTACCCCTTCCTCTTGCGAACAGCAACATTGGCTATCTGGGCCTATCAAGCCTGAGCTGGATTTTGCCTTATGGCAGGGGATGGGGGTAGATGAAATAACTTGTTTATTATGAGGGGGCCAGAAAGGAACTACCCAGTCTCCCCATGCCCCTTCTCCTCCTCAGGCTTTAGAAACTGCTCCCAAGATCAACATTCAGGACTGTGACACCTGGACTTCAACTTCTGCCTATGTCATGGGGGAAACAGGGTCGAAAAAAAAAAAATACGATGGGGCAGTTATTTAATGGGATGTAGGGAAAGATATGAAATTTCAATCCAATAAATTATACCCCCCTGTTGGGGGGAGAGTTGCTAAAGGAGGAAAAGAGGCCTATGTGACTAGGCCGAAGCCTCCAACTGACTCAACTTGTACACCTGCTTTATTTTTATTCACGGACAATATCCAATGGATGGGGGATGTTACGCCAGGCGCGGGCCTCACACAGATAGCCTGTGTCTGGTGCGTTCAATGCACTGAACCTTCAAGGACTCAAATGCTCTCAAACAGCTGAAAAAAATTGCCGTCACCAGAAGAGGGGAACATAAGAGCTATCCCCTGCAACGGAGAAAGGGGGCAGGGGGTGAATGTACAGGGGAGGGGGTGAATGCATGAGAGGCCAAAATTAAGCCCCTCCCCCTTAAAAAATACAAAACACAGTGCCAATGATCCCCTTCCACCTCTTCGGCAAGGTGGGCCTGCTCCTATCTCAAAGGGGGTGCTCAAATGGTAATAGGTGTATCGCCTCTCCACTGCCATAGTCCCCATGACCCCTCTGGGTAGATCAAAGGGGGGAAGGGAACTGTATGTGTGCCAAAATAATAGTGAGGGAGTGTCTTATACGACGGATCTTTGCTCTCTATTTTCCTATATTACGTTTCGTATATTACGACCATTGCCATCACGTACTCTTGCTTCTTCTCACTCTCGATTAACCCCAAGCAAGCCCTTCATTCTTTATGTGTACCCCTCTCCCTCGCAAAAAAAAAAAAAAAGAACAACAACCCTTTACCTGCACCCACTTCTGTTCTTCTTCTCATTACCTATAGTCCTCCTCTTTCTCTCTCTCTCCCCCCCCCTCTTTTTCCAGCTCTTCCTTCACAGAACCTGGCTGAGCCCCCATCCCACAGGGGCTAGCGATCAGAAGCACATGGAAACCAGCTATCCCGGCACGGACATCGGGATCAGATCACAAGGAGACGGGAGTTTACGGGAATCATTGGCAGCAGGCTTCGATGTTTACAAGAAGATTAGACAGGAACGATTGGTCCCAAACAGGGAGACCGCATTATTTAATAGGGCACAGGGTCAACCAATCACAGGATCTACGTTTTTTTTTTTTTTTTTTACAGATAATACCTATTGACGAGGGTCGGTGACTCCCCTCTGATGGGATAACAGTATTACACGCATGCCTTTTTTTTTTTTTTTGGACCTATCCTCCACTTCTTTATAAAAAGCTGAAGCTATTTCTGGTTCCCCCGACATTTCAATGTTTTTCCTTGCCGCATTATTACTATGACAAAATCCATTTTCTTAATGGATTTCAACTATTAAAAAAAAAAGAGATTTGATGAATTTTTCACCACCGTAGTCAATGTAGGAGGCTACCCAAAGATAGTTCTCAAAGTGCCAATCTTTTTTTTGTAGTTTCTTCCACAGTATGTTGCTTTCTCGCATCTCATAAACTGGATGGAAAAATGGAAAAACCATAAAAAAATGAATAAAAAAGTCAGTGAGAACTGGCTAAAATAAAAAAAGGAAGGAAACAACTGCCAAATTTAGCTGGCTTGTATATATATATATATATATATATATATATATATATATATATATATATAGCCTGATCAGCGGTTCACTTTACCATGGGACTGGAAACCAATATACACTATGTGGTCAAAAGTATGTACAGTAGATCCAACTCAATCCAAATAGCAGAGTTCAGGTGTTTCCAATGAAGGGTCCTTTTTAGACAATTGTGCACTTCCAACCTTGTAGTAACAGTTTGGGGGAAGCCTTTTTTTCCAGCATGACTGCACAAAGTCAGCTCCATAAAGACATGGCTTTGGTGAGTTTGGTTTGGAGGAACTCGAGTGTCCTGCACAGAGCCTTGACCTCAACCCTACCGAACACCTTTGAAATGAATTGGGACCCCATTAGTGAGCCAGTTCTTCTCGTCCAATATCTCCATAAAGAAACATTTGACCAGTTTGGTGTGGAGGAACTCGAGTGTTCTGCACTAAGCCTTAAATTCAACCCTACCTGAATACCTTTGGGATGAATTGGGATCCCAATGGTGAGCCAAGTCTTCTCACCCAACATTAGTACACAACCTTGGCTGATAGGACACAAATTCCCACAGACACACTCCAAAATTTTGTGGAAAGCCTTCCTAGAAGTGTTGACCCAGCTCCATGAAGATTAGGTATAATGAGTTTGGTGTGGAGGAACTCAAGTGTCCTACATAGAGCCTTCACCTTAACTCTTCTGAACACCTTTGGGATGAATTGGAACCTAAATTGTGAGCCAGGTCTTCTCATTCAACATCTCCATAAAGACATGGTTTGACCAGTTTGGTGTGGAGGAACTCAAGTGTTCTGCACAGAGCCTTGACCTTAACCCTTCTGAACACCTTTGGGATGAATTGGACCTCCAATGGTGAGCCAGGTCTTCTCATCCAACATCTCCATAAAGACATGTTTGACCAGTTTGGAGGAGATCAAGTGTTCTGCACAGAGCCTTGACCTCAACCCTACTGAACACCTTTGGGGTGAATTGGGATCCAAATGGTGAGCTAAGTCTTCTCATTCAATATTAGTACACAACCTTGGCTGATAGGACACACAGGCTGATAGGACACACATTCCCACAGACACACTCCAAAATTTTGTGTAAAGCATTCTCAGAAGTGTGGACCCATTTCCATAAAGACATGGTATGATGAGTTTGGTGTGGAGGAACTTTAGTTTCCCGCACAGTACCCTGACCTCAACACTACTGAACACCTTAGTAATTAAATGGAACCCCAATGGTGAGCCAAGTCTTCTCATCCAACATTAGTACATGACCTCACATTTTTTTTGGCTGATAGAACACAAATTCCCGCAGACACACTCCAAAATTTTGTGGAATGCCTTCCCAGAAGTGTGGACCCAGCTGACTGTGAGCCAAGTCTTCCCATTCAAAATCAGTACCTGACCTCACAAATGGGCACAATTTTTGCCAGACACACTCCAAAATCTTGTAAAAAGCCTTCCTAGAAGCATAGAAGATCTTATAGCTGGAAAGGTGGGGCAACTCCAAATTAATGACCATGATTTTGGAATAGGATATCCAAAAATGTTATATAAGTGTGATGGTCAGGTGTTTACAAATGTTTGGCCATGTAGTGTATATTTGTTCTAGCTCATGATCCTACCCTTGAGCTGACTGTGTAAAGCAACATTACTTTGGCCACATATATGTTTGGAGATAGTGCATCACATTCTGGGTACTCTACCTGGGTACACTACCAGGTATTCTACCTGTGCTGCCCATTGATTTAGAAGTCTTTGGAATGTTACATGGGCTGTGTTCATGGTGTTCATGGTTACACCCCCAAGGGGAATCCCCATGGATGCCCACATGGTTACTTAAATGGGCAATAATCCCCACAAACATACTCCAAAATCTTATGGAAAGCCTTTCCAGAAGAGTGGAAGCTGCAAATAGGAAGCCAATTCCATATTGACGTCCAATGGAATGGAATACCCAACATGCTCGTATAAGGGTTATGGTTTGGGCTCTACAAGTGTTTGGCCTTATACTGTATCAGCCTTTGGAATAAAAGGATATTTGCATCGTGTTGAACCCTTATCCCACTACAGAGGGGAGTATACCAATCCTCATTTTTTGGAAAATCTCTTCATCTGAAGACGGTGTCCTTGGAGCCCGAAAAAGATACAGATTTATTTTGGGCTTTATATGTGGATGTTTCATTACCGAGAACCCCCCTACCCCTCCCCCACTGACCTTAATGAGATTTATATTATATAGATTGTTCTATCATTAAAGGGAAATATGGAACATATAAATATATAAATATATATTATATGCACTGAAAGGTGCATACACAGATACGTGTATATAGACACATATGTGTATACGAGCCGTGGCCGTCTGTGGCGTTGTGTGGAAGAGGGTGATATCCGTTGGACGTCCTACAGTCATTGGGAGTCTGATGAGCCGCTGGTGTGCTGCAAGTCCAGACGGTGGGTGATATACATATATGTGTGCGCATATACATTCAGTGAAGGCACAGGAAACGCCTTATCGCCTTTTTGGGTCCTGACGCTGAACTGGTTACATAATGGCACTTTTTTATTTTATTTTCTGTTTTTGGGATCTTGGACTGAAATAAAATGACAAATTTTGGTGAGAAAATGGTCGGCTGTTTATTGGGGGGGGGGGTTACACATATATTGGAGAGGCTACAAAAGGCTTCATGTGCTCAGTTCTGGGTTTACTTGTTACAGTATCTGTCCACATGCAAATTGTATTTCAGTTTTAAATGGAGTCTGGTGGACTAAGTCCCCATCTGTCTTCTAATATCTCCTGGGAAATCTAAAGGTGTGGTCCCCCTCAGTAGTTACTGGTTTTGTTCCCAACCACTTTTGAGTTTTAGGAGTCCCAGCCAACTCCCATTCATCAACTCAGCATAGGGATGGTGGGAACCCCTCATAATTGGCACACCAGGTGTACAGACCCAGGAACTCAGCACAGGGATGGTGCTAACCCCCCATAATGGGCGCAGCAAGTGTACAGACCCGGGCACTCAGCACAGGGATGATGAGAACCCCTCATAATGGGCACTGCAGCTCTAGAGACCCAGGAACTCAGTGCAGGGATGATGGGAACCCCTCATAATGGGCACAGCAGGTGTACAGACCCAGGAACTCAGCACAGGGAGGGTGGGAACCCCTCATAATGGGCACAGCAGGTGTACAGACCCAGGAACTCAGCACTGGGATGGTGGGAACCCCTCATAATGGGCACAGCAGGTGTACAGACCCAGGAACTCAGCACAGGGATGATGGGAACCCCTCATAATGGGCACAGCAGGTGTACAGACCCAGGAACTCAGCACAGGGAGGGTGGGAACCCCTCATAATGGGCACAGCAGGTGTACAGACCCAGGAACTCAGCACAGGGATGGTGGGAACCCCTCATAATGGGCACAGCAGGTGTACAGACCCAGAAACTCAGCACAGGGATGGTGGGAATTCCTCATAATGGGCACAGCAGGTGTACAGACCCAGGAACTCAGCACAGGGATGGTGGGAACCCCTCATAATGTGCACAGCAAGTGTGCAGACCTAGGAACTCAGCACAGGGATGGTGGGAACCCCTCATAATGGGCACAGCAGGTCCAGAGACCCAGGAACTCAGCACAGGGATGGTAGGAACCCCCCATAATGGGCACAGCAGTTGTACAGACCCGGGCACTCAGCACAGGGATGATGGGAATCTCTCATAATGGGCACAGCAAGTGTACAGACCCAGGAACTTTGCATTGGAGTCTTTCCTGTTTTCTGCCGCCAGATATAATTTTATTCCTTCAGTTTGTGATTTTGTAAAAATCAGATTGAGGGTAGCTCTTAAAGTAAAAAAAAACTATCCAAGATTCCAGTTTAATAGGCACGCCGTAAATGGATGCACGGAAAGGAAACGACATGCAGCTCATTAATTTATGTATATCATAAAAAATGCAGTTCATCTATAAATGTGCAAAACAGACGAGTCCCCCAGCACTCAGGCTTGTCGGCTAGCAAAGGCGACGAAAGCTTCAAACTCGACTCTCAGATGGTGATAAAAGCAGAGGCTCCGGTTATATAATATGAGGAAGCCACGTGCCGAGGCGGCTGTACAGGCCTCTGGGAACAGCAATATGGCTTGTATAGTGATTATGGCTCCTCTGACACTGGGCCTTGGATTTGAAAGATCAGTTCTTCTGTAGAACACCCCTTCGGGAATATTTGCAAAAGTTGCCAAACTCAGTGGATGAGTCCTGCTCTGTGGATGATTGAACTGTGTGAATTATTTCAATAGGCCAAAATTACTCCAAAAATAACCCAATGGAGGACCATATGGAGAGCATATATGGAAAAATATCAGATGTTGACTGAAGCAGTGTATAATGTCATCAGGGCTGGGCCAAGGAGTAGGCAGAGGAGGTGGTCATATGGGGTTATTCAGAAGAAGGGGGCACACTTTGGCCTTTTTGCTTTGGGTGCTGAAGGACTAGGTCCCGGCATTGGGAGTCAATGACCACCCTCTTCTCCTGTCCTATTCCATATACAAGGTTATATGTAAATACTCCACATCTGGACCTACATGGGTACAGCCAAGTCAAGAGGACCTGGCAGTTGTAAAATGGACTCATGGGTATTTTTTTTTGCCCCTTTCGATATAACATGTGGCACTGGTAACCCTGATGGCTATATGGAAAGGTGAGTATTTGCTGAAAATAGTACTGGCCAGCAATGTAGCTCATAACAAATCCGACACCTGTCCTAAAGGTCAACTCCAAATAAAATTGTATATTTTACTTCTGGCTTCTGCCTCTGCAGTATTATGCCGCATACACACGGGCAGACTTTTCGACGGACTAGGTCTGGCGGACTTTTCCACGGACTTTCCGAACGAACGGACTTGCCTACACACAATCAACCAAAGCCCGACGGATTCGTACGTGATGACGTACGACCGGTCTAAAACAAGGAAGTTCATAGCCAGTAGCCAATAGCTGCCCTAGCGTCGGTTTTTGTCCGTCGGACTAGCATACAGACGAGCAGACTTTTCGACCGGACTCAAGTTCCTCGGAAAGATTTGAAACATGTTTTATTTTTAGGTCTGTTGAACTTTTGGGGAAAAAAAGTCCGCTGGAGCCCACACACGATCGAATTGTCCGCTGGTCCAAGTATGCCGTAAAGTCCGGTCGTGTGTACACGGCATTACTTCTACCTGCAGTAGGTTTTGGCTCTGCCCCTCCCATCCTGGTAAAATTGACTGCAGTAGTTTGTGTCTCTGCACCTCCCACAATGGTGAGATTTCTAGATTTCCTTGCAGTAGTTTGTGTCTCTGCCCCTCCCACAATGGTGAGATTTCCCTGCAGTAGTTTATGTCTCTGTCCATCCCACAATGGTGAGGTTTCCCTGCAGTTGTTTGTGTCTCTGCCCCTCCCACAGTGGTGAGGTTTCTCTGCAGTAGTTTGTGTCTCTGCCCCTCCCACAATGGTGAGGTTTCCCTGCAGTAGTTTGTGTCTTTGCCCCTCCCACAGTGGTGAGGTTTCTCTGCAGTAGTTTGTGTCTCTGCCCCTCCCACAATGGTGAGGTTTCCCTGCAGTAGTTTGTGTCTCTGCCCCTCCCACAGTGGTGAGATTTCCCTGCAGTAATTTGTGTCTCTGCCCCTCCCACAATGGTGAGATTTCCCTGCAGTAGTTTGTGTCTCTGCCCCTTCCACAATGGTGAGGTTTCCTGTAGTAGTTTGTGTCTCTGCTCCTCCCACAATGGCGAGATTTCCCTACAGTAGTTTGTGTCTCTGCCCCTTCCACAATGATGAGATTTCCTGCAGTAATTTGTGTCTCTGCCCCTCCCACAATGGTGAGATTTCTCTGCAGTAGTTTGTGTCTCTGCCCCTCCCACAATGTTGAGGTTTCCTGCAGAAGTTTGTGTCTCTGCTCCTCCCACAATGGTAAGATTTTCCTGTAGTAGTTTGTGGTTCTGCCCCTCCCACAATGGTGATATTTCCCTGCAGTAGTTTGTGTCTCTGCCCCTCCCACAATGGGGAGCTTTTCCTGCAGTAGTTTGTGTCTCTGACCCTCCCACAATAGTGAAATTTCTCCCCAGCAGTTTTTGTCTCTGCCCCTCCCACAATGGTCAGATCTCCCTGCAGTAGTTTGTGTCTCTGCCCCTTTCCACAATGGTGAGATTTTCCTGCAGTAGTTTGTGTCTCTGCCCCTCCCACGATGGTGAGATTTCCCTGCAGAAGTTTGTGTCTCTGCCCCTCCCACGATGGTGAGATTTCTCTGCAGTAGTTTGTGTCTCTGCCCCTCCCATAATGGTGAGGTTTTCCTGCAGTAGTTTGTGTCTCTGCCCCTCCCACAATGGCGAGATTCCTCTGCAGTAGTTTGTGTCTCTGCCCCTCACACAATGGTCAGAGATCCCTGCAGTAGTTTATGTCTCTGCTCCTCCCACAATGGTGAAATTTCCCCCCAGCAGTTTGTGTCTCTGACCCTCCCACAATGGTGAGATCTCCCTGCAGTAGTTTGTGTCTCTGCCCCTCCCACAATGGTGAGATTTCTCTGCAGTAGTTTGTGTCTCTGCCTCTCCCACAATGGTGGGATTCCCTGCAGTAGTTTGTGTCTCTGCTCCTCCCACAATGTTGAGATTTAGCTGCAGTAGTTTGTGTTCTCTAGAGATTGAAGAAGGCAGAAGCATGTGAAGTCACCCCAAGGCCATTAAACTTCAATCAAGCATATCATTTAGTGTCACTCCACACGGACTCAGTGTCAGAAACCATGAATCAGACTGAGACAGAAGTACAGTTAAATCACACTTATTTAATAATAACAATAAAAACGTAAACAAAGTAAACATAGCCAAAACATAGCCAGAGTTCAGGAACTGGAACGGATAGTCAGACAAGCCAAAACTTTAGGGAGCCAGAGATGAGCGTAGTAGAACAGCAAGCAGGATCTGGAGCCAGAAGGAATGTCAGCCATGCAAGTCTTTAACAGGAACACAGGAGATTGTGTCTGTGATGTTGACCAAGGCGAAGGCAGAGATCCTCTGGACTGGACAGCTTAAGTAGGCAGGACTGACGAGCAGGATATCATCAACAGGTGAGTCACTGTGGAGAGATAGGAGCTGGCAATTAGCCGACAGCTGAGCGGCCAGCCCAGAGAAGGAAGGACTGAGCCCAGCCCTGACAGTACCCCCTCCTCAATGACCCCTCCCCCTTGGAGGACCACCAGGCTTGAGGGGAAAACGTCTATGGAAATCACGGAAGAAGACAGGGGCATGTGCGTCCGTGGATGAGACCCAAAAGCGTTCCTCCGGACCATACCCTTTCCAATGCACTAGGTACTGCATGCGTCCACGGAACTTACGGGAGTCAACAATGGACTGTACTTCATACTCCTCATGGTTCTCAACCTGTACAGGGTGAGGATGTGCCACCGAGCTGGTAAAGCGGTTGTAGACCAAGAGTTATGAAATACATTTGAGATATGCATATTAGAAGGAAGGTCTAATGTGTAAGCCACTGAGTTAATCCTGCGAAGAAAAACGGAAAGGCCCAATAAACCGAGGCGCGAACTTCAGAGAGGGAACACGAAAGTCGGAGGTTGCGAGATGACAGGCAGACCCTGTCCCCAACCCAGTAGGAAGGCGCAGGCAGGCGTCTGCGGTCAGTATGGAGTCTGTACCTATCATTAGCATGTCACAAAGCCTGCTGGACTTGTGCCCAAGTGGAACAAAGACCATGGAGATGCTCCTCTAACGCAGGAATACTCTTCGGAACAAATGAGTCAGGCAACATGGAAAGTTGGAAACCATAGTTCGCCATAAACGGGGACAATCAGGAAGCAGAATTCAAGCCACTAAGTAAGAGGTCTTACAGTTGTTATGATGGTTAAAAACTATAGCAACGTAGGAATTGGTCCAAGGACTGATTGGCTCGAGCGGCCCCATTAGACTGCGGGTGATACGCAGAGGAGAAAGCAAGCTGAATTCCCAACTGTGCGCAAAAGGCTCTCCAGAACCGGGACACAAACTGACTACCCCTGTCCGAGACAATCCCTTTGGGTAGCCCATGTAAGTGAAAGATCTCCCGAGCAAAAATGGAAGCCAGTTCCGTAGAAGTGGGCAACTTCTTAAGTGGAATACAGTAGGACATTTTTGAGAGCCGGTCAACCACCATAAGGATAACTGTGTTGCCCTGTGAGTTGGGTAACTCCACAATGAAATCCATAGACAGGTGGGTCCAGGGCCTCTCTCCATTGGGTATGGGTTGTAGGAGGCCCAATGGAAGGTGTTGTGGAGTCTTACTCTGAGCACACATGGAACAGGCAGCTATGAAGGCGGTTACTTCAGCCTGTAGACTAGGCCACCAAAATTGTTGGGAAATGGCCCAAAAGAGTTGATTCTTCCCAGGGTGGCCAGCAGCCTTGGGAGAATGGTAAGTCTGGAGCACAGCAGAAAGGACACTCTCTGGGACAAAGCAGCGGTCACAAGGTTTCTTAAAAGAAGCATGGACCTGAGCAGCAAGAATTTTGTCACCCAAGGGAGAAGTGAGACTGGTGCAAACCATAGCCAGAATACAATCAGGAGGGATCACAGGAACCGGAACCGACTCCATCTTGGAAGTGGAGGAAAATTGTTGTGACAAAGTGTCAGCCCTTACATTCTTAGTACCGTCTAATTGAAACTAGACAAAAAAGAGCCCATCGCGCCCTTCTGGGAGAGAGGCGTTTAGCCTCAGACAAGAATGTGAGATTCTTATGGTCAGTCAGAATGAGAACCAGCACAGTGGTACCTTCAAGGAGATGTCTCCATTCTTTCAGGGCTAAAATGATCGCTAACAGCTCTCTGTCACCAATCTCGTAATTGAACTCCACAGATGACAATTTCTTGGAAAAGTAGCCACAAGGATGCATAGCGCTCTCAGGGGTAGGACGTTGAGACAGAAGGGTGCCAACTCCAGTCTCAGAAACATCAACCTCAAGGATAAAAGGTAATGTAGGATCAGGATGTGCCAACACAAGAGCAGAAACAAAGGCAGCCTTGAGACTCTCAAATGCCTTAATGGACTCCGGAGACCAACTCTGTGGGTTACCGCTATTTCTGGTTATATCAGTCAGGGGCTTGACCAGAGACGAGAAGTTACGAATAAACTTCCGATAATAGTTGGCAAAGCCAAGAAAAAGCTGAGGAGGACGTAAACCCACGGGTCGGGGCCACTGTAGGACTGCTGAAAGTTTCTCTGGGTCCATCGAAAAACCAGCAGTGGAAATGACATAACCCAGGAATTTAACCTGTTCACAATGGAATTCACACTTCTCCAATTTACAATAGAGATTGTTCTCTCTTAGTTTCTGAAGCACACAACAGACATCTGTGTGGTGGATCTCCAGGGCCTTGGAAAATATGAGGATATCATCGAGATAAACCACCACACATAACTGCAACAAATCTCGGAGGACATCGTTAATAAATTCCTGGAAAACTGCTGGGGAGTTACAAAGGCCAAAAGGCATTATGAGGTGCTCATAATGGCCTGTTCTGGTATTAAACACAGTTTTCCACTAGTCGCCCTCCTTAATCCTTACGAGATTATATGCCCCTCTCAAATCAAGTTTGGTGAAAACTGTTGCTCCCTTGAGGCGGTCAAATAACTCCGTAATCAACTGATCTTAATCGTGATACGATTGAGACCCCTATAATCATTAGAAGGTCTCAGCTCACCACTCTTCTTCACAAAGAAGAAACCAGCAGAAGACGAGGATTTGCGGATGAAACCTCGAGAAAGTGCGTCTACAACATAGTCCTCCACGGCCTTATCCACCAAGACCAACATAGGGTAAACCTGGCCACAAGGGGGTATGGCACCAGGTTGAAGGTCAATTGCGCAATCATACGACCGTTGTGGAGGCAAACTACCGGCTTGACCTTTGTCAAAGACATCGCTAAAATCGCGGTACTCCTCCGGCAGGGAGGAGAGTGAAGAGGTGCATAGGACCTTGGCTACCTTCTGGAAGCATGTCTTACTGCATTGTGGCGACCAGGAGAGAACCTCAGCATGGAGCCAATCAAAAGAGGGGTTTTGCCTCTGTAACCAAGGATAACCAATAACCAGTGGAAACTTAGGTGAAGAAATAACTTGGAATTGGATTATCTCATGATAAAGAGCCCCTACGGCCATGGCCAACAGAACAGTCTCATGAGTCACATGGGCAGGCTGTAGAAGTCTCCCGTCAAGAGCCTCAAGGGCAAGTGGAGTGTCACGCAGCTGCAGCGGATTAGAGTGCTTTGATACAATGACAGCATTAATGAGCAGGCCTGCAGCCCCAGAGTTGATTAGAGCCTGTATCTCGATGGACGACTCAGCCCAAGAAAGGGTAACCGAAACCAGGGGCTTATCCTTCAGGATAACTGGGGACGAAACAACGCCACCTAAGGTCTGTCCATGACAGGACCTCAAGGTTCGGGCGTTCCTTGGATGGGTAGGACAAGACTTCAAAAAGTGACCTGCCTGGCCACAATAAAGGCACAATCTCCTAAGGGTTCCAACTGCATGGGTTCATGTTCACTGACCAACTCGGTACCAGGAGGCATGGGAGGTGAGGGAGCCAAGGGTGAGACTGCAAAGCTCGGAGAAAAATGTACAGGAGGCCTCCGCAAGCGCTCCTTAAAAGAGAGTCTTTCTCTGAGTCAGGAGTCAATGAGGATGGCAACATGATCAACTTCTCCAGCTCAGTGGGTATATCTCGGGCTGCTATCTCATCCTTGATGGTATCCGAGAGACTATGAGAAAAAAGCAGCCACAAGGACCTCATTGTTCCACGCAACCTCTGCTGCCAGAGTACGAAATTCAATGGTGTAATCGGCAACAGTTCTCGTACGCTGTTTGATTGACATGAGGCACTTGGCAGCAGAAGTGGAGCATGCGGGAACGTCAAATACCCTTTTAAAAGAAGCCACAAACTCAGGGTAATTCAAGGCAACAGGTTTTTGCGTCTCTCATAGAGGGTTTGCCCAGACCAAGGCTCTCCCAGAAAGCAAAGATATCACAAAACCTACTTTGCTTCTATCTATGGGAAACACCTGGGGTAGCATCTTAAAGTATATCTCAACCTGGTTGAGAAACCCTCTGCATCGCCCCCAAATCGCTGGGGAAGCAGAGCGGAACCAGACATACCTCTTATAGAGGTAATATTCGAGGCGGGTGCCTGCACAGAGACTGGAGCAGCAGCATGGACGGCCTGCAACACAGGTTGTACCGGAGCAGCCACAGTGGTAGATTCCAGAGGAGCCGTGCGACTCAGGAGCATTTGTAACGCCATGGCAAACTGATCCGTGCCGTGATCCTGCTCATTCAATCTGGAAAAAATATTATAAACAAGTGGATTGACTGCATCTTCTGAATTCATGGCCTTCGCCTACTGTCAGAAACCATGAATTAGACTGAGACAGAAGTACAGTTAAATCACACTTGTTTAATAATAATAAAAAAAGGTAAACTGAGTAAACGTAGTCAAAACATAGCCAGGGTTCAGGAACCAGGACGCATAGTCAGACAAGCCAAAACGTCAGGGAGCCAGAGAACAGCATAGTAGAACAGCAAGCAGGATCTGGAGCCAGAAGGAATGTCAGCGAAGCAAGTCTTTAACAGGAACACAGGAGAGCGTCTCTAGAGATGTGACCAAGGCGAAGGCAAAGATCACCTGGACTGGATGGCCTAAGTAGGCAGGACTGATGAGCAGGATATCATCAACAGGTGAGTCACTGTGGAGAGATAGGAGCTGGCAATTAGCCGACAGCTAAGCAGCCAGCTCAGAGAAGGAAGGACTGAGCCCAGCCCTGACACTCGGGGAGCATTTTCATTTTCAAAGCACATGAGTTAAGCATTGCACAAATACTGACACAACAGGAGGGGGGGGGGGGAACTCTACAGATCCTGGAGCAGATCCAAGAATGTGCTGGGGGTAAGCAAGTGCTCCGGCCTCCAGGGTCTGCAGATCCAACACACTCTGCAGACCCTGGAGGCTGCAGCACTTGATTACCCCCAGCACATTCTTCAGATCCTGTAGCACTTGAGAATCCCCAACTCACTCTGCAGATCCTGGAGCATTTAAGTACCACCAACACACTCTGCAGATCCTGAAGCATTTGAGTACCCCCAACACACTCTGCAGATACTGGAGCACCTTAATAGCCCAACACACTCTGCAGATCCTGGAGCACTTGAATACCCCCAACACACTGCAGATCCTGGAGCACCTTAGTACCCCCAACACACTCTGCAGATCCTGGAACATTTAAGTACCCCCAACACACTCTGCAGATCCTGGAACACTTGAGTACTCCAACACACAACATATGGGTAGCTAATTTTACCAATATACTTCAGAACCTTTGTCCTTTCATACTCCATCTAAAAAATATGTCATGGATTGGTACAGCACAACAGTGCCTCAATGAATACTCCTAAGACGCTTGTATCCTACCAGTCGTAAATTGATGCAACATATCTCCAAATAAAGGCAGCACAATCATTCTATTCAAGCCATGCCAATGGAATGGTATACCTGCCAACTGCAGAAGGTCCTGGTGTCACAAGCAAGTCAAATGTAGTTCAACTTTGTGAGTATATGTTAGTTGTTTTGACTTCAAACTGCTCTGAGCTGCTTCTAAGTTGTCCTGCATAGAGTATTGTGTATACTTGTTACCCAAGGCCCAGTCACAGCAAATGTCAGCATTTTATGGTGTTCTGGAATGGAATCTCTACTGGAAAATCTCAGAAGTCAGAGCTAAGTCAGGTCAAGCTTCTGCATCCCATTGTGTTCCAGCACCTCAACTGGAAGAGCTTAGAGGTCAGGTCCAAGTTAGCTTTAGGTTCTGAATTTCATGGTGCCCTGGAACTTGTACTATATGATCACAGAGGTCAGGGCCAAGCCAGGCCAAGCTACTGCCATTTATGATGTTTTGGAACCTCTTTAGGAAGATCTCAGAGGTCAGGGCCAAGCTCCTGCAATGTTTGATGTTCTGGAACCTCTACTGGAAGATCTCATAGGTTGGGGGCCAAATCAGGGCAACCTTCAGCATTTCATGATGTTTTGGAATCGCTACTGGAAGATCTCAGAGGTCAGGGCCAAATCAGGCTGAGCTTCTGCAATTTATGCTGTTCTGACACCTCTATTAGAATATATAGAATTTCAGGGCCACGTCAGGATGTTTCATGGTGTTTCAGCACCTCCACTGGAAGATTTCAAAGGTCAAAGCCAAGTCAGGGCAAATTTCTGCATTTCATGGTGTTCTGGTACCTCTACTGGTAGATCTGAGAAGTCGGGGCCAGGTTAAGGCTTGCTTCTGTTCTGGCACCTCTACTGGCAGATCTGAGAAGTCAGGGCCAGATTAAGGCTTGCTTCTGTTCTGGCACCTCTACTGTAAGCTCTCAAAAGTTTGTGCCAAGTCAAGCCAAGCTTCTGCAATTTATGAGTTGAATTGAGTGGCATCTTAATATAGCGCCATCTTTTACCCAGAAGGATCCCGACTCACTTGGCGGAGTCCCTGGAAAAAATCCAGGGGCTAGGAGGAGACAGAAGCAGGTGGAAGCAACATGATAGATGGAACAAGAGAAGCCAATTTATGGTGTTCTGACTCCTCTATTGGAAGATCTCGAGGGTCAAGGCCAAGTCAGGGAAAGATTCTGCATTTCATTGTGTTCTGGCACCTCTACTGAAAGATTACAGTGGCCATAGCAAAGTTAGCACGAGCTTCTGAATTTTTTGTGTTCTGGAACATCTACAAGAAAATCTCAGTGGTCAGGGTCAAGCCAAGCAAAGCTACTGTGATTTATAATGTTCTGTAACCTCTCAGAAGTCAGGGCCAAATCAGGGCAATCTTCAGCATTTCAATATTTTTGGAACCTCTAATGAAAGATCTCAGAATTCAGAACAAGTCAAAGCATGGTTTTGTATTTCATAGTGTTTTAGAATCTCTACTAGAAGATCCCAGAGGTCAGGCCAAGTCAGGGAGAGCTTCTGTATTTGATGGTGTTTTGGAACTTCTACTGGAAGATGTCAGGGATCAGGGCCAAGTCAGCACAATCATCTGCATTTCTTGACATTCTGGAACCTCTACTGGAAGATGTCTTTTAGAATATCTCAAAGTTTAGAGTTACATCAGGGTGAGCTTATGTGTTTAATGGTGTTCCAGCACCACTGCTGGAAGATCTCGAAGGTCAAGGTAAAGTCAGGGCAAAATTTTGCATTTCATGATGTTCTGGCACCTCTATTAAAACATCTCAAAAGTGAGTTTCCGAGTTTCATGGTGTTCTAGCACCACTACTGGAAGTGAGAGAAGTCAGGGCCAATTAAGAAAGATTCTGCATTTAATGTCATTCCAGCACCTCTACTGGAAAATCTCAAAAGTTGGAGCCAAATCAGGGTGAGCGTCTGACTTTCAAGGTGTACTGGCACCTCTACTGGAAGATCCAAGAGGTCTGGGTCAGGTCAGGGCAAGCATTAGCATTTCATGGTTTTTCCAACACCCCGAAGATCTCAGAGATCAAGGCAAAATCAGGATGAGCTTCTGCATTTTATGGTGTTCTGGCACCTCTGCTGGAAGATCTCAGAAGTCAGGGCCAAGTTAGAGTGGTCTTCTGCATTTCATGGTGTTTTAGTACCCGTACTGGAGTATCTTAGAGGTCAGAACTAAATCAGGATGAGCTTATGCATTTCATGGGGGGGATAGCACCATGAAGATCCCAGAGTTCAGTTTTAAAAGTCAGGGCAAACTTCTGCATTTCATGGTGTTCCAGCACCTCTATTTGAAGATCTCAAAGGTTAGGGCTAAGTCAAGGCAAGCTTCTGCATTTCATGGTGTGCTGGCACCTCTATTGGAAGATCCCAGGGGTCAGGGCCAAGGCAGGATGAGCTTCTGGTGAAGACACTTCTGCTGGAAAATCTCAAACGTCAGAGCAACATCATGGTAAACCTCTGTGTTTCAAAGTGTCCCAGCACCTCCACTGGAAGATCTCAGAGGTCAGGGCCATGTCAGTGAGAGTTTCTGCTTTTCCTGGTGTCCTGGGACCTTTACTGGAAGGTCCTGGAGGTCAGGGCCAAGTCAAGACAAGCTTCTACATGTCATGGTGTCCTGGCAGCTCTACTGGAAGATTTCAGAGGTCAGGGCCAAGACAGGGCAAGATTCTACATTCCACAGTGTTCTGGAACATCTGCTGGAAGATCTCAGAGGTCAGGACCAAATCAGGGTGCGCCTCAGCATGGTGTCGTGGCACATTTACTAGAAGATTTCAGAGGTCAAGACCATGTCAGGAACAGCTTCTGCATTTTGTGGTGGTCCAGAACTTCTGTATTAGATAATCACAGAGGTCAGAGTCAAGTCAGCGCAAACTTCTGCATTTCATGGTGTTCTGGCACCTCTACCAGAAGATTCATGGTGTTCCAGTACCACTACTGGAAGGTCTCAGAGGTCAGGGCCAAGTCAGGATAAGCTTCTACATGTCATGGTGTCCTGGCACATCTACTGGAAGATCTTACAGATCAGGGTCAAGTCAGGGAAAGCTTCTACATGTCATGGTGTCCTGGCACCTCTACTAGAGGATTTCACAGGTCAGGGCCAAGACAGTTTCAAGGTGTACTGGCACCTCAACTAGAAGATCACAGAGGTCAGGGCCAAGTCAGGGCAAGCATCAGCATTTCATGGTATTTCCAACACCCTGAAGATCTCAGTGGTCATGGCCAATTCAGGACAAGCTTCTGCAATTCATGGTGTTCCAGTACCGCTACTGGAAGGTCTCAGAGGTCAGGGCCAAGTCAAGGCAAGCTTGTGCATTTCAAGGTGTACTGGCACCTCTATTGGAAGATCCCAGAGGTCAAAACCAAGTCAGGGCAAGCTTCTGCATTTCATGGTGCGGACACTTCTGCTGGAAGATCTCAAAGGTCAGAGCAACATCATGGTAAACTTTTGTGTTTCATGGTGTTCCAGCACTTCCACTGCAGGATCTCAGAGGTCAGGGCCATGTCGATGAGAGTTTCTGCAGTTCATGGAGTCCTGGAACCTTTGCTGGAGAATCCAAGTAATCAGGGCCAAGTCACGGTGAACTTTTGAATTTCATGGTGTTCTGGCACCTCTACTTATAGTACTTAAAGGTCAGGGCCAAGTCAGGGCGAACGTCTGCATTTCATGATGTTCTGGCACCTCTACCAGAAGATCTCAGAGGTCAGGACCAAGCTTCTACATGTCATGGTGTTATGGTACCTTCTACTGGAAGATCTTGGAAGTCGGGGCCAAGTAAGGGTGAGCCTCACTATTCCCTGGTGTCCTGGCACCTCTACTGGAAGATTTTCAGAGGTCAAGGCCATGCCAGAAAGGCCTTCTGCCTTTTGTGGTGGTCCAGAACCTCTACTGAATAATGCCAGAGGTCAGGGCCAGAAATGTAACAATATATAGAGGAGATGACAAGTCCTCTTTATGCAGACAGCAGGGGTCTACATTGTTGGCAGCCATGGAGAAAGAACTAGAAAAGTAGAGCAGATCTCCAACCACAAAGAACCAGCTTCAGAGATTTCCCCCGCAGTATCTTTTTCTGCCACTAGATATCCTCATTCTTATGTTCAGCATCATTCAAACGAACTCCTCTGAGCCCAGGTCATCCTGGACCTAACCCTAGCTTGTGACTGGACAGTAAAAAGAGAAGCAGTGCAGTGATGAGCTCATATCTCTCTCACTCTGCTCTCTCCTCCTATCAGCACGCTTCTTGTCAGCACATGAACTGATTGGCTCCTGGTGCTGCTTCTTCCTCTCACACTCCAGCCCTGCTCTACTGGGACTGCCAGAAGCTAACACCAGTTCCCATTCATGGACGCTTCCTGTCCTGTGGTGACAACACTCATCCATTGTACTGTATAGAGGAGCAGTGTTGTCACCCCAGGACAGAACTACAGAACCCCTCCCCCTCTCCATATCTCCATAACATGGGGGTAGGCAGGGCTGCTTTTAAAAAACATCAGACCCCATACAGGGTGTCCCCTCCCAGTGACTCCCCATGCATCCCCCTACATTCTTCACCCTCTATTACTCCTTGTATCCCCTTCACACACAGAGCCCCCTGCAGGTCATATTTGGACTGTTCCCATCTCTGGGATTTTGGGTGATACCTCACTTTAGTGGGGCTCCCCCGCTGCCCCCCCCCCCCCCCCATGGGCCCCTTCCGTAGTGGTTGTTATGGTTCCCAGTCTGCAGCTCAAAGCTGACCCTCTGAAAATCCCCTGGCATGATCTCCATCCGGACTCCTCCCCTTCCTGCGGGGCACAGGGGACTCTGGGAGTTGTAGTCAGAGAGGGGGAAGGGGGGGATGGAGGAGGGGATGCTGGTTCTGGTCCCCCCTGCTGACCCAACAAGGGCCGAGTCCAGTTCTGTAACCCCCTATCGGCAGCCCTGGGGGGAAAGTGTTCTGTAGTCCTCAGAGATAACCGGGGGAGGTGTTCTGTAGTCCTCGGAGATAACTGTGGGAGGTGTTCTGTAGTCCTCAGAGATAACTGTGGGAGGTGATCTGTAGTCCTCAGAGATAACTGGGGGAGGTGTTCTATAGTCCTCACAGATAACCAGAGAATGTGTTATGTATTCTGTAGCCCCCAGAGTTAACTACAGGAAGTTGTCTGTAGTCCTAAAAAATACCTGGGGAGGTTCTGTAGTCCCCAAAGATAACTGGGAGGTGTTTTGTAGTCCTCAGAGATAACTGTGGGAGGTGGAAAAAAAACATCAAAATCGCATTAAAAAATGGTTGAGGGATTGTTGGGTGTGTGGCCCGGTTTTGGGGTCGGGGAGCGAGGTGTGTGGCCCGGTTTTGGGGTGGGGGGGCGAGGTGTGTGGCCCGGTTTTGGGGTGGGGGGGCGAGGTGTGTGGCCCGGTTTTGGGGTGGGGGTGGCGAGGTGTGTGGACCGGTTTTGGGGTGGGGGTGGCGAGGTGTGTGGCTTGGTTTTGGGGTGGGGGTGGCGAGGTGTGTGGCTTGGTTTTGGGGTGGGGGTGGCGAGGTGTGTGGCCCGGTTTTGGGGTGGGGGGGTGAGGTGTGTGGCCCGGTTTTGGGGTGGGGGGGTGAGGTGTGTGGACCGGTTTTGGGGTGGGGGTGGCGAGGTGTGTGGCCCGGTTTTGGGGTGGGGGTGGCGAGGTGTGTGGACCGGTTCTGGGTTGGGGGTGGCGAGGTGTGTGGCCCGGTTTTGGGGTGGGGGTGGCGAGGTGTGTGGCTTGGTTTTGGGGTGGGGGTGGCGAGGTGTGTGGCTTGGTTTTGGGGTGGGGGTGGCGAGGTGTGTGGCCCGGTTTTGGGGTGGGGGGAGAGGTGTGTGGCCCGGTTTTGGGGTGGGGGTGGTGAGGTGTGTGGCCCGGTTTTGGGGTGGGGGGAGAGGTGTGTGGCCCGGTTTTGGGGTGGGGGGGTGAGGTGTGTGGCCCGGTTTTGGGGTGGGGGGAGAGGTGTGTGGCCCGGTTTTGGGGTGGGGAGGTGTGTGGCCCGGTTTTGGGGTGGGGGTGGCGAGGTGTGTGGCTTGGTTTTGGGGTGGGGGTGGCGAGGTGTGTGGCTTGGTTTTGGGGTGGGGGTGGCGAGGTGTGTGGCCCGGTTTTGGGGTGGGGGGAGAGGTGTGTGGCCCGGTTTTGGGGTGGGGGGATGAGGTGTGTGGCCCGGTTTTGGGGTGGGGGGAGAGGTGTGTGGCCCGGTTTTGGGGTGGGGGTGGTGAGGTGTGTGGCCCGGTTTTGGGGTGGGGGGAGAGGTGTGTGGCCCGGTTTTGGGGTGGGGGGGTGAGGTGTGTGGCCCGGTTTTGGGGTGGGGGGAGAGGTGTGTGGCCCGGTTTTGGGGTGGGGGGCGCAGTGTGTGACTCGGTTTTGGGGTGGGGGTGGCGCGGTGTGTGGACTGGTTTTGGGATGGTGGCGAGGTGTGTGGTCCGGTTTTGGGGTGGGGGACGAGGTGTGCGGCCCGGTTTTGGGATGGGGGCGAGGTGTGTGCCCGGTTTTGGGGTGGGGGGCGAGGTGTGTGGCCCGGTTTTGGGGTGGGGGGTGAGGTGTCTGGCCCGGTTTGGGGTGGGGGGGCAAGGTGTGTGACCCGGGGTGGGGGGGCGAGGTGTGTGGCCCGGTTTTGGGTTTAGGGGCGAAGTGTGTGGCCCGGTTTTGGGGTCGGGGGGCGAGGTGTGTGCCCAGTTTTGGGGGTGTGGCCTGGCTTGGGGGGGGGCGATAAGGGAGGGGTCACGTTCCGGGAGAGGAGACAGCGAATGAACAGATAACAGCGAAGGAAAAAAAATGGTTTGCGTTGATCCTCTCCTCCCGGGGGGCTTGTGGGCTGCATATTAATGAGCCTCATTTGCATATGTCGAATTTCCTGTCCACTCCCCCCTCCATTCATTATTGGGGAGGGAATATTAATGAGCGTAGGGGTAAAGGTCGGGGACTGTCGCAGTGGATGCATACATTTCCCACGCACGCTTTGTGTCTTCCTCCCGTGTATGAAGGTGTCACAATCAATGTTCCTCGTCTGTCTGTGTGTGTGTGTGTGTGTGTGTGCGCGTGTCATTGTGCGGATGCAGGTTGCCATGGAAACAGAGGTGGTTGCTACGAGATTTCGAGTGGCCATGGCGACGAGGAGGGGCGCGTCCTCTCCGTGCAGAGAGACTCACACACACACGCGGACGCCGCACGCCGATGCAGGGCTGCAAGGTTCAGGCACACTATGTGACGTTGGCGTGTCAAAAAAAATAATAATACAAGTAAAAAAAAGACGCAGACGGATGACCAATGGCTGCCGACCTGAAAGTATGCCGTCCGATAAAACGACAACCGCTTGACGTCTGACGGACGCGGCTCCTGCGGTCATAGCGGGAATCATCCGCTACATTGGAAAGCGCCGCGCAGGCTGCTGGCGCTCTATAAATCCTGTATAATAATAATAATAATAATGTGTAATACATTGTAAGAGTTCATATTACCGGTGACTGCGGTGTGTGAGATCTCCCGCAACCGCCGCACCGCGCGATCCGGTGCAGCCAAACCCGGCGCGTTTCTGATCTGCGTTTGGAGAGTCGCAGGCATTGACACCTGCATCGCATCGCTGTGCGCTTTGGGACGTCCCCAAACTTTTCCCACAAAGTTGGGAGCATGAAATTGTCCAAAATGTCTTGGTATGCTGACGCCTTAAGAGTTCCCTTCACTGGAACTAAAGGGGGCAAGCCCAACCCCTGAAAAACAACCCCCACACCATAATCCCCCCTTCACCGAATGGTTTGGACCAGTGCAGATCGAATGTTATGCATTGAAAAAAAAAAAAAATAGTGAGGTTGGGGAAAATACAGCATTACGGCCACTAGATGGAGCTGAGGCACAAACTCATTTCCTGTGATACTCATTACCATCTATCAATGGTGAAAAGGGTGTGATTGGGGGAATATGCCACGTTATGACCACAAGTGGAAGTCGAGGAGTAGTATGCGCTAATCAGTGCCATCTAGTGGCCATAATCCGGTATGTTCTCCATTCGCAGTCATTGTTTTTTTCAATGAATAACTTTCAGTCTGCAGAGACTATAGCCTGAGAACATTCAATTTTTACCCTAATGTATTATATGTATAAATATTATACATTGTTTTATTTGTTTTGTTTGTTGTTTTTTTTTTCAGGATAGATGCAGATTTAATGTAGCAGAAAAAAATGATACCTATATTTGCTTGCTAGCTAATAATTTGTAAAAAAAAAAAAATTAAGAAAAAAAAAGCATTTTTCTTTTCTCAACGTTTGTTATTTCTGCAACACACCATTCCCCCCCTATATATATATATTATGGGATGTATTTATAAAATATTCACATAGCTGTTCATCCAATGAATTCAATCTGTGTGTAAATGGTGCATGATGTTCTAAGGCTTTATTTTCTGCAGATCGAACGTAATACATTGAAAAAAAAATTAGAAAAAAAAACATTGCTTTTTTTTTTTGTATTGTTTTTTTCAGGCTTATTTGATGTAATTTTTTTTATGTGTCTTTTATGAGCATCCTGATATAAATGCCTTATTAAAGCAATCTTAATACTATGGTACATTACCTTAGTACATTATTCTTCCATGCTTTGAGACTAAACATAGTAATATCTCTAAAATCAGATATTATTTTGGTACCCGAACCCTTTGAAACGTTAAAAAGGAAACATATATTGGTGCTTGTACCATCAGATTGCTTGTTATGGCTTCTTCTTTGTGATTTTGATATATATTTCATTATATTTTCCGTTTGTTTATATTACGTTGTAACTACTTGGAAAATACAAATTACAATATTTTTAAAAAAAAAGTTTGTGAATGGGGAAAATACCACATTTTGGCCACTAGATGGAGATGATGTGCATATTTATTTTCTATGATACTCAGCGCCACCTAGTGACCATAGTCTGGTATCCACCTAGTGGCTATAGTCTGGTATCCACCTAGTGACCATAGTCTGGTATCCACCTAGTGGCTATAGTCTGGTATCCACCTAGTGACCATAGTCTGGTATCCACCAAGTGGCCATAGTCTGGTATCTACCTAGTGGCCATAGTCTGGCATCCACCGAGTGGCCATAGTCTGGTATCCACCGAGTGGCCATAATCTGGTATCCACCGAGGGGCCATAATCTGGTATCCACCTAGTGGCCATAGTCTGGTATCCACCGAGTGGCCATAATCTGGTATCCACCTAGTGGCCATAGTCTGATATCCACCAAGTGGCCATAGTCTGGTATCCACCGAGTGGCCATAGTCTGATATCCACCTAGTGGCCATAGTCTGGTATCCACCTAGTGGCCATAGTCTGGTATCCACCAAGCGGCCATAGTCTGGTATCCAACTAGTGGCCATAGTCTGGTATCCACCTAGTGGCCATAGTCTGGTATCCACCGAGTGGCCATAGTCTGGTATCCACCGAGTGGCCATAGTCTGGTATCCACCGAGTGGCTATAGTCTGGTATCCACCTAGTGGCTATAGTCTCCACCTAGTGACCATAGTCTGGTATCCACCAAGTGGCCATAGTCTGGTATCTACCTAGTGGCCATAGTCTGGCATCCACTGAGTGGCCATAGTCTGGTATCCACCAAGTGGCCATAGTCTGGTATCTACCTAGTGGCCATAGTCTAGTATCCACCTAGTGGCCATAGTCTGGTATCCACCAAGTGGCCATAGTCTGGTATCTACCTAGTGGCCATAGTCTAGTATCCACCTAGTGACCATAGTCTGGTATCCACCTAGTGGCTATAGTCTGGTATCCACCTAGTGACCATAGTCTGGTATCCACCAAGTGGCCATAGTCTGGTATCTACCTAGAGGCCATAGTCTGGCATCCACCGAGTGGCCATAGTCTGGTATCCACCAAGTGGCTATAGTCTGGTATCCACCTAGTGACCATAGTCTGTATGCACCAAGTGGCCATAGTCTGGTATCTACCTAGTGGCCATAGTCTGGCATCCACCGAGTGGCCATAGTCTGGTATCCACCAAGTGGCCATAGTCTGGTATCTACCTAGTGGCCATAGTCTAGTATCCACCGAGTGGCCATAGTCTGGTATCTACCTAGAGGCCATAGTCTGGCATCCACCGAGTGGCCATAGTCTGGTATCCACCAAGTGGCTATAGTCTGGTATCCACCTAGTGACCATAGTCTGTATGCACCAAGTGGCCATAGTCTGGTATCTACCTAGTGGCCATAGTCTGGCATCCACCGAGTGGCCATAGTCTGGTATCCACCAAGTGGCCATAGTCTGGTATCTACCTAGTGGCCATAGTCTAGTATCCACCGAGTGGCCATAGTCTGGTATCCACCAAGTGGCCATAGTCTGGTATCTACCTAGTGGCCATAGTCTAGTATCCACCTAGTGGCCATAGTCTGGTATCCACCAAGTGGCCATAGTCTGGTATCCACCTAGTGGCCATAGTCTGGTATTTTCCTCACATTTTTCCCATGAATAACATTCAATCTGCAGAGAACATAGTCAGAGAACATTTGATTTTACCACAACATAGTATAAGTATACAGTGAGGGGAAAAAAGTATATGATCCCCTGCTGATTTTGTATGTTTACCCACTGACAAAGAAAAGATCAGTCTATAATTTTAATGGTCGGTTTATTTTAACAGTGAAAGACAGAACAACAAAAATATGCAGAAAAAACACATTTCGAAAAAGTTATTTTTCTTTATTTTATTTGTTTTGGTTTTTTTTCCTGGACAGATATGAATTTAATTTGTTAGCAAATCTGGATACTTTTTTTTTTAATTTTATTTCCTTTGCTTTATTTGGAATAAATAGTAAAAAAATGCGAAAAATAAAAAGCATCCTCAAATTTCTTGAATCCCCACCCTTTTCCCACAAATATTTACCCAAAAATGTATTCAATGCAAGGTTCATGAGCACCATCTAGTGATGATAGCACCATCTAGTGGCCATAATACAGTATTTTCTTGATTGAGTTATATCAGGAAAAACGTTGCATTACGGCCACTAGGTGGCGCTTACAAAAATGAATAATAAATAAATACTTGTATTAGAAAAAGGACGGCTATTTTTATTATATACAAACTGTTGTAATTCCTACACCGTTCACCTGATTTGGATGTAAATACCCTCAAATTAAAGCTGAAAGTCTGCAGTTAAAGCACATCTTGTTTGTTTCATTTCAAATCCATTGTGGTGGTGTACAGAGCCAAAAAGATTAGAATTGTGTCGATGTCCCAATATTTATGGACCTGACTGTAATAGATCTGTCCGTGCATCCAGATGGAAACAGCTGGAATTATGAGTAAATGTCCACTTGCTAAGTTTTCCTCCACCCCTTCCGCTTCCGCTCCTTCCTGCGTCTTCTCCTCCTCGGCAGCTTCACCCTGCGTCTCCTCCTCCTCGGCTGCTTCACCTTGCATCTCCTCCTCCCCAACGGCTTCACAGTGGCTTCACCCTGTGTCTCCTCCTCCTCCTCGGCGGCTTCACTTTGCATCTCCTCCTCCCCAACGGCTTCACGGAGGCTTCACCCTGTGTCTCCTCCTCCTCGGTGGCTTCACCCTGAGTCTCCTCCTCGGCGGCTTCACCCTGCGTCACCTCGGCGGCTTCACCCTGCGTCTCTTCCTCAGCAGCTTCACGGTGGCTTCACCTTGCGTCTCCTCCTCCTCTGCGGCTTCACCCTGTCTCCTCCTCCTCTGCAGCTTCACCCTGCGTCTCCTCCTCCTCGGTGGCTTCACGGTGGAGTACATTTGGTATTACTCCGCCTGTCAATGAGCCGGCGCTATACAGGAAGCAACGGCTCTGCTTCCCCTAGCGGCGGCTCCGTTCTTCGCACTAATGCTCGGAGATGGCGGGTCGGGAACCCGCGATCTGGGCTTGACGACCCACCATCTCAGAGCAAGACATTGTGGGCCACATCGTGGCCCGCGGGCCAGCAGTTGGGCACCCCTGGTCTATGTCTTGGTCTTTGTCTATGTCTTGGTCTTTGTCAAGGTCTATGTCTTGGTCTTTGTCAAGGTCTATGTCTTGGTCTTTGTCATGGTCTTGGTCTTTGTCTTGGTCTATGTCATGGTCTATGTCTTGGTCTATGTCATGGTCTATGTCTTGGTCTATCTCTTTGTCTACTGTATGTCATGGTCTTTGTCATCGTCTATGTCTTGGTCTTTGTCTTGGTCTATGTCTTGGTCTTTGTTTTGGAATATGTCTTGGTCTATGTCTTGGTCTATGTCTTGGTCTATGTCTTGGTCTATGTCTTGGTCTATGTCTTGGTCTATGTCTTGGTCTTTGTTTTGGAATATGTCTTGGTCTTTGTCATAGTCTATGTCTTGGTCTATGTCTTGGTCTTTGTTTTGGAATATGTCTTGGTCTTTGTCATGGTCTATGTCTTGGTCTATGTCTTGGTCTTTGTCATGGTCAATGTCTTGGTCAATGTCTTGGTCTATGTCATAAACAAAATTGAAGGCAGGCATACTTTTTTGGGTCTTTGTCTTTACCCAGCAATCATGATCATATTTGAGGACAGGGATAAACACTGACCAAAAAATTGGGGTACATATTGTGTTTTTTTTGCGCAAATACAGTATGATATAAAAAATTGCAACGATCGCCATATTATTCCCTACGGTGTCTGCTAAATATATATATATATATATATATATATATATATATATATATATATATATATATATATATATATATATATATATATATATATAAAATACTGATTTTAACTTGTAAACAAAAAGTGTCAGAAGACGCCTGGTCTTCAAGTTGTAAACAATTCTGCACAGAAAAATGGCCCAAAATTCCTCCACCGCGATGTGAATGACTCATTGCCAGTTATCACAAACGCTTGGCTGCAGTTGTTGCCGCCAAGGGTGGCGCAGCCAGTAATTAAGTGTAAGGGGGCAATTCCCTTTTTTTCACAGCACTGTAAGCCCCAAAGTTAAAAAAAAAAAATGTGTCTGGGCTTCCCCTGTAGATGTGGGTTGGTGACAGGTCCTCTTGGTTCTCCCTCCCCTATTGTTAGACAGCTGCTTCCCAAATCTCACAGCGTGAAAGCGGAGAGGGAGCCGATTATCATGGAGGATTATTGCGGGTGTAATCAGGTCCGCACGTGACGCAATCTGGCGACGGCAGTGATATCTGGACCCCGCCTTACCTGCAAAGCCTTAGGGATGAACAAGTGAAATTTGGCTTTTCCGGAGATTTCCTGGACGGCGGGTGACGCAGAGAACGCAATAGACAGGGATTGAGTGTCAGCCGGTCTGGTTACAAGCGGTTTAAAGTAGAACTCCTGTTTACTATGAAGAATATATTAGTAGACTTTGCTTGCTGCAATAAAGGAAGAACGCATAAACACCTTTAGTGCTCATACCTGTACCCCTTCCCCCCCCGGACAGAGCGATACTTACATTACATGCTATGGGCCTGTATGTTTAACGATCATTTTGTCATCAGTTATAAAGTAATACATTTATTTATTTATTTTTTTGGTGGAGGGGGGCCAAACTAGGCTTCCTTTTTTGCAGTATTGTCTTCCAAAAATTATTTTATTTTATATATAATCTAAAAAAATAAAAATATTGTCTTGCAAAAATGATTTTATTTTATATATAATCTAAAAAAAAATGTGTTGTTTCCATTTTTATTAATTTTTTAAAGTAATTTTACTGTAAATAAAAATATACATTTCATTCTATTATTGGTCTCGTTTATAACAACACCAAAATTCTGTTTCAGGTAAAACAAAGTTTTTTTTTTAACCCCTTCCCGCCCAGCCCATTTAAAAACCACTTGAAGACCAGGCCTTCTTCTGATGCTTTTTGTTTACAAGTTAAAATCAGTATTTTTTTGCCAGAAAATGAGTTAGAACCCTAAAACACTTAATTGTTTATTTTTTTTATTTGCAGAGAATCTAGAGAATAAAATGGCGATCGTTGCAATTTTTTATGTCACACAGGTTTTGCAAACGCAATTTTTGAGGAAAAAAATACACTTTAATGAATTTTAATGCAAAAATAAAACCACAATATATAACCCAATTTTGTGGTAAAATATAAAAGATGATGTTATGCCAAGTAAAGGGCGACAGACTGCGATACTTAAAAATCTCCATGGGCAACGCTTAACATTTTTTTACAGGTTACCAGTTTGGAGTTACAGAGGAGGTCTAGTGCTAGAATTATTGCTCTCGCTCCGATGTTCGCACTGATACTTTACATATGTGGTATGAACACCATTTACATATGCATACGCAACCTATGTATGTGTTCGCTTCTGTCCCTCTGCGAGCACAGGGGGACAGGGGTGCTTTAAATGAAAAAAAATAATTTTTTAATTAATTTATTTTTATTTTTTTAAATGTTTACATTACATTTAAAAAAAGAGGGGGAGAGAGAGAGAAAGAGCGGGATAGGGAGTGAGAGGGGGGAGAGAGAGGGGAAGGAGAGAGAAAGAGGGGGAGAGAGAGAGAAAGGGGAGAGAGAGAGTGAGAGGGGAGAGAGAGAGAAAGGGGAGAGAGAGAGTGAGAGGGGGGAGAGAGGGAGATGGGGGAGAGAGGGAGATGGGGGAGAGAGGGAGATGGGGGAGAGAGAAGGAGGGAGAGTGAGAGGGGGGAGAGAAAGAGGGGAGAGAGAGTGAGAGGGGGAGAGAGAGAGAAAGAGGGGATGGAGAGATGGGGAGAGAGGAGGAGAGAGATAAAGTGGGGGAGAGAGAGAAAGAGAGGAGAGAGAGTGAGAGGGGGAGAGAGAGGGAAAGAGGGGGAGAGAGAGGGAGGAGAGAGAGATGGGGAGAGAGAAGGAGGGAGAGGGGGGAGAGGGGGAGACTGAGTGGGGGAGAGAGAGAAAAAGAGGGGTGGAGAGATGGGGGAGAGAGGAAGAGGGGGAGTAAGAAGGGGGGGGGGAAGAGGGGAGAGAGAGTGAGAGGGGGGATAGAGAGAAAAAGAGTGGGAGAGAGAGAGAGAGATGGGGGAGAGAGGAGGAGGGGGAGTGAGAGGGGGAGAGAGAGAAAGAGGGGAAGGGAAGAGAGATGAGGGAGAGAGGAAGAGGGAGAGTGAGAGGAGGAGAGAAAGAGGGGAGAGAGAGATGGTGGAGAGGAGGAGGGAGAGAGAGAGAGAGAAAGAGGGAGGGAGAGAGAGGGGGGAGAGAGAGGGGAGAGAAAGATGGGGAGAGAGAGAGATGGGGTAAGAGAGAGAGGGGGAGTGAGAGGGGGGAGAGAGAGAAAGAGGGGGAGAGAGCGAAAACCAGGGGGAGAGATGAGGGAGAGAGGAGGGAGAGTGAGAAGGGGGAGAGAGAGAGAAAGAGGGAGAGAGAGATGGGGGAGAGAGGAAGAGGAGGAGAGAGAAAGAGAGATGGGGGAGAGAGGAGGGAGAGGGGGGAGAGGGGAAGAGAAAACAGGAGAGAGAGAGAGAGGGGAGAGAAGAGGAGGGAGATTGTGGGGGTGGGAGAGAAAGAGAGATGGGGGGGAGAGGAGGGAGAGGGGGGGGGAGAGAGAGAGAGAGAGAGAGAGAGAGAGAGATGGGGGAGAGTGAAGGAGGGAGAGGGGAGAGAGAGAAAGAGGGGGAGAAAGAGAGATAGGGAGAGAGAGGAGGGAGGGGAAGAGATTGAGAAAGGGGGGAGGAGTGAAAGGAGGGAAAGAGGAAAAGAGGGGGGATTTCCTTTCATTCCTTGTTCCAGAGACACAACAGGAAGTGAGAGAATACTTTGACATTGTAATCCCACCCAGGATGAAAAGTGTTCTAAGGGGAACCCTTAGGGCCCATTCAAATTGATGTGTTGATTTTGAAAGTCACCCCAATGCTCGTGAACCACCTGTGCGTTGCGGTACATTGCAACCAAAGGGCCAGGGGTGTTTTTGAAGTACGTGAAGGCGCACCGCCCACCTTAACTGTCTCCATTGAGTATTTCCCTTCTGTTCCTGATCTAGGGACTCCCATTGGAAGGACTACCACCATTCAGGGATCAGGCACCGTGCAGCGTAGTGTCCCCGGTTTGTACAGAACGTCGCTCTCTTCAATAAAATCGGAGGAAGCCGCCATCCTGACCCGTTAATTCAGCGCAGATCTGGGAGCAGGCCGCGGCTCTGCGGATATTTATAGACGCCGTCTTGCGCTTCCATAAAGCCCATTTGATGGCCATGAATAATATATAGAAGGACTTTTGCAAGGCGAGCAGAAAGTACTTTCTCAAGCGCCTCCTAATTGCTGTTAAGAGACGGCCGTGCACGGGCCGCGACTCTCCACTTTGTTTTAATAAAATGACTACCAAAAGCATCACAGAAAAATGGGGGGGGGGGGGGGCAAATGTGCAGCTAATATACCTCATATACCCTTTGTACTTCACTCATCAATGACCAGGGACTACATTTAGCAGTGTCAGTATACGGGTTCATTTATTAGGATTTTATTCAATTCAGTGTTCCAGTTAATACCCCTCAGGGAGTGTATAATAATGTATAACCTGGATGGGGGGTGAGAAGGTGGGGGGGGGAGATAAAGGAGGAAGAGAGAGCTGGGGGGAGATGGGGGAAAGAGAGGGAGAAAAGGGGAGAAAGAAAGGCGGGAAGAGATGGGGGGGGAGAGAAAGTGGGGGAGCGAGAAAGGGGAGAGAGAAAGAAAGGTAGGAGAGAGAAAGAGGGGGGAGAGACAAAGAGGGGGAGTGAGAGGGGAGAGAGGGAGAGAAAGGTGGAGAGAGAGATTGGAGAAAGAAAGAGGGAGGAGAGAGGAGGGGGAGAGTGAGAGGGGAGAGAGAGAAAAATGGGGAGAGAGAGAGAAAGGGAGAAGGGAGAGAGAGGAAAAGAGGTAGGATAGAGAGGGGAGAGAGAGATGTGAGAGAGAAAGAAGGAGGAGAGAGAGGGGAGAGAGAGATGTGAGAGAGAAAGAGGGAGGAGAGAGAGATGGGAGGATTGCAGGGAGAGATAGAGAAGATAGAGAGGGGGAGGGGAAAGAGAGATGGAGGAGAGAGAAGGAGGGGAAGTGAGAGGGTAGAGAAGAGGGGGAGAGAGAATGTGGGAAGGGGGGAGAGATAGAGCAGGGGGAGGGGAGAGAGAAGCAATCCGCTCTGCTGTCTTTTTGGATAACCCTTAGTGCTCTGTGAATCCTTTTGCAGTGAATGAAATAATTATGTGGAGAGATTTGATCTTCATTTTTTTTTGGGCTCCATAAACCCCAAAAAGACTGCTCCCCTTCTTCACCTTCCAGTGCTGCTCTCTGAATCCTCCTCCTGACGGTCCTTTTCTATGCTGAATGACTCAGTGGTCAGTCAACCTACTTTCTGTGAGCCTGAGTGTCATGGACACACCCCCTTTAGGCTTATTGCTAATACTTCATCCTGGGCTTGCTACACAATACTGAAGAGAACGACACTCCTGTCATAACATTGCCCACCGCTGCACCTGCAAGAGAAGAGGAAGGGCCCCGGAATATCACGTGACCAGGCATTAGAATAGCTGGAAAAACTATGAAGTGAAGGGAAATCCTTGGACAAGTTTCCCCATTGGAAGACACCAGGAGAGGCTCAGTCACAGACAGCAATGACCTATTTATACGCCACTCAAAACGTAAAATAAATAAAGGTTGTGGCTGGTCACTGAGACCAAAGGAGTAAATTTTTTTGAGGGGATGGTCAACCATATCAAAAGCAGCCAAAAGGCCCAGAAGTAGGAGAGTAGGAGTACACAATGGTGTCATTTGTGAGTTTTAGGAGAGCAGTTTCTGTGGAGCGTTGAGGGCGAAATCCAGATTGAAGAGAATCAAGAAGGTTATTCTTAATGAGGTGGTCATTCAGCTGGTTGTAGACCAGGCGTTCAAGGAGTTTAGAGGAAAAGGGGAGCAAGGAGATAGGGTGTAGATTGTTAACATTGGTAGGGACCAAGGAAGTATTTCCTGTGTCTCCAGTGACCCCAGAGCTTTTGTGCCTAACCCCAGTGTCTCCCACGATCCCTTTGACAAAAGTGTCACCAGTGACCTCAGAGTTCCTACGTCAGACCCCAGTGTCTCCAGTGACCACAAAGCTCCTAAATCTGACCCCAGTGCATCCAGTGAACCCAGAGTTCCTACATCAGACACCAGTGTTTCCAGTGACTCTAGAGCTCCAACATCTGATCCAAGTGCCTCCAGTGCTCCCAGAGTTCCTACATCAGACCCAAGTGTCTCCAGTAACCCCAGAGCTCCTACATCTGACCCCTGTGCTTCCAGCAATTGCATTGACAAAAGTGCCTCCAGTGACCCCAGAGTTCCTAGGTCAGACCCCAGTGTCTCCAGTGAACCTAGAGCTATTACATCTGACCGCAGAGCTCCTGTGTCCACTCCAGTGCCTCAGTGACCCCAGAGCTCCTGTGCCCACCCCAGTGCCTCCAGTGATCCTAGAGCTCCTGTACCTGAACCCAGGGCCTCCAGTGAGCCCGTGACTCCAAGTCTTCAATGACCCAGTGGCTCCAGTGACCACAGCACCTCCAGTGGCCCCAAAGCTCCTATACCTGAACCCAGGGTCTCCAGTGGCCCCAAAGCGGCTGTGACTGACCCCAGGGCCTCCAGTGACAACAGTGCCTCCAGAGCTCCTGAACCCAGGGCCTTCAGTGATCTGGTGACTCCAGGGACCCCAGGTCTCCAATGACCCAGTGCATCTACTCTACTGTTCCTGTGACTCCATTGACTCCTGTGCCTCCAGTGACCATAGAGCTCCTATACCCAAACTCAAGGCCTTCAGTGACCCCAGAGCTCCTATACCTAAACCCAGGACCCCGTGACCCCAGAGCTCCTGTGACTGACCCCAGGGCCTCCAGTGACCTCAGTGCTCCTGTACCTGACTCTGGTGACTACTGTGATTCTGGTGACCCCTGTGACTCCAGTTCTCCTGTGCCTGACCCCAGTGACCCTGTGACTCCAGTCACCCTTGTGACTTCAGTTCTCCAGTGACCCCTATGACTTGAGTACCTCCAGTGACCCATTACTCAAATGCACATTCTGCATCCTGTATCACCTCTGTGACTCCCATACATCCTGTGTCACCCCTGTGACTCTCATACATCCCATGTCACCCCTGTGACTCCCATACATCCCATGTCACCCCTGTGACTCCCATACATCCTGTGTCATCCCTGTGACTCCCATACATTCTGTGTCACCCCTGAGACTCCCATACATCCTGTGTCACCCCTGTGACTCCCATACATCCCATGTCACCCCATGACCGTAATTCATCTTGCATTACCTCTTTGACACCAATTCATCCTATGTCATTCCTGTGACCTTAATTCATCCCGTGTCACCCCTGTGCCCCCCAATTCATTCCATGTCACCCCTGTGGCCCCATTTCATCCCATATCACCCCTGTGACCCCAATTCATCGACCCCCCCCCCCCCCCCCCCCCCCCCGGCTATTACTTTACATCATCTTATATACTTGCTACAAGAGGAAGTATCCAGCACAGATCTCCTCTAGGAAAATGTTCCTAGACTGACAAAAAAAGGACCAGAGTGACAACATCTGACATTTCTGTCCCCAGGTTTACACACACTTCCTGTATTAGAGTGACCATGCTGCTGCTCCATAGATGTACAATCAGTGAGCGTTGTCACCGTAAGATCACCAAGTGAGAATGTCGCCACCAAAAAAATATATATATTTATAGAGGAAATACAAATCTCCATGACACCCGGGAAACCAGACTGGACATAAGAAGGGGTGGACATTGGCGACCTTCGTGGTGGCGTAACGGCCGGTCTCCGGTACACGTGGGACAGGCGGGGTGCATCGTTATTAATGGGGTCACAGCCTGGAGGGTATTTGATGGTAAAACGGGAATTGTTAAGGAATAATAAGGAAAAGCCACAAGGATTTAACCCCAGTAACTCCGGTTACTATGGTGACAGAACATGGACGCAATTTCCCACTCTTGGAATGACTTTGGCCACAGCGGCCTTTCAAGGTGTTCTGTGGCAGGTAAAAACGGGAATGGTTGTAAATATGATTAATAGGTAAAGGCCACAAGGCCAGGATTTTATCCCAGGTCTCTGGTTACCATGGTGACAGAACATGGACGCCTTGTGTTTTTGGAATTACCATGGCGACAGCAGCCTACTAAGGTATTTTGTGGCGGATAAAAATTGTATTTGTGGTCGATGTTACTAATAGCGAAAGGTCACAGGCCCAGGATTATATCGCAGTGTCTATGGTTACCACGGTGACAAAACATGAACGCCATTTTGTGGTTTTGAATTGCCATGACAACAACGGCTTTGTAAGGTGTTCTGAGGCAGGTAAAAATGGGAATGGCTGTTGATGTTATTAAAAGGGAAAGGCCTCAAAGCCAGGATTTTATCTCAGTGACTCCCGTTACCATGGTGATAGAACATGGATGACATTTTGTACTCCTGGAATTACTTTGGCGATGGTGGCCTAGTAAGGTCTTTTGTGGATGGTAAAAATTGGACTTGTCATCCATGTTACTAATAGCGAAAACTCACAGGTCCAGGATTATATCACAGTGTCTCTGGGTTACCATGGTGACAGAACATGGATGCCATTTTGCACTCTTGGAATTACTGTGGTGACAGTGGCCTTGTAAGGTGTTCTGTGGTGGGTAAAAACAGAAATGGTTGTCGACGTTATTAATAGGGAAAGGCCACAAGGCCGGGATTTTATCCAACATGGTGACAGAACATGGAGGACTTTTCATGTTTTTGAAATAACTGTGGAGACAGCGGCCCATTAATGTATTCTGTGGCGGATAAAAATTGTATTTGTGGTCGATGTTACTAATAGCAAAAGGTCACAGGGCCAGGATTATATTGCAGTGCCTCTGGTTACCATGGTGACAGAACATGGATGCCATTTTGCACTCTTAAGAGTTACTGTGGCGACAGCGGCCTTGTAAAGTGTTCTGTGGCGGGTAAAAACGAGAATGGTTATTGACATTATTAATGGGAAAGGCCACAAGGCCGGGATTTTATCCCAGTGTCTCTGGTTACCATGGTGACAGAACATGGACGCCTTTTTGTGTTTTTAGAATTACCATGACGACAGCGGCCTAGTAATGTATTCTGTGGTGGATAAAAATTGTATTTGTGGTCGATGTTACTAATAGCGAAAGGTCACAGGGCCAGGATGATATTGCAGTGTCTCTGGTTACCATGGTGACAGAACATGGACACCATTTTGTGTTTCTGGAATTACCATGGCGACAGCGGCCTAGTAAGGTATTTTGTGGCGAAAAATATTGCACTTGTTGTTGATGTTACTGATAGCGAAAGGTCACAGGCCCAGGATTTATATTGCAGTGTCTCTGGTTAACAGAAGATGGGCGCCATTTTGTGCTGGAATTACCATGGCGATGTCAGCCTTGTAAGGGATTCTGTAGCGGCCTGACGGAGGTGATTGCTTTATTTTGTAATAAACGCCAGAGGACGTGTATGTGAGAAGAAAATGGCAGCCTGATTGGTGCACTGGTGTGAATTTAGCGCTGATGCTCTCGGGGGGGAGAGAGGAAAGATTATAAATGGTGGAAATGGGGGGCCATGGTGATGGTGGCTCAGCCTGGAGCACAGCCCTGTCCTGCGAAGGGGGTTCAGTTGAGGTTGGAGCCGGGTTCAGGTGGAGCACCTGGAGGACAGAGAACAATGAGCACGTGCTGCCAGGTTTCTGGGTGTACCAAGATGGCGGCCGCGCCTTCACCTATATATGCCTCTAATGCTCTCCGGAGCCTCTTCTGCCTCACGCAGGGAAGATATATCGCGGTAAGAGTCCGCTCCCGGTATGGCGGACCGCAAATAGCGGAAAATGTTGGCTTTTGGCCGCCCAGAACCGAGCGGAGGGTGTCGGCGGGTGTACAAAGATGGCCGCCGTCCTCCGGAGCACCAAGATGGCGGGAGGAGCGCTTCCTGGAGACTCGGCTGAGCGGCGGCGCAGGAGTCCCAAGGTGGCGGCGCTTCCGGTGTGGGAGGAGGCGTTACCATAGTGACCCGCTCCGTCGGCCTGTCAGGGCCTTGACGTCATTTCCCCGCGACGCCCGCCACCGACGACGCCAGAGAGAGGAGAGCGCCGAGACCCGGAGAGCCGGGAGAGGGATGAGAGGAGGAGCCGCCGGCCTGACAGTACCGAGAGCCTGTGCGGGAGAGCCCAAGACACCCCCTCCCCCACCCTGTGTGCACCGCCTTACCCTCTCCCCCCCCCCCCACTATATATCCTGTGCACCCCTCCCCCACCCTGTGTGTACCCCTCTGTACTGCACCCCCTCCCATTATGTCTAACCTTCTGTACTGCACCCCTCCCCCATTGTGTGTGTACCCCTACATACATACTGTGCACCCCCCACTATTATACTCAACACCCCTCCCCCACATGTGTGCACCCCACTATATATACTGTGTCCCTTCATACATACTGTGCACCGCCCACTATATACACTGAGCACCCCTCCCCCACATGTGTGTGTACCCCTACATACATACTGTGCACCCCCCACTATTATACTCAGCACCCCTCCCCCACATGTGTGCACCCCACTATATATACTGTGTCCCTTCATACATACTGTGCACCCCTCCCCCACATGTGTGTGTACCCCTCCATACATACTGTGCACCCCCCACTATTATACTCAACACCCCTCCCCCACATGTGTGCACCCCACTATATATACTGTGCTCCCTCCATACATACTGTGCACCCCCCACTATTATACTCAACACCCCTCCCCCACATGTGTGCACCCCACTATATATACTGTGCTCCCTCCATACATACTGTGCACCCCTCCCCCACATGTGTGCACCCCACTATATATACTGTGCCCCCTCCATACATACTGTGCACCCCTCCCCCACATGTGTGCACCCCACTATATATACTGTGCCCCCTCCATACATACTGTGCACCCCTCCCCCACATGTGTGCACCCCACTATATATACTGTGCCCCCTCCATACATACTGTGCACCCCTCCCCCACATGTGTGCACCCCTCCATACATACTGTGCACCTCCACTATATACACTGAGCACCCCTCCCCCACATGTGTGTGTACCCCTACATACATACTGTGCACCCCTCCCCCACATGTGTGTGTACCCCTACATACATACTGTGCACCCCTCCCCCACATGTGTGCACCCCCACTATATATACATACACTGTGCACCCCTCCCCCACATGTTTGTACCCCTCCATACATACTGTGCACCCCCCACTATATACACTGTGCACCCCTCCCCCACATATGTGCACCCCACTATATATATATATATTTATACTTCCACTGTGCACCCCCCACATGTGTGCACCCCCACTATATATATATATATATATATACACACTGTGCACCCCTCCCCCACATGTGTGCACCGCATTATATATACTGTGCCCCCTCCTCCATTGTGTGTGTACCCCTCCATACATACTGTGCACCCCCCACTATATATACACTGAGCACCCCTCCCCCATATGTGTACCCTACTATATACTGTGCACCCCTCCCCCACATGTGTGCACCCCACTAATATATATATATATATATATATATATATATATATATATATATATTCTCCACTGTGCACCCCCACTATATATATATATATTGTGCACCCCTCCCCCAAATGTGTGCACCCCACTATATATATACTGTGCACCCCACTATAAATATTGCACCCCACTATATAAATATGTATATTATTCCCCCGTGTGACATCCTGTGCACCCCCTTTCCCTCCCCACTGTTATGGTATCCTGTGCATCCCTCCCCCATGTGTGCACCCCACATTATGCATTGTACTCCCCTCCCCCATTTTGCACCCCACCATACACCCCTCCCCCACCATGTATGTACCCCACCATACATACTGTGCACCCCACTATACAAATTTGTTACCCCCCCTTCCCCCAATGTCACATCCTGTGCACCCCCTTCTCCTCTGTACAAATGTGTACCCCCTTTCTGTGTATATCTTGTGCACCCCCCTATACTGCACCCCGGAGCACACATAATGTGCCCCCTCCTTTACTGTGTGCATGCACCCCCTCCCCTACTGTGTACCCCTCTATACTGCACCCCCTCCCCCACTGTGTACCCCTCTATACTGCACCCCCTCCCCCACTGTGTACCCCTCTATACTGCACCCCCTCCCCCCACTGTGTACCCCTCTATACTGCACCCCCTCCCCCCACTGTGTACCCCTCTATACTGCACCCCCTCCCCCCACTGTGTACCCCTCTATACTGCACCCCCTCCCCCCACTGTGTACCCCTCTATACTGCACCCCCTCCCCCCACTGTGTACCCCTCTATACTGCACCCCCCCCCACTGTGTACCCCTCTATACTGTACCCCTCTATACTGCACCCCTCCCCCACTGTGTACCCCTCTATACTGCACCCCCTCCCCCCACTGTGTACCCCTCTATACTGTACCCCTCTATACTGCACCCCTCCCCCACTGTGTACCCCTCTATACTGCACCCCCTCCCCCCACTGTGTACCCCTCTATACTGTACCCCTCTATACTGCACCCCTCCCCCACTGTGTACCCCTCTATACTGCACCCCAGCATGCATACTGTGCCCCCTTCCCCAATGTCTGCACCCCCAAATATACACCTTTGCACGCCAATATACATATGTGTATTACCCCTCCCCCTCCATGTGTAACCCACCCTCACACTGCATCTCCCAACATTCATAGTGATCCCCTCCCCCGTACTGCACCCCCTGCATTATTACATGCAGTAATCTGCACCTCCCTAGTATAGAATGTTTGCCCTTCCCCCACACTCCAAAATATTCATCTGTACCTGCACCCCAATATACTTTTCATATACTCCCCCCCCTTATTATTATGTCTGTCTCTCTCTGCCCCCTTCCCCCCCATTATATTGTGTGTGTCTGTCTCTGTCCCCCTGATGTTCCTTTGGGGCCGACACATAAAGATTGGTGAAATGACGGTTGTACTGTATAAGGTTCTATGTAATCTGGGGGGGTGTGGAGTGTAGATGGGGGAGGGGCACACTGACCCGGTACAAACACTAAAGTATAACTAAAGGCAAAACATTTTTTTATTTTTTTGGATGAGTGGAGAGGGATTGGAACCCCTGTCAGTTTTTATTGCTGTCTGTGCCCCTGTTGGGGAGATGCACCCTCCTCTATTTGTCCTGTTGAATATTATCATTGACAGTAAAAGAAAATCCCAGGAATAGAGGGGGGAATCTTCCAATGGGGGACACTAGTTCTGGTAATTCCCTCACTGTGGAGAGATTTCCTGTCACTTCCTGTTTGGCTGTGGGACAGGAAGTGACGGGAAACCCCCCCCCATGGGACTCAGATGGCACTTTGCTCTCTCCAAAATAGGGGAAAACGTTTTGTCTGTAGTTCTACTTTAAGGCCTCGGTCACGTCTCACAATTTGGGATCGCAGCGATTTCTGCCCGCAATCCCAAATCACATAGAGATCGCTGTTCAACACGTGTTGGTGGGGGGGCATTATCC
>JBBGZY010002251.1:1720000-1766311 GCA_037952925.1 Lithobates clamitans | reverse complement strand
CCATTCACTTTTTGTTGGTGGAGCAGAAAGTGAAGGGGGAATCTCCCATATGGGGACACAGGACTTGGAGAGAAAGATTTGGCTAAAATGTTAAACTTTCAAAAAGGAAATCGGCAAAGGCTTTTTCCATGTTTCTTTAGAGACACTTAAAGTAAACTTAACACTAACCTTACACTATTCAATGAGCATAAGAGCCAACCATTCTTTTGCTCTTTTGCTGCTATGTCCAGCACCAAGAGCCAGAAGAGATACCCAGTTCCTCCAAGTATGGAGGAGTAAGTGCATGCTCCATGTGGTTCACTCAATGTGACAGTTCTGGTCCTATTAGTCAAACAGGAAATTCATAGCCCCATGTAAGTTATCTAGATCAGGGTTTCTCAACTCCAGTCCTCAAGGCGCACCAACAGGTCATGTTTTCAGGATTACCACTATTTTGCACAGGTGATTTAATCAGTTTCATTGCCTTAGTAATTACCACAGGCGTTTCATCTGAGGGAAATCCTGAAAACATGACCTGTTGGTGCGCCTTGAGGACTGGAGTTGAGAAACACTGATCTAGATAAAGGAAGGCCCGTAGACGTGGTGTATCTGGATTTTGCAAAAGAATTTGATACAGTTCCCCATAAACGTTTACTGTACAAAGTAAGGTCTGTTGGCATGGACCAAAGGGTAAGTACATGGATTGAAAACTAGCTAAAGGGGAGAGTTGAGAGAGTGATGATAAATGGGGAGTACTCGGAATCAGAGGCGGCTCTAGACTTTGTGAGGCCTTAGGCAACACTTAGACATGAGGCCCCACTCACTCCCATAAAGGAAAAAGAAAGAGAAAAAGAAGGAAAGATAGGAAGGAAGAAAAGAAAGGAAGGAAGGAAAGAAAGGAAGGAAGGAAAGAAAGGAAGGAAAGAAAGAAAGGAAGGAAAGAAAGGAAGGAAAGAAAGGAAGGAAGGAAAGAAAGGAAGGAAAGAAAGGAAGGAAAGAAAGGAAAGAAAGGAAGGAAAGAAAGGAAAGAAAGGAAAGAAAGGAAAGAAAGGAAAGAAAGGAAAGAAAGGAAAGAAAGGAAGGAAAGAAAGGAAGGAAGGAAAGAAAGGAAGGAAAGAAAGGAAGGAAGGAAAGAAAGAAAGGAAAGAAAGGAAAGAAAGGAAAGAAAGGAAGGAAAGAAAGGAAGGAAAGGAAGGAAGGAAAGAAAGGAAGGAAGGAAAGAAAGGAAGGAAAGAAAGGAAAGAAAGGAAGGAAAGAAAGGAAGGGAAAGGAAGGAAGGAAAGAAAGGAAGGAAGGAAAGGAAGGAAGGAAGGAAGGAAAGAAAGGAAAGAAAGGAAGGAAGGAAAGAAAGGAAGGAAAGAAAAGGAAAGGAAAGGAAAGGAAAGGAAAGGAAAAGGAAAGGAAAGGAAAGGAAAGGAAAGGAAAGGAAAGGAAAGGAAAGGAAAGGAAAGGAAAGGAAAGGAAAGGAAAGGAAAGGAAAGGAAAGGAAAGGAAAGGAAAGGAAAGGAAAGGAAAGGAAAGGAAGGAAGGAAGGAAGGAAGGAAAAGAAAGAAAAAGAATGGAAAGAAAGAAGGAAGGAGAAAGAGAAGAAAGAAAGCAAGGGGGATGGAGGAAGAAGGGAAGGAAGAGCATCCCCTACATCAGTGTACTCACTGGGAGGCAGGAGGGACTGGATGGATGGATGGATGGATCAGGCTCCCAGTTTCCTTTTCTGTTTGCTGGGCTTCAGCTTGAATCTTCCCACCCACACAGGAGGAGAGGGCGGGAGGAGGAGGAGCAGAAGCTCTCTCTCCTCTTCTGTCTGGCTGTGCGGGCAGAAGGGGGAGGGGGGAGATCTGTCAGAGCTCTGCTGAGCGGCTCTCCCTGTCTGTGATCCGGAGATGTAGGTGAGCTCCGATCACAAGTCTCACTCGCAGCCTGTATCTCTCCCTGTAGCAGAGCGAGGGGATACGGGACTGTGTGATGGTAGGGATCTCTGCTGCTGGAAGAGGCTGCTCTCTAGGTAAACTAGCCAGCTGTGCGAGGCCCCTGTGACTGTGAGGCCTGAGGCCACCGCCTATTTCGCCTAATTAGAGAGCCGCCTCTGCTCTGAATGGTCTTTGGTGGAAAGAGGGTTCTGTCCTGGGACCAATCCTATTTAATTTATTCATAAACGACCTGGAGGATGAGATAAACAGTTCAATTTCAGTATTTGCGAACGATACAAAGCTAAGCAGGACAATAACTTCTCCGCAGGATGTGGAAACCTTGCAAGAAGATCTGAACAAATTAATGGGGTGGGCAACTACATGGCAAATGAGGTTCAATGTTGAAAAATGTAAAATAATGCATCTGGGTGGCAAAAATATGAATGCAATTTTACTCACTAGGGGGAGAACCTCTGGGGGAATCTAGGATAGAAAAGGACCTGGGGGTCCTAGTAGATGATAGGCTCAGCAATGGCATGCAATGCCAAGCTGCTGCAAGCAAAGCAAACAGAATATTGGCATGCAATAAAAAGGGGATCAACTCCAGAGATAAAACAATAATTCTCCAGCTCTACAAGACTCTGGTCCGGCTGCACCTGGAGTATGCTGTCCAGTTCTGGGCACCAGTCCTCAGGAGGGATGTGCTGGAACTGGAGAGAGTCCAGAAAAGGGCAACAAAGCTAAAAAAGGGACTGGAGGACCTTAGTTATGAGGAAAGGTTACGAGCACTGAACTTATTCTCTCTAGAGAGGAGACGCTTGAGAGGGGATATGATTTCAATGTACAAATACTGTACTGGTGACCCCACAATAGGGATAAAACTTTTCAGCGAAAGGGAATTTAATAAGAGATGCAGCCATTCACTAAAATTAGAAGAAAATTGGTTTTACCTTAACCTGCGTAGAGGGTTCTTTACTGTAAGAGCGGTGAGGATGTGGAATTCTCTTCCACAGGTGGTGGTTTCAGCAGGGAGCATCGATAATTTCAAAAAAACTATTAGATAAGCACCTGAACAACCACAACATAAAGGGAAAGGGTAAGCAAAAGGAGGAGAGAGAAGGGAGTGAAGAAGGCGAGGCCGTGCCTTTGAAACGTGTTCTGATTGGCCAGACAGCGTGTGGGCGGCTCCCCAGTTTGACAGCCCTGGGCCACTCCCACCAAGAGACACACAGCCGACGTCTCCTTGAGCCTTATCGAGGCTCCAGCTACAGCTAACACACGGCGCTCGTGGATCCCTTAATAGAGACTTTCCGGCGGTCCTCCTGTGCTACTGCACGTGGAAGCTCCCACCCGCTCTAGCACTCTGCAAGTGCTCCAACATTTTTCACACAAGTTTTTAGTGTTGTTTTATACTTATATACTGAATAAATTCCTAAGCTGTTTATAGGATTGGCTTGGCGCTTCTCTCTCCTCCTTTTGCTTTCCTTTTGTTCACAGTGATCAGGTTCCCCAGTCCTCGCCTGAATCGGCCTCGCTCCCTTTACAGCCTCCATTTTGAGACTTTTTTAGAGACTCATTTTTAGGGTTTTGTCCCCAGAACTTTCAATCCACACAATCCATTTACATGGTTGCACCTTCATGTATCAGCATGCAGATGCATGCCTTTTCATTTAAATTTTAAACTTTAATCATTTTCATCAGATGGTTTAGCGCTGAAGATTATACCAATATTGTGTGCGTATTTCCTCCTAATATAAAATGTAATACTGACATAAAATCACACGCATAGGTCGGACTTGATGGACTTGTGTCTTTTTCTGGCCTCGCCTACTATGTAACTACTATGTAACTGTGACTCAGGTAACTGATACCCTGTTTGCCCAAAAATAAGACCTAGCGTGATTGTCGGTGATGGCTGCAATATAAGCCCTACCCCCCAAATAAGCCCTACCCCGTTTCCCCGAAAATAAGCCCTACCCTGAAAAAAAGACCTACAAGGACTTTAACCAGAGCTTATTTGGGGGGTAGGGCTTATATTGCAACCATCACTGACAATCACGCTAGGTCTTATTTTCGGGGAAACAGGGTACTTACACAGGACTTTCCTTCACTTCAGCTGGTTGATGGGATTGGTGGTGGAGCAAATAGAAGGTAATTGTCTACTGTTGGGGTAGACTAAAATAAAAGTAATCTGTTGTATTGCTCCGTGTGGCCAAAGCACAGGTTCACTTCAGTTCATCTGTTGAGTCCCTAAGCGGGGGCGTTTTCAATATGCAAATAGCGACTTCAGCTCCAAGTCAAGGCTATGGAATGCCTACCCCTCAATGTGCACCCTGCTCTATAGGCCAGTAATGCACATATTAAAAAAGGGTAAAAAGTGTGCTGTCTTGAATCAAGTGTCAAAACATATGTACCGTTGCTGGATGAACAAAATAAACCGTAGTGAGTCCTACGATTGTGACTGTTTGAATACTGTATATACACCATTTAAATCATATAACGATGCAATCAAGTGTACAATGTGAATTCTTAGCATATATATAACAAATCAAAAATAAAGTGACTAGTGCATTCAATCCACTATCAATGGATCCAATATAGTATCTGAGAAAATCCCTCAAAGAAAAGTTCATAAATGAAAATGAATAAATAAACTGTCGTGCCCACTAAGAGTATCTATCCATCTCCTTTAAACTACAGTATCTTCATGCAAAATCAATTGAAAGTGGCAGTGCATCACCGCCGTGTCATGAGTATAATAGATGGCCGCTTACTGGACCCATAGATCCTCAAGGGATCTTAATGCGCATGTAAGATATCCTGGCAGGAAGGAATCTGCTCTTTATGGATCACTCACTGGGACTTGAGATGATCACAGGCTCTCGATTCATTGGTGTTTGGAGTTATAATGGTAGAAAAAATTCATAGTGCATTATCTTTAAAAAACCAATGTGTTTAATAGAAAAATTGCACTTACAGAGTATCGCTTGGATATAAGCAAACAAATGTCGTATCGGCCTGGCTGCCTGCAGTACGGTCCGTGCACTTCAATATCACACCGCTAGCTCCTGTACGTCGCGTTTCCCCTCAGAAGGCCTCCAATCCTAGTATAAGTAATGCACATGTATTGGACAGGCTGCTGTGAGGCACATGGCAGAATTCTGCCATAGGATTGTTTGACAAGAGTGGGAGCCAATGGCTCCAGCTGCTATCGATCTGTCCAGTGAGGAATAACAGAGCCGGGAGAGCTACTGCTCTCATGCACATCGCTGGATCAAGATCAGGTTCAGGTATGTATACGGCACACATGGGAGTAAGTCACACATGTGCAAGTCTCAAGTCTTAACCTTCAAGTCACAAGCAAGTCCCTAGTTACTGTGGCAAAAAGCAAGCAAGTCAAGTCGAGTCCCTGCTAGAAGTCAAGCAAGTCAAGTCAAGTAATTTATTTTGGTCAAGTCACAAATTACGGTAAGTCAAAATACTGATCTACCCCATTTCCACCTTTAAATGAGTTAAAAGTCAGTTTTCAGGAAAGGTTTTGTTTTATTTTCAACATTAACAAAACTGCTTAGTGCTTTTTTCTTGGCATATTAAAGAAACACTTTGAATGCCCAAACAGCAGACAAGGAGCAGAACACTCAACAATTAAATGGCCAACAATCCTGAAAAAATGTAGTCCTTGCTGAGGGGGAAAATAACTAAGCTCAAAGTTTGAACTTGACACAATGCCAACATCTGGGCACTTGAATGGTGATGAGAAAAGCCACTTAAAATGCATTGTATTTGCAAAAAATTAAATTGGAAAATACTTTCTCACTCAGTTGTGAGCGATGGGGTCGCATTATCACCCCACCATGGCTGAACACACGTTCAACAGGTGCGCTTGATGCAGGGACTGACATAACTCTTACCGCTACCCTGAACAGCTCCAATGGCATTTGGCAAATGCCGATTGGCTCAGAGGCGGTGGTGGGCGGAGTGTGTGGGTAATATTTTCGGGGGGTGGTGCCAAGTCATTGCAAGTCAAATAGCCCAAGTGAAAGTCAAGTCGCAAGTCATTAGTGACAAGTCAAAGTCAAGTCATTTATTTAATTTTGTCAAGCAAGTCGCAAGTCCTCAAACAGGTGACTCAAGTCTGACTCAAGTCAAGTCATGTAACTCGAGTCCCCCACCTCTGGTATATGGGGGGGGGGGGTATCATCTGCAACAGGTGTTTTTTAACCTTAATGCATAGAATTCATTAAAGTAAAATACCTTATTCATCCAAAAGGGGAAGCTTCACTGGTCTGCCTCCCCCCCCCCCTCGGCTGCCACATTTGGCCCCTTTTGGGGGGGGGCGGTACCTGGTTTTGACAGGTACCCCCTCCCACTTCCGGCTGAGTTAGCCGTGGTGAAGTGAGCCAGAAGGAGGCACCCTCCTTCCCCTACAGCTGGCCCATTCACAGAGCGCAGCACGGTTCGCGCATGTCGGAACCACAAGGCTTCACTGCCGGTTTGGCTTAGCCAAGATGGTGGCACCAACACCCAAGAGCCGATCGCCTCAGGTAAGGACACCGCTGGATGCCTGAACAGGCAAGTGCCCTACAAGGCAGCAGCTACAGTATTTGTAGGAGAGGCTTTAGAACCACTTTAAGGCTAGGTCCACACTGCTGTTATTTTTTAACCGACTGTCAGTGCAATTATGTAGTGCTACTTGGATGCAACTTTGATAAGGTCTGTATATTCTATGGGGCCAAAATTGCACTAGAATCACACCAAATTAGTACAGGAGTTGCAGTGATGTGAATGGACGCCATTGAAAACAATGCGATTTTCCTTGTCATGTGATTCTGTGCGACTCAAATTACATCTGAAATCACACTAGTGTGAATCAGGCCTAAGAGAGTCCATTTATATCTTTGCAGTGCATTAACGCATGTTATGTCACACTCTTATGTGTGCAGCATTGAAGCAGCCCATTGAAATGAATGGGCTGTCAACACATCAAAAATGGTGCATACAGCATTTTTAGAAGTGTACTGAAATGCACTGGGTGCATTGTCCACAGCATATGTTCATCAAAAAATACATTGAAGTTCCATTCAGAATTAGTTCAGTGCCATTTAGTTTGCTGCTGTACATTGGGGCTAACATGCGGGTTGACTTGTGCATCACTTTGTATACAGGGTTAAAACTGTTTTCAGGTTTTTGGTGTTTTTATAACCTTTTTTTTATTTATTTTTTTAAATCTTTACTTCCTCTTTGGAGACTCAACACGAATTAAGAGGAAGAGGATCTCTCTCCAATGTGCGGGGACAATCCCCCACAGTAACAATTATCCCTATTTCAAGATTTTCTCTCTATTCTTGTTCTGGTGGCAACTCAAAATTTTGGACTGACCCTCACTTTCATTTTACGTGACACTGGTGATCAGGACAGTTTAAGATAGTGAATCTCCCTAATGGGGACACAGCAACAAAAAAACTGAGAGGGGTTCTAATCCCTCTACACCAGGGGTTCCCAACTGCTGACCTTCAGAACCCTCTGATGTGGCTCGCCACCTCCTGCTCTGGACCCACAATCCTTCCCAGAGCATCAGTGATGTGAATGAAGCTGGCGCTAGAGGAAGCACGGCTGCGGAGGGAGCAGAGCCGCATAAACCGATGCTCCATGTATAGCGCCAGCTCCTGTTACAGGAGAAGTTATACCAATTGCAAATGGATTTATTTCCGTTTACACCCACCTACCTCCAATCCAAACCGCAAAAAACCAAAAAACCAAAAAAAAAAACAGAAGAGGATCTGTCCCCTTCTGTCTGGGCAGATCGGATCGGAGGGCCCATAGAGTAGAGTTGGCTGTGTCTGCTCTGCATACGCAAAGCAGACACAGACCTGTCATCCGCCTACTCCGATTATTGTGGCACGCGACCGGTTACCAAGCTGCTTAATTGGTTCTCGCTCTTCAAAAGGTTGGGCACCACTGCTCTACGCTTTATTAAAAAAAAAAACTAAAAACTAAAAAATAACAAACACTTTGCCTTTAGTTATAATTTAAGCTTAGTTGCGGGTTTACATTAATGACTTTTTCTTTCCCTAGATGGAATTTGTAATTGTACAAACTGATTTATTTTTTCTCCAGCTGCGCTCCTTCCAGCCATATTTTACATTCGGTTTATAAAACATTAAGCCTTGAATGTCACAGGCCAAGACTGTACACTGCTCTGCTGGGTGTATATGAAGCCCCTCTCTAATAATTCAACAAAATGCGCAGCATTAAGGAAATATTTACTTAGCAATTAATATGAGAAAAACAGCATATTGATTGCAGAATTGGAGAGAAAAACTTCACACAGAGTAATTTTTCAGCTTCCAGCTTTGTAAATCATGCAGTATAGTTAAAGGGCACGTCCAGTCAATCAGTTAAATGCACACCTGAAAGGAAATTTTTTTCTATGCTGAAAGGTTTGTAAAGTAAAGAGATCTATTTATCTCTTTGCTGTATGGCTGCAAAGCAACGCCTTTTCTGAAGTCTGCAGAACTGGTGCCACTTCCCCGCCTCTTCATTCTATAATTGAACATCAACACAGAGATGACACTTAAGGCCCCATGCACACGAGACGCCGGTGCAAACTCTGCTGAAAACATGTTTTTAAAAGCTGAAACCGGCGTTTAGAAATGCCCGTTTTGCCGCGTTTGTATGCCGCGTTTGCATGCCATGTTTCGCCGCGTTTTACCGCGTTTGCGTCTAGAAGCGTCTGCAGAGCAGAGAATGACATTTTGCGACCAACTTTGGGGCCCCGTATCTCTAGTCTGCTAACACAGTGGAACTAGCACTACAACATATCCAAATTTGGGGTTCCTAGCACCAAGTGGCCCCGAGATAGGGGGCCCCAAAGTCGGGTCGCAAAATGTCAAGCACTTCTGCAGCAGAGAATGACATTTTGTGACCCGACTTTGGGGCCATTTGGTGCTAGGAACCCCAAATTTGCATATGTTTATAGTGTTAGTTCCACTGTGTGTGCACACCAAATGGGGTTCCTAGCACCAAGTGGCCCCAAGATATGGGGTCCCAAAATCGGATCATAAAATGTTCCTTTAAAAACACTTAGACACAAACGTGGCTAAGCGTGGGAACCGGCGTTTAGCCGGGTTTGGCGTCTGGAACGTGGAAAACTTTTGCGTCTGAACCCATTATTTTGCTTCTGAAAAAACGAGGTTAAAACGCAACTGCCTAAAAACGCCAAAAAACTAGACTGTGTACATGGACACATAGGAGAACATTGAATGAGTTCAGGGACAGTTGAAAAAAGTGTCCAACTGCCTCTGAACGCGCAGTTAACAGCGTCTCGTGTGCATGAGGCCTAAGAGATGTAAAGGAATTTTTTTTTTTTTGCACATTCATACTTACCCAGGTGTATGCATCTGTCCCCCGGCACCTCTGCACTGAGAACCGAGCGATCAAATATCGCCGATTGCTCGGTGTTCACAGCTCCTTGAGCAGAGAGCTATAGACTGTCAGTCACAGCTCTCTGCTCTACTCACCTCCTCATTGGATCGCTGGGCTGTGGAGCGGCTCGCTGAGAGGCTGAGCGGGGTGTCAGTCCAGGCACTTGGCGGATCCAGACTCCGTGGTCGGGATGACACGGTACCTGGACTGACATTGGTGACGTCAGCAGAGACTTCGGCCCGCTCTCTGCTGAAAACGGGTCACAGGAGTGCAAAACAGACTGCACTTCCGTGATCCATAGGAGAAGTACAGCCAAACGAACTATGGCTATACTTTTCCTTTAAGGCCCATACACACGATCAGAAAATCGTACGAAAAATACCGCTTCCAAAGCGATCATACGACAAACTGATCTTCACACAGCTTTCTTCCGTAATAATAAGACAGGACAAACACGCAACTTTTTCCCGTACAATACCATATCGTAGGATTTTTGTTTAATCAGTACAGTTTTCGTCTGAAAATATAATACAAATATACACTACAGCACATGACATCACTTCTGAATTTTTATTCTATCATATGATAAATTTTCGTACCTTAGTACCTTCTTTTTTGATATGAGACTGGCATGCAACAAAAAAAAACAAAAAAAAACAGACGATCATTTGTCCACTAATCTCATTGTGTGTACCAGGCTTTACTCAGAGTTCTCTCCTTTAGCCTTCCAGAGACTGTCAGGCTGCATTCACACAAACGGTCGTCATGCTTGCAGTGCCATTATTAGTTAATAGCTACCCAAAATGCAGTTAACAGATGCGCAGCAAAAGGTGCTACAAATGCACCAAAATGTGTCGCAAAACGTGCGAATCTCAACACCCGAAAATAGTTTGGGATCTTCTTTGGCGCGTTTTTCAAGTGAATGGTCTACAGTATGCATGACTCATGGAAACGTGTGAAAAACACAGACAGAAAGGCACGTTGAGGTGCATTTTTTACATGCCTCAGCTGCCTGTCAAAACCGGGCAATGGCCACTGGGTGACCCCATATACACTATTGTAGCGATGATATAGTGCTTCGCAGTGCTGCAAAAGCAGTACGGCATGTTGTGTTTAGCAAACGATTTTGCCTGTCAATGCACCCTATAGAACTGAATGGGGGAATCAGTGTGAAAGCCGTCTTAAAATAAATGTGCGGAAGGTGACAATTGCCTCCTGATGGCCCACTAACAGTGGGCCAGACACTGTTGACAAAGCAATCCACCACAGATCATGAGCCTGATACCTAGTTTTGTTGCATTGCCCTGTTGTCTTTGAAAAGCTGGAAGCCAAATCATGTGTAAGTCCTATATTGGAGGGTGTCATTGCTTACACTGGCTTTTTGAGGTTCTCTTCCACAGGTGAAAGTGTTCTGGCCTGACATTGGCCAATAAAACCTATGCTCTGTATTAGAACTAAGCTTAGGCATGTTTGGATCCTAGTTCAAACCAACCTCACCCCACCAGGAAGCTGTCATTGCACAAAGCCAATCATAAGCAGCCAAAGCAGTCTCTGCCCCTCAGCTACACATATATGCGGTCCTTGTATAAGTGTATAAGTGCAGTTGCGGGAAGGGGAATGCCTTGGCTGCTTAAGAGTGGCTTTGTGCAGTGAAAGCTTTCTGGTGGAATAGCACAGATGAGTTCGGACCTATGAGGTTCTCACACACTTGTAGGCTCCCCGTAGCTGCAAAGAATGGCCCAACCTCCAGTTATTGGCCTACAGAAACAATAGTCACCCAGGGGCTGGGTTGTTTAGCCAGTTCCTGGCCTAGGTGCCCAACACAGACCTCCATGTTTGCCACACTTACAAGAACAGTGGGTCTGGGACCTCATTCCTTGCATCCTCCTGACCTGTATTCTTGAAAACGCCTCTGGACACCTGGAGCACACTGTCTTGCGGGGCTCTGCATATTACATGGCTCAAGGTACGGCTCTGAGGATCATCCTGAGGCCCATGTGACTTGGGGGCGCAGGCCGCCTGGTGTGTGACACTACTTGAGGAGTTTCTAAACTACCACCAAGAGGGTGAGCTTCATTCCAATTAGCCGCCACCAGCTCCTAGACCGATCAGGTTTGCAATTATCTCATATGGGCACACTTTCCTGGGTATTGCCTTTGCATTACTACACCTTTAGTCCTGCACATTAACTCCTACTCGCTTTTACCTTGCTGGTTACAGCCCTGTACCGAGCACCTTTTGCTCCACATGCCTAAGACTTCTCACTTGCCAAATCTTGTTACACAGAGGCCAAGTTTTGCTGGTAACGTCTTTACTTGAAGTATAAAATTAGTCCACAGCAATGGGAATATCACACAGTTTAAAAACATGGTTTGAGGCAGCCTCTAAACCAGCCTCATATTTTTTGCCCCAGAGGAACCCTTGAAATAAGGTCTTGGGGAACCCCTGCTAAAATCAATTCATTGGCGATCTGTGGGAAAAATGCTCCTTACATTGGTGGCCAGTGGTAAGAATGCCTCACTTACAGTGGTGGTCAAAATGCCACTCTTATAGACAGCAAAAAAGATATTTGGTGTCATGAAACTCACTCTGCCAAGTGGCATTGAACGGTTGGACCCGGAACTAGGCAGGCGCCATTAAATGGAAGGTTAATCAGCTACAGCTCAAGGAAGCCGCTGGCAACCTCTGAAGGAACCCTAGGGTTTCATGGAACCCTTGTTGAGAATGACTACTCCAAACATTCCATAGAGTTGGCAAACAGTCCCATACAAAAGTGTTTCTGTTGAAACTGTCCAGTGAGGTGGAAGGAGGGGGCACTTCAGCACTCATGATTATAAATAAAAGTTCTGTAGCTTCCTTTCGATTTTCCCATTCCAGGGTTGGAGCCATTAACTCTGATCTACGCGTCTTCCCCTAAAGGGGAGGACACACACAAACCTTCTTGGGTTCTCTCCAGCTGCACTGCATTCAAAAAAAGCCCCACCAGTTCCTTTAGTACTAAGGAAGCGTCTCTCTCTGTTTACACAGCAAAGAGCACTAAGCCCCCTCTACACGCTGCCCCAAACTGGAGGCACTTATTTATTTGCTATAATATTTAGTAGTATATTTCAGTTTACCACAGTCAAAGGAGTAAAAAGCAGAATTTGGATTGGCTACTATGAGAAGAGATACAACATTATAATGGTATTGAATGGCCTTGAGCATTACCCACAATGAGTGGACTGCGGCCTGCCTTGTTTGACATCTGCACGTTTTTTTAAGGCCACGATTCCTCGTTCCCCACCTTTCCCTCCCTGCAGATGTCCATTTACATACTGTTAAATAGTAAAATATATGCAATGCTAAATGATATCATATATTTAGCTCTGATTATTCAGAAATGCAAATGTGGCAAAAAGGAAACACAAAATAACATCTGTTCTGCCAGTTAATGAGTTACAGCAATCAAACCTCAATTATTGTTGTTCCACTACTAAGACTGATCATATAAAAAAAGGAAAAAAAGACTTGAGAATTTGAATGTGTGCAATACTTTTAAAGGGGATCTGTCATGTTTTCTGTTTTTTTGTTGCAGTAATAAGCTTGAAGTTAATATGATGAGCGTCCCAAAAGCTCATGACCTAATGTGGAAGGAGTGACCACACAGACACGGTACTTTATCACCGCACTAAGCCACTCTTCCAGAAGTTCAGTGCTGAAAATGGCGCATGTTGTGTTATACGGTTTTCATGCACTCTTTGAAAACAGTTGGCAATCCCTGTGGTCGAGTTGAAAATGACGAAAGTGAAGACGTGTGGTCATCAAATATTTGTCTTGGAAGGGCCTGACTCCACCAGGCATCTGTGAGGATATACTTGCAATGTTGGGGGAGGATGCCCCATCCTACAGCACTGTTAAGAAGTGGGCAGCAGATTTCAAGTGAGACAGCCTTGAAGATGAACCCCACCCTGGCAGACCTGCACATGTGACCACAACAGAAAACAATTACCGTGTCCATGATGAGCTAATGGCAGATCCCTGAGTTGACATCCAGACAATTGCTAAGATAACAGGCATATACAAAAAACACTGTTTAGGAGAGACCCAGTGAAACATTTTGTTCCAGGTTTGTGACTGTGGATGAAACCTGGGTCCACCACTTTCAACCTGAGAACAAATCTCAATCGAAACAGCAGATGCACACCTCCTTTGCTACCTGAAAAATGGGCCGCAGTGTTCCACCAGCGGGCAAAGTGATGGTGATGGTGATCTTCAAAGGGATCCGATCATTGGATCACCATTGGACTACATGTGTGGACTTTGGAGGAGAGTATGTAGAAAAAGATTACATCAGACACTTTCTACGTCAGGCCCAAAAACTTTTGAGACACCCCTGAAAAACAACCCCCCACCATAATCATTGAGACATCGATGAGTGAGTTTGGGGTGGAGGAACTTGACTGGCCTACACAGAGTCCTGACCTCAAATAAGAGCCGAGACTGCAAGCCAGGCTTTTTCGTCCACATCAGTGCCTAACCTCACTGTGGAACCCCCTAATTTCCACAGTGAGTATAACAAGCATGCTATGCTGCATATACAGACTGATTTTACTGCTGTGGGTTTAGTAACACGAACTCATTTTCTAGCCAAAAATGTAGATTTTTGATGTGTGGGAAAAATTGAAAAATTTCTTAAGAAGGGAAGTGGTTAAATGTCGATATTTTTGATCACAATCAGCATATCTAGCACTAGCATGCTTTAGCGCAACAGAAATGACTCCACTGTGGCCACCAGGGAAGATCTAGCAAGCTTGCATGACTTGTTTTGCTGAAATCTATAATAATGTTGTGAGAGAAGCACTGGGGCACAGGTGGAAAGTAGTTACGGTTCTCCCAGGTTTCTCCAATACATTAAAAAAAAAAACTCTGGGGAAAGCCAGTTTGGCTGAGAGGATGTCTTTTGCAGTGTAAAGCTGGGATTACAGTCTGAGTGGAGGAAAAAGTAATTGAGAGAGACTTTCCATTCTGAGGCCCAGGGTTTGAGATGGACAATTGTGCTCTAACGAGATAACCACAGCAGTTTCCCAATTAGGCCTAACTAGATTGTAACTTACAACCTAGTTAGGCCTAATTAGGAAACTGCTGTGGTTGTCTCGTTAGAGCACAACTGTCCATCCCAAACCCAGGGCTGGGGGGGGGGAATCAAGCTATACTATACAGAAAGAATTTGATGGCAGCCCTGTGAGATTGTTATTGGAATTTATATCGTTGACCATTTACGCATCACTTTACATACTGTATTTTCGCATCAGTCCCTGACCTCAAGGAGCTTACAATCTAAGGTCCCTATCTCATACATATTAGGGCCAGGGCCATCTTTAATATTGATTGGACCCTGGGCAAAAATTTTCTTGGCCCCCCCCTCCCGTGCAATTTAACTCTCCACCTGCTCTGAGACATACAATAAAGAGCAGCTAGACTTAAAATCAGTTTACTGTATCAGATCAGGCAATTGCGATTGGTTGCCAGCAGTTACAGCATATCATTACTGCTTACGGACTGGTTGCTAGAGGTTACAGCTCACATTACGGCTCACCGATTAGTTGCTAAAGGTTACAGCACATCATCTCCTCACTGCAGGGGAGCATGATATACATATGAATGCAGCCTTCATATACATATCAAAGCTGCAGGCCGCAGCTATTTACATATGAATGCTGGTTATTTACATGTAAACACAGGGTCTGCAGGCGAGTCATCTGTACACATAGGGCAGAGCTGAGCAGCATTAGTACCAGCACTTCACACTGAGATATTGGGACACAGCACAGGACTAAAACTTCAAGGGACAAGGGAATTTAAACTGAGATAGTTGGCAAGTAAGAGGCAGCTGCTTTGGGCCCCACAACAATGACAGGGCCCAGGGCAGCTGCCCTTTTTGCCCTGCCTTAAAGACGGCCCTGATTAGGGCCAATTCAGGCAGGAACCAGGTAATCTACCGTCATGTCTTTGGAGTGTGGGAGGAAACCAGAGTATTCAGAGGAAACTCATGTAAACACAGCAAGTACATGCAAATTCCATGCTGAATGTCCTGACCAGGATTCAAACCAAGGACATCAAGGTCTACTTCCCTGTCAGGGAGGAACTGTGTTTAAGAAACTTGGATATCTCCAACTCCAACTAATTTTTAGGGTGATAAAGGAGTATAAAGGACAAGTTCACCTTTGGGAACATGTTACCTGTTCCAGCCATTTTTAGGGTGGAACAGGTAACATGTTCCTGCTTCTGCAGCCTCTCCCCAATCCCTTTCTAATTGTGACAGCAAACCGGGGATCTTCTCCCAATGTCACAATTTGAAAAGAACACAGCCTTGCGGGGCTCTGCACACGCGGCTTCGACATCCATCCATTGTGAATGAACGACCTACAAGTACCGACAGCGTTTGCAGCTGATGGCTTGTAGTTCTTAATGAACTACTACAGCACTGATGAGCGCTCTAGGTAGTTAATTGATGCTTCCTGTCATTTACTAACTACCTGCCCATACAAGGTACAGGGAGACAGATACACAGATAGTCTGCTGATTGTGGGTGCAATGCTTAAGGCCTCTTTCACACGGGGATCCGTATGTCCGTTTTTCATCCTTCCGTTTTCGGATGAAAAACGGACATACATTCATCCCTATGGAGCGTCGGATGTCAGCGGTGACATGTCCGCTGACATCCGACCCCGCTCCGATCCGAAAAGTGTAACGGAGGAAAAACCTACTTTTCCCTCCGTTTTCGGATCGGATCGGATGACGACGGACACTACGGACCGTCATCATCCGATCCCCCCATAGGGGAGAGCGGCGCTCTGACAGGTCCGTCGCTGCACAGTGTGCAGCGATGCACCTGTCATCTTCCTGCTCAGCGGGGATCGGCGGAGCTATCCCCGCTGAGCAAGCGGATGTTCACGGGGCGGATCATCACTGATCTGCCCCGTGTGAAAGAGGCCTTACAGGTACTTAAAAAAATGCACTTTTTTACGTGCAAAAAAGATGTGCGTTTATTTTTATTTTTTTTTAGAAAGGTGAACTTATTCTTCAAACCTTTTTTCAGTTTTTATTGCTCTCCGTGGCCCCGTTGGGCAGATTTCTCTTCACTTCCTGTCCAGGAGACAATGTTGAGGGTGAAGGGAAAGACAAGAAACCCCGTCAGCTTATTATTGTTTTCAAAAAGACCTTAAAACAAAGACCTGTTTGTCCAGAGCAGGGATCTCCAAACTATGGCCCGTGGGCCAGTCCTAGCCCGCTGCATGATTTTATGCAACCCCCTGTAAGATGATCTCTTATGGGGACTTTTATCTGCAATTTCTTTGCTTTGTTTTAGCCCTGGTTCACACTGACAGCCAGGGCCGGACTTATCATTGGGCTTGAGTGGGCTGAAGCCCATGGGCCCCGCCTAATAGGGGGCCCCGCGGGCAGGGCCGGATCCACGGCAAACTCCCTACCGCTAGCCAGCCATTTCGCCGGCACCGCTGCTTATTATTTAACGCAGACCGATCGGGCTTGTGTACTCTCACTTCCTGGTAGCGGTGGAACGCAAGATAGGGCCTCCCATGTCTTGCATCATTTCCGGCTGATTACATCACGTCCGCCCTATCGTGCGTTCCACCGCTACCAGGAAGTGAGAGTACACAAGCCTGATCGGTCCCCGTGAAATAAGCAGCGGTGCCGACAAAACGGGCTGGCTAGCAGGCGGGAGTTTGCCGCCCCCCCCCTGAATGTTAGAAATCATAGGGCCCCCGTACATCCTACCTGACGGGGCCCCCTTCGACCCGGTGGCAGGCGACATGACAAGTGACACCCTGCATTGCTGGCAAGTGACACCCTGCATCCGCTGACAAGTGACACCCTGCATCCGCTGACAAGTGACACCCTGCATCTGCTGACAAGTGACGTGGCAAGTGACACCCTGCATCCGCTGACAAGTGACGTGGCAAGTGACACCCTGCATCCGCTGACAAGTGACGTGGCAAGTGACACCCTGCATCCGCTGACAAGTGACACCCTGCATCCGCTGACAAGTGACACCCTGCATCTGCTGACAAGTGACACCCTGCATCTGCTGACAAGTGACGTGGCAAGTGACACCCTGCATCCGCTGACAAGTGACACCCTGCATCCGCTGACAAGTGACGTGGCAAGTGACACCCTGCATCCGCTGACAAGTGACACCCTGCATCCGCTGACAAGTGACGTGGCAAGTGACACCCTGCATCCGCTGATAAGTGACATGACAAGTGACACCCTGCATCCCCTGGCAAGTGACACCCTGCATCCGCTGGCAAGTGACACCCTGCATCCGCTGGCAAATGACACCCTGCATCCCCTGGCAAGTGACACCCTGCATCCGCTGGCAAGTGACACCCTGCATCCGCTGGCAAGTGACACCCTGCATCCGCTGGCAAGTGACACCCTGCATCCGCTGGCAAGTGACATGGCAAGTGACACCCTGCATCCCCTGGCAAGTGACACCCTGCATCCCCTGGCAAGTGACACCCTGCATCCCCTGGCAAGTGACACCCTGCATCCCCTGGCAAGTGACACCCTGCATCCGCTGACAAGTGACACCCTGCATCCCCTGGCAAGTGACACCCTGCATCCCCTGGCAAGTGACACCCTGCATCCCCTGGCAAGTGACACCCTGCATCCCCTGGCAAGTGACACCCTGCATCCCCTGGCAAGTGACACCCTGCATCCGCTGACAAGTGACGTGGCAAGTGACACCCTGCATCCGCTGACAAGTGACACCCTGCATCCGCTGACAAGTGACGTGGCAAGTGACACCCTGCATCTGCTGACAAGTGACACCCTGCATCCACTGACAAGTGACATGGCAAGTGACACCCTGCATCCGCTGACAAGTGACGTGGAGAGTGACAATCCGCATCTGAAGACAGGTGACGCTGGCAAATGACACGCTCAGGCTCTGACTGATTCTGCTTATGGTGAGTTGAACTATTGTATTTTATATAACAATGTAATAATAGAAATTTTGCACTTCAATCATTTTTTTTGCGATACAGCACTGCGTCGATTTAACTGACAATAGCGCAGTTGTGTGATGCTGTACCCAAACACTCGGCTACTCTCGGCTCCGCTCGGGACTGCGAGAGGACCCGAGAGCTGCCGAGATACATAGGACTCTGTATCTCGGCGGCGCCATTTTTAAACTTCAAGACTGCAATGACAAGGCTGCAAATGACACTGGGGCAAGGCTGCAAATGACAAGGCTACACTGACAAGGCTGCAATGACACTGAACAAGGCTACAGATGGATGGACAAGGCTGCAGATGGACGCTGTGCGAGGCTGCATTGATGGGCATTTAAATGTAAGTTTTTTCGTTAAACTTCCCTCCTAAAAGTTTTTTTCCTTAAAATTCCCTCCTAAACTTGGGGTGCTTGTTATACGCCGACGCATGTTATACGCTGATAAATACGGTAATGTATAGAAGGTAGGGCCCAAAAGCGACTCAAGCCCAGGGGCCCCCACCACCCTAAGTCCTGCCCTGCTGACAGCGGGAATTAAATTGTGCGAGTTCAGCTGAACTTGCACAATTTCATTCCTGCATGTCAGTCCCGACTTCAAGGGCGATTTCAGAGACATCTGTGCGGGCTGCTGCACAGATGTCAATGGAAATCGCACCCGAAGTTGCCAAAAGTAGTACAGAACCTACTTTTGGGAATCAGTGCAGCGCCGCACTGATTCAGACTGTGCCATTGCTGGCAATTCATGCTGATTTGGCATGCGATTATTTGACATGTCAAATCGCTCCAATGTGAACCAGGGCTCAATGAAGTTTTTTCTCTGCAGTTTAAAATCATATCACTGATTAAAAACAAAATCAATGCAGAACACATTCATTTCATTTTTTTTTTTTTTTGTTAGTTTATAAAAACAGATTTTTTTTTCAGCAGAAGAATATTTGTAAAATGTACAGTGTGGCCCTTGTACTGAAAAGTTTGAGTTAAAGCCGGGTAACTGGTTTCACATAATTTTGACCACTTGTTGTGACAACTCTCGTTGGCGTTCCCATGAAAACTTCCGGAAGGCCAGTTGTGCAGTTTGAGGAAGTGGTGTGCGGCCTCACATTCTGAAAGGGAAGTAAGAACCTAACTTCTAATAAAAACATAAAAAAAAAAAAAAATAGAAACAAAATACTTCATCAGTAAGCGATTATAAAAAATGTTGTGTCTCTCTTTGCAGAGTTATACAATGGTTGTGCTCTACCAGGCCCAGACTGGGACAAAAAATAGGCCTGGGCATTTTAGACTGAGCAGCCAATTTTTCCAGGGACCGGGGAGGTAGGCATTCACGGGGCCAGCTGGTGACAGGATATTCATGGAGTCATTCCTCCACACTGTAATGTAATGGGACACTGTGATATAAAGAGGACTGCACTGTAATGATTACAGTGCAGTCCCCTTTATATCACAGTGCCCCTTTACATTACAGTGCCCCTAGCAATCACTGCTCCCCATCACAGTGCCCCGTGCCTCTTGCAGTCATGCCCTCTCCCCTTTTCTCTCTAATCACAGTTCCCCCTTTTACGCTCTGCCTCCCCTGCACAGTCCTACCTTTGGCAGAGCAGTGGAAGGATTCAGCCAGTGTCTCCTCTCCAGGGAGGAGCTGAAGATCTGGATGAAATGAATGCTCAGGTGATTACCCGCTTGTTAATATGAAAAGACTCCCGCTCTCTATGCAGATCTCCAGCTCCTCCCGCCCCCTACTCTGCTGATAGGATGACATTGTTGGCTGGGCAGGAGAGCCAGGAGAGGAGACACAGACATGTCCACATAGCGGGAGAGGAGCGGTGACCACAGTCTGTGTTAGCCCTGTCTGGACTGTAGTCGGCGCTTACCTCCCGCTGTGCAGCCTGGTCATCAACAGGCCACTCTTGTTAGGACATGCGGCCCTATGGCCAGTCTGGGCCTGTGCTTTACTGCTCCTTCTCACAGTGCAAGTTTGAGTCAAATGACCCATTGATAGCGATAATGTAAAAAGCTGGCCTTACACCTGGTAATTTTCAATCGCATTCAGGGCCGGTGCTATCACTAGGCAAACTAGGCAGCCGCCTAGGGCGCCCGGCCACTGGTGTTCCTACTCTCTTCTATCTGCAGCAAGCAGCTAAGTCTCAGCATCAGCAGGCAGCCGCCGCTCCGTTCCCACATAGTGTCAGAGGTGCACCGGCGGCGGAGGACTGTGTCTGTGTCCTGACTCCCAAATGAATGGAAGCAAGCAAACATTCATTGATGGGCGCTGGTGAGGCTGCATTTAATGGGCGCTGGTGAGGCTGCATTTGATGGGCGCTGGAGAGGCTGCATTTGATGGGCACTGGAGAGGCTGCATTTGATGGGAGCTGGTGAGGCTGCATTTGATGGGCGCTGGAGAGGCTGCATTTGATGGGCGCTGGTGAGGCTGCATTTGATGGGCGCTGGTGAGGCTGCATTTGATGGGCGCTGGTGAGGCTGCATTTGATGGGCGCTGGTGAGGCTGAATTTGATGGGCGCTGGTGAGGCTGAATTTGATGGGCGCTGGTGAGGCTGCATTTGATGGGCGCTGGTGAGGCTGAATTTGATGGGCACTTCATTAAAAAGGTGGGATATACATGGGCAGAGGACTGGAGGTGGATTCAGGGGCGGAGCTAAGGGGGGGCAGCAAAATGAGGTTTCGTCTAGGGTGTCAAAAATCCTTGCACCAGCCCTGGACACATTCAACCACTTTCTATCCACTGGAAATCTCAAATATGATTGCAACGCAAGTAATCACCAAAAACAAAAGTATTCTTCCACCTATGAGTTCGGATTGAATTGGATTGAATATGAAGTCGAAATTGGGCAATAATTTGACAGCTTCAATACAATTTATTTAACAAGTTCTAGACACTGGGTGTGCTACACATGACCCCCACCATTTTTTTAAAATACCAAAGTACACAAGAAATTTGTAGTATGCCTTGCCCAGTTGCCCTTCTGTCACTCGCCCCTTAAACTTGCCTGCATTTCCTGAGTGTCAAAAAAATAAAAGCTGTATAAATAAAACAGCTGTGGAAGCTCCTTACTTTCAATAAACAGACTACCTGACACAATGTTTATTATTGCTGTTCAGAGAAAAATTACAAAAAGTAACATTGTTACTTTTGGATTTTCTCTGTTCATCTTCAGATCGACATGGGGATCGGGGATGAGCTCCAATCGGCATATGAGGTCAATTAAATCAAATTAATTAAAAATTGAATACATCTGTGTTTCTATTTACCCCTATTAATCCTTAATTTGCCCTAATCAGCCCTAATTAACTCCTTCCCATTCTCCTCAAAGCTATTATTTTACTGCAGATTTTTTTGTTTGTTTCAATTTTTTAATCATTTAGGCTGGGTTCACATTTATGCGAATTGGATGCGGGTTTCCCCGCATTTTTCTTTTGTTTATGGACACATCAGAATAGTACCTGATACAGATCAATACAACAGACAAAAATTCATATAGGTGGGACAGAACAGGGGGTGCAGTTCTTGAAGGTGCCAGCTTTAGATATGTCATCTTGGCCCGGAGTTCATTACTAAGTGAGCCACCGTCCTGCAACAAGCATCCTCATACTCAACTTTTCACTGGCTCCATGCTTGGTCCAGGTCAATTATCACTGTAGTTAAACTAAACCCAGGACCCTGCATTCACTATATCTGGTCTCCCACAGTACACAGAACATGGAAATGCAATTATTTTAGTAAATATAAACCTTTTCTCATCAGCAGTATATAGCAGTCTTATGACTTCTATCAGTGTCTGGTTAAAGCTTGTAAGAGGAGTTTTCATTCTACTCTGACTGTCCTATGAGGATGGGAGACCCCTGACCCTCTGTCTGGACAGTGCTGATTGGCCCTGCGCTGATCACATGCCCCCTCCAAAGAAAAAAAAAATCACTCTAGCAATACAAACCAAACTGAGCATGTGCGGAGTGCCTCCAAAGGCTCTGTACTATCAGGAGATGGATTGGGGACTGTGGAAGAAGGGGAGGATCAGAGAAGACAGGATCAAACAGCCTTTTTACACAATGCAGAGAATTAACCCCTTAGGTTCCACAGTGAGTATAACAAGCATGCTTTACTGCATATACTGACTGATTTTACTGGTGTGGGTTTTTTTTAACACAGAAAATGTTTATTGAATATGTTATAGTTTACAATTGACTGCAGTAACATATCATTGTACAAGAAGCATCTACAGATAATTACCACGATTCAAGAAAATACATAGTTCAATGTAGGGTTATAGCTGGGCACATGACTTAGCACTTATTACATTTGGTAGTAAATTTTATACTATATAGGATAAAACCTTTTCTCGCCTACTTTGTATATTGTGTCTGTTTTTTCCCTTTATATTTGTCATTGCATAAGATAAGTCTGATCTCCGTGAAACTCTTCCTAATTGAAAAATGTTGCGTTATTAAGGGGAGAGGGGGGGGGGGGGGAAGCCAGGGAGACATAGAAGACCTGAGGATCGGGGAAGAGTATGAGGAAAATCACCGAGAGGGACAGGGGGAGATGCATGAGAAGTAGTGGAGGGACAGAAGAAAGAAGATGGCTGGAGGGGGAGCAAAGGAGGTGCCCAAGGGGTGATCCCCCGCAACATAGGGATAAAAAAGTAAAAATAAAAAAAGGGGGGGGGGGACTGGAGAGACAGAGAAGGGGCGACACAGGAGACAGTCAGGGCGGAGATTCGGGGAGGCTCGCCCATTTCCAACCATGCCACCATAAATGCGCCCTAGTGCCTTTAAATTCAAGGAGTAGGATCCCCACACACCACCCTCGACCAATCTGTCCCCCAAATCCCACATCCCCTGTACATCACACCACCAGGTGCCGGTCTGCGACCCAGGCCGCCCATATTTTGTCGAACTTCTTGGGACAGTTTCTACCCATGTAGATAAGCTTGTATATTGGTAGTACTGCGTTTATCTGTGCCCTCCACGCCTCAACGGTGGGGGGGTCAGATTGCTTCCAGCGTTGCAGAATTTCCTTCCTAGCATAATAGGCTGCGTAGAACACAAAAAGTTTGGTATGTTTGCCTGCTGTCAAGTTATCCGTAATACCCAGGAGGAATACCATTGGGTCAACCTGTAGTTGTAACCCCGCCACACCATTAACATCGGACACTACTTCCCGCCAGTAGGCCTGGAGGGTCGGGCATTCCCACACTACGTGAAAGAAAGTCCCCACCGACTGTCTGCATTTGGTGCACCTGTCGTCAAGCCCCGGATAAATTCTAGACAATTTTTGTGGAGTATAATACACTCTATGAAGGAACTTCAGTTGGACAAATCTGTCCCTTGCTGAAATCATAAAAGGTATGCATTGCTGCAGACCCTCTGACCAGTCTTCCTCGGTCAAAGCCGGAATATCCATTTGCCATTTGTGAAATAGGGGGAGCATTTTGGAAGTGTCTTTACACGTAAGTCTAAGATATATGGAAGATAACGTTCGATCTAGTTGATCGGTCATTAGGAGGGATTCCACCGAATGGGTAGACAGCTCTATCCCATGTGGGAATTGCGCTTTAAGCGCGTGTTTAAGTTGAAGGAAGCGAAAAAACATCCATGGGGGTAGATTATGTCTAGTTTTAAGTTCCGTGAAGGAGACAATATGTCCCTCCCTGAATATATGTTTCAATGTTCGGATCTCGTACCTAGCCCAGACCTGAGGGTCTGGAACAGATTGGAGGTGCGGCATTGTTGGATTACCCCACAGTGGGGTATGTGGTGATATAGTCCCGTCACGGGCAAGATGTGAGGAGACCTGCTGCCATACCTTAACTGTCGTTTTCATGGGTGTGGTGACCTGTGGGCTGTATTTCGGGCCTCTATAGACCAAGTTACTGAGTTCCGAGTAGGAGCCTAAGATTGCTGCCTCCAGGTTAACCGCTGGGTTATTTTTGTCCTGGGCGAACCACCAACGGACGGTGACAAGTATCGCCGCCCAGTAGTATTTTTTAAAATTTGGCAGAGAGAGGCCTCCCTCTGTGAGTGACAGTTGCAGCGTGTGTTTGGCTACTCTGGGAGTGGCCCCAGCCCATATAAAAGAGGTGATAGCTTGGTCTAACTTGAGGAAGAATGAGTTTGGAATAGGAACTGGGGTGTGGCGAAAAGCGTATAAAAATTTTGGGAGGAAGGACATCTTAAGCAGGTTTATTCTCCCTACCAGAGTTAACGGTAGTGTTTTCCACACCGTGCAACGCTGGATGAGTTGGTTCAGGATAGGATAGACATTGTCAACCAGATAGTTTTGTGGGTCGGATTGAATCTGTATACCTAGGTATTTAAATTTGGTCACTTTTTTAAGGGGGAGATGGGGGTCTGTCAATTTTGGGGCGTCAGTCAAGGGGAATAGGAGAGACTTCTCCCAATTCACCCTAATTCCCGAGAATGTTCCGAATCTGTCAATAATGGATAAGGCCGCTCTAAGTGATTGTTGAGAGTCGCGAAGATATAGCAGCATATCGTCCGCACAGAGGGAGACCTTTTCAACAAGGGGCGGGAATGAAATGCCCCCCACCTCAGGGGACCTTCTAAGAGATTCTGCCAGCGGCTCGATCGCAAGAGCAAACAAGGCCGGCGACAGCGGACAGCCCTGCCTGGTGCCTCGGTGGAGGGGAATAGAAGGCGACAGAATCCCGCCAGTTCGTATCCTAGCTGAAGGGCCGGTGTACAGCAGCTGGATCCAACGTATGAATCTGGGTCCCATCCCAAACTTATGGAGGACCAGCCATAGGTATTCCCACTCCACCGAGTCAAAGGCTTTTTCGGCGTCCAGGGAAGCCACCACACCCGCCCCCCTCTCAGCATTTGTGCTTGTCAGGATAGTATAAAGTCTCCTCAGGTTAATATCGGTACCTTTGCCCGGCATGAAACCAGTCTGGTCTCCATGTATTAATGATAGGATCACTGAGTTAAGCCTGGTGGCTAGGACCTTTGCAAGTATTTTTGCATCCACGTTTAGGAGCGAAATAGGCCTATACGAGGAGCAAAGTTCAGGGTCCTTACCAGCCTTGGGTATCACCACTATCACAGCTCTGGACATAGAAGGGGGCAGCGAGTTTAATTCAAAGGAGGCAGATAAGATTTCCTGGAGCCTAACAGCTACAGTCTCTATGTGAATCTTATAGAATTCTACTGGGAGACCATCGTCCCCTGGGGTTCTCCCAGATTGTAGGGAAGTGATGGCCTTTTGGAGTTCCTTAAGGGTGAGCGGAGCGTCAAGCCTCCCACGGGCCTCTTCCGAGAGGGTGGGCAGTTGAATGGCCTCAACATATGCACAGAGTTCCGCATTGGAATACTGCACTTTGGATGTGTATAAATCCTCGTAGTACGAGGCAAAACATGCATTTATATCCCTGGGGTTGGAATGTAGCCGCCCGGACGCATCTTTGATATTGGCTATTGAGGTAGTCGCCGTTTGCTCCCTAGACAGCCACGCCAGGAGTCTTCCCGTCCGCTCACCCTGCTCAAAGATACGCTGAGATTGATGTAGTAGCTGTGTTTTAGTGGCCGCTGCTCTAAGGAGTGTCACCTCACGCACTGCACACTTTAGGTCTGCTCTAACTACCTCATCTCTATTAGCAATGTATTGAGATTCCAACTCAGAAGCCTTTCGCTCAGCCTGGAGCAAAGCAGCCCCAGTTTGGCGTCGGGTGCGAGCAATCGCCATCCGATAGTGATCCTGAGCATGGAGCTTAAACGCCTCCCAGCTAGAAGCGGGTGTCGTAGCTGGGGGGTTATTGGACCAAAAGTTCTGCATTGCAGCTGCAGCATCTTGGTCGATGCGGTCGTCTGAGATCCAGAAGCGGGACAGGCGCCAGAGACAGTCGGTGGGAACAGGACTTACATTTAGACTAAGTAGTATGGGAGAATGGTCCGATATACCCCTGGGCAAGTGAGAGACCTCCTGTATCATGTTAAGGGCAGTGGTGGTGGCATATATCAGGTCAATGCGGGACATAGCCCTATATGAGGCCGACTGACAAGTGTAGGATCTCAGCAGGGGATTCTTCCAGCGCCAGACATCTTTAAATGCAAATGTCTCAGCCCATCTGGACAGGGGGGATTCCGCGGCCGCGTCAGGTGTTAGTCTGTCCAGATTAGGGCATGGCGTCATATTGAAGTCCCCGGCGAGGATCACATTGTCAGTGGGATAACGTGCAATAAAGGTGGTGATCTTATGGAGGGCTACCATCGATGCCGGTGGAGGTATATACAATCCCACAATTATCATGGGTACATTGGCAATGGCTGCATGCAAAATTACAAATCTCCCTTCAGGGTCCAGGTGCAGGTCTAGCAGGACGAAGGGCAGGGTTTTGCGTATTAATATGCTGACTCCCCTGGCATAGGATGAAAATGTAGCGTGGTAGTAATGACCCACCCACGGTTTTTTAAGGCTCAGTACCCGACCTCCAATGAGGTGAGTCTCTTGCAGGATGCAAATATCGGGGGCGTATGTTTTAAGATAGTTAAAGATTAATGAACGTTTTATTCGGGAGTTCATACCCCGAACGTTCCAAGAGATTAATTTTATGGGGGCCATGGGGAGTCAGAGCACAATATATTAGCCGTCAGAAAAGGGAGGTCACCTGGACCCCTCGGGAAGATAACAATGTCAGCCTCTTGTATTCCTTCGTGATATATCACATACATTAGCAGTAAGATACTTATAGTGGTATGGTGCACAATAAAACATATCTGTGTATAACTGGTATAACTTTCCTCTCCCCAACGAACATCCCCCCCCCCACCCCGCACACCCCCCGAACCTGGGTATGCCTGATTCCCAAAACCAAAAAAGGTCATTGACCTCACGGAGTCATGAACTAGATGACTAGAAGCAGGTAAGAACTACTTAAGACACAGAATGTCCAGTCTGAGGAAGATGCCGCCATCAGCGGGGATAAACTTGGTTTCTCCTGATTGATGTCAGGGGCACATACTTGGTATAGGCACAAAGGTTGAAGTTCGTTTCCCCCCCCTTTCCACCCCCCTCCCCCCCCAAAAACAGTCCCAAACAGAGCAAAGTTGGTATGTTTTTACCCACGATGCAAACAATCAACACTGTAGTTAGCCCTTATGTGATTTGTCACAGTGATCCATTCCCTCCCTGGGTCCCCAGGCCGGGTAGGATATTCAGGGGCATAACCAGCCCATATAATCCACAACAAACTCGAGGGATTCACAGTCCGGACTGCAGAGGCCCAAAACCCTTTTTTCCAGTGGATATGTTCAGATCAACTTAAGGGGTGTAATCACTTTGTGGTATCCACATCCAGCATCGTGTTTATTTACCCCTCCTTAACGGTGTCGGCATAGCATGGGAGCCGGTCAGGGGACGTATATTCCCCGGGTTGTCAAAAAAAAAGAGGGGAGGAATAGCAAGTAATAAGGGGGAATTCGTGAATATATACCATGAAAAGGGGCTCCAGGACGCTATGTCATTTTCCCGGGGCCGCGGGTTAAGGGCACGAAGCGGTCCATCAGAAGAGGGGTAGGTCACATACCTAGTGCTTAGGCAGAGTATTGAGCCAGCGCGAGGCCTCCTCCGGGGAGGTGAAGAACCGGACGCTCTCACCATCTTGCACCCGAAGTCGGGCGGGGAACAGCATGCTGTAACGTATTCCCTGGGTTCTCATAGCCTGCTTCACCTGATCGAAGGACTTCCTCTGCTTCTGGGTATTAATGGTGAAGTCCGGGAAAAACATCAGGCGAGCCGCCTCGTGGCGGATTTCGGCCATCTTGCGAGCCTCACGTAACACCAGGTCCCGGTCTTTGTAATTAAGCAGTCGGAAAATAAATGTTCGAGGCGGGGTTCCGGGTGGGCCGCGGTTCGGTGGCATCCGGTGAGCCCTCTCCACCACAAATTGAGATGAGAAGTTTGCCTGGGGGAATAGCGTGCGGAGGAGTTTCTCCGTGTAATTGGTGGTATCAGAGCCCTCCGACCCCTCAGGGAGTCCTATGATCCTCAGATTGTTGCGTCGATTACGATTTTCGGAATCCTCGGCTCTCGCTTCCAGGTGCTTAACTCTCACTTGCAGAGTGTGTAGGGAGGCCGAGTGATCCCTAATCGTATCTTCTGCCTCCCCTACCCGACACTCCACTTCGGTCACCCGCTGCCTCACCTTCTCAAAGTCTTGCCTGATGAGCCCTATGTCGAGTTGCACAGTGTCAATCTTCGTTGCCAGTGTGGATAAGGTAGATTGGCATCCTGTTATGGCCTGCATTAAGGCGGCAAAGTTGCTCTGCTCAGTGAGAGCCGGGTCTGGATTCTCCGTCTGGGTCGCCATATTGTCCACCTCCACACGTGCGGCCGGTCTGCCCGAGCTGTGCCGTGTATTGCTCTGCTTGTGCTGATCCAGGCGGCGCCGGTTTCGTGTCCGCATCAGCAGGGGGGGAGCGGGAAGCACCTCAGATGATTTTAGAGATGGTCAGGATGTGGCAAAAGGATTAATTTCCCGCGATGGCTGCAGAGCTCCTCGACTATGCGTCCTACACCGTCGCCATCTTGGACACGCCCCCTACTGGTGTGGGTTTAGTAACATTTTAAAAGAGAAGCGTGTTTTCTTTTTTTTAAAACCAGATGCCGACTGCCCCACATACATTTACTGCGGCAGGGCGGCCGCTCTGGGCAGAATCACGTACCTGTATGTGAATATGCACTTCCGGGTCTGTTGGACATAACGGGAGCCAATCAGCCGGACCCGCTGATTGTTCGGGACACAGGCAGAACAGCGATCTGCCTATGTAAACAAGGGAAGGCTGCGATCCTGTGCTTCTGCTAAGCAGGAACATGGATCTCTTGTCTTCCCACAGTTAAAGCACCTCTCCCACAGTTAGCAAGCACTCTCTAGGAACACATTTAACCCTTTGGTTGCCCCTGATGTTAACCCTTTCCCTGTCAGTGTCATTAGTACAGTGACGGTGCATATTTTTAGCACTGATCACTGTATTAGTGTCACTGGTCACCAAAAAGTGTCAGTTAGGTGTCCGATTTGTCCACCGCTATATCGCAGTTGCTGATCGCCGCCATTACTAGTAAATAAATAAATAAATAAATAATTCCAAAAATATATCCCATTGTTTGTAGACACTATAACACTTGCAAACCAATCAATATACGCTTATTGGGATTTTTTTTTTAACCAAAAATATGAAGCAGAATACATATTGGCCTAAATTGAAGAAATTAGATTTTTTTTACATTTTTTTATTGGGTATGTTATATAGCAAAAAGTAAAAAATATTGTGGTTTTTTTTTTCAAAATTATCGGTCTTTTTTTGTTTATAGCTCAAAAAATAAAAACCGTAGAGGTGATCAAATACCACCAAAAGAAAGCTCCATTTGTGGGGGGAAAAAAAGGACATACATTTCATTTGGGTACAGTGTCGCAGGACCGTGCAATTGTCAGTTAAAATCACACAGTGCGTATCGCAAAAAATGGCCTGGTCATTAAGGTGGGGGGGGATAAATCTTCCTGAGCTGAAGTGGTTAGGAATCATACTTACCTAGGTGGATGCTGCAGCTGTAAAATAACAAGAACAAGAGCGGGGCGCACCGACCTAGCGCACGACCACAGTAATTTTATTTCAAAATATAATAACAGTCGTTCGACTCGCAAACTCATGTTATTCATGTCCTTTTGTTGTGACGTGCGTACTTATAACATGCGTTTGTGAGTAGAACAGCTGTTATTTTATTTTTAAATAAAATGTATTGTGGACATGTGCAAGGTCGGTGCGCCCCTCTCTTGTTATTGGTATTTTGCAGCTTATAAGGATACAAGGATATCCATTGTCCTGAGGGGGCAAAGAAGAATTCCTACACTATACACACCTCACTACTTGAGCGCAGGAGAATTACTTATATGTGGATGCTGCATCTGTCCCCCGACACCTCCAACATTGGGATCCGAGCAAACACCGCCGATAATCCCCCCTCCACCAAATAATTTGGACCAGTGAACAAAGCAAGGTCCATAAAGACATGGATGAGCGAGTTTGGGGTGGAGGAACTTGATCGGCCTGCACAGAGTCCTGACCTCAACCTGACAGAACACCTGCGAGCCAGGCCTTCTCGTCCAACATCAGTGCCTGACCTCACAAATGCGCTTCTCGAAGAATGGTCAAACATTCCTAAACTTTGTGGACAGCCTTCCCAGAAGAGTTGAAGCTGTTTTAGCTGCAAAGGGTGGGCCAACTCAATATTGAACCCTACGGACTAAGACTGGGATGCCATTAAAGTTCTTGTACATGTAAAGGCAGGTGTCCCAATACTTTTGGCGATACAGTGGTTATATTTGCAAATGTGTACAAACAAAACCCCTTGTTTTTAACGTGAGCTGTTAGATAGGATCAATTTGGTTTGTTGCAGGTTGGCTGGTAAGTGAGCTGGGAATTTTTATTTGTTTTTTGACATTTATTGTGCAAGGATGTCTCAAAAGGTGCAGGTTCTGGCTCTTCTCTCTGGCAGGGGTGGCTCAATCACAAAAATGGCTGAGCAGAATAACACATTTTGGGCAGGTAAGACCCATATATGTCTATCAGTTGAGCAGCTTTGCTAGGAGTTCGGCTTTTAACAACTAAATCCATCCTTGCGTTTGATCTGGATGTTGGCTGTAGATGTGGAACTGGAAGACCAAATGTTGTTTTTCTCCAGGCCTGGCACTGAGGATTCGTACAACACAGAGTGATAGGAATGACAGGCAGAGCTGTGTGGTTGCAGAGTTGTGTTGTTCAGGATTTGCCTTTACAAAGAACGCCAACACATTAGTCATTCCAGCAGCAGATGAGGGGCTGAATGTACCATTTATATATTATGAAGGTGGATTGCCATACACCAAATACAACACACAACCTGATCTGCACTGTGCATAGCTCCCAACTGTCCCTGATTTGGAGCAATGTCCCTCTGTCCCTCTTTCCTCCTCATTTGTCCCTCATTTTGGTCTGATCCAGATAGTTGTATATAAAATGCACTTTTTATCCTTCAAGAAGTGTTTCCCAGTGCTAAACCTTTCATCCAAATTCTAAATTGCGGCATTTTTCAATTTTAAAAGCCAATATAAAGAGTAGTACTATAGTGTATATATATATATATATATTTTAAATAATATATATATAATAAAAAAAATATATATAATGTAATCTAATATAAATAGTAGTGGTAAAAAAAAAACACTTGTGGATTAAATATTTTTTTGGGGTTATTGCCCCTTTAAGGGGGGCGTGGCCTATACCTACATATGTTTGCTAGTAGGTGTCCCTCATTCCCATCTCAAAATGTTGGGAGGTAGGACTGTGCGATATGCACTGCAGCATTATAGATCCCAAATTTATGATGAGTACCGATACTTTCAGCTGCTGCAGAGAGAGCCATGCAGGGGATCGGTTTCAGTAATCCCCCCCCCCCCGACCACCACCGTGCCAATCACCTTTCCTGCCCACATCTGATACCCCCTGCTTGCCTGGGCCCCATACAGGAGGACCAGTGATGCCTTATTCACAGCCCTGCTTCCAGATGCTGGGAGGGTACATTGCACTGCGCATGCACCATGCTACAGATCCTAGCAGTGTGAATACATTGCATACCTCCCAACTTTCTGAGATGGGAATGAGGGACACCTACCCTGTTTCCCCGAAAATAAGACCTAGCGTGATTGTCGGTGATGGCTGCAATATAAGCCTTACCCCGTTTCCCCGAAAATAAGCCCTACCCTGAAAATAAGACCTACAAGGATTTTAACTAGGGCTTATTTGGGGGGTAGGGCTTATATTGCAGCCATCACCGACAATTACGCTAGGTCTTATTTTCAGGGAAACAGGGTATCAGCAAAAGTGTGCAGGCATAGGACACACCCCCTTGCCACGCCCCCTTAAAGGAGAATTGTGCAAAAAAACAAGATTGGTTAAACCCACAAGTGCTTTTTTTTTTACCACTACTATTCCTTTATATTGGCTTTTGGAATTTACAAATGCAGCAATTTAGAAATCAGATGAAAGTTTTAGCACTGGAAAACACTTTGATAGATAAAAAGTGCATTTTATATACATCTATATAGATCAGATCAAAATGAGGGACTAATGAGGAGGAATGAGGGACAGAGGGACATTGCTCCAAATCAGGGACAGTCCCTCGAAATCAGGGACAGTTGGGAGCTATGGTAGTGTGTACTGCACTGTGCATGCCCCATCATACAGTTGCCAGGAGGTTACACTGAATGTGGTCAATACAGACTTATTATTATTATAGGGGATGTATAGTCAGAGCCTCACTTCCTGGCTAGAAGACATTCAGCATCATCTAGCTCTTTCCTCACGAGCCGGACTGTCCCCAGGTCACCCCTTTGTACACAAATAAGCAGATATTCACATTAAAACTTTATGACAGAATTAGGTTTTGTGAATGCATCTTAAAAAGGTGTTTTCTTTAAAAAATGTGGAAATCTGTCTCACTAAGAGAGGTCTTCCAGCAACTTTATTTGTATCCCTATCCCCAGTACTGGTGCTCCAACCTATTAGAATAGGACCATGTGGTACAGAGATGTCTTGGCATCACCTCCATATATATTTGCAAAAGGTATGCAAATAAGACTTCTGCTTTCATTGATAGTTAAATTGGACAATGGCTCTCGTGAACTTGTCTGACCTCATACACTGCTTCCCAGCTTCCAGGTGTATAGTAGTGTATGAGGTCATACAGTTTACAGGGCAGCAATTGTGTGATTTTAAATGAACTCCGACCCACTTGACCCAAGCGGGAGTGTCAGGGTCAGACAATAAAAACTTCACAAACTTTCAGAGCTACATTGATTTTTGTCTGTTATGTCAGCCTGGAGGTCAGCTTTAACCACTTGCCATCCGGGCTCATTCTGACACTTCGCTCCTACAGGTAAAAATCTATTTTTTTCGCTAGAAAACTACTTTGCATCCCCAAATTTATATATATATATATATATATATATATATATATATATATATATATATATATATATATATATATATATATATATATATATATATATATATATATTTTTTAGCAGAAGCATTGCAGATTAAAATGGTGAGTGCAATTTTTTACATCACACGATATTTGCGCAGCGGTTTTTAAAGCACAATTTTTTGGAAAAAATAACATTTTCATGAATTAAAGAAAAACTAAAACACTAAAGTTAGCCCAATTTTTTTGTATAATGTGAAAGATGATGTTACACTGAGTAAATAGATACCCAACATGTCAGGCTTTAAAATTGCATCTGCCTGTAGTGCCCGTAGTTTGGTGGCAAACTACATTGCTTAATAGGGATGGCCCCGATGTTTGAATCGAACGCAAGTTTGACTCGCACATCAGGTGTTTGTCCGCAAATTAACCAAACATATGGGGCGCTTGCAGCAAATTCGAGTGCCGTGGAGCGTCCCATAATGCACTGCGAGATCGCAGTGCATTGACAGCTGCTGAATGGCCAAAGTATGCACCTGACCTGCATGCTTTGGCCAATCACAGCACGATCTGCTGTGACAGCCATGATTGGCCAAAGGCACCTTTGGCCAATCATGGCTCAGGGGGCTAAGTAAATGCCCCACATTATAAAAAGGCTGCTTAAATGGCATCCATGTATAGTGTGATACGTGGAGGAGACAGAGAACTTGAGCTAGATTATACATACATGTGTATATATATACACACACACACACACACACACACATATACGTGTAGAGTATATAATACAGTGCATTGACGTGGTTAAGGGGAACCCTATGACAGAAGGAAAAAAACGGCATGGGTCCCCCCAAAATCCATACCAGGACCTTTGGGTCTGGTATAGATTTTTAAAGGGAACTCCACACCAAAATTAAACAAACAGCATGGGGTCCCCCCAAAATCCTTACCAGGTCCTTTGGGTCTGGCATAGATTTTAAGGAGAACTCCACGCCAAAATGTAAAAAAAAAAATTGGCATGGGGTCCCACCCAAAATACATACCAGATCCTTATCCGAGCAAGCAGCCAGGAAAGGGGGGGGGGCCAGCGAACGCTCCCCCTCCTGAACCATACCAGTCCTCTTGCCCTCAACATGGGGAGGGTGCTTTGGAGTCTCTTCCCGACAACCCTGGCCATTGGTTGTCGGGGACTGTAGGTGGGGGGCTTATCGGAATCTGGAAGCCCCTTTTAACAAGGGGGCCCCCAGATCACACCCCGCTATGTGACTGGGTATCGAGTACATTGTACCCCTACCCATTTACCAAAAAAAAAAAAAAAAAAGTGTCAAAAAGTAAAAACCACAATAGACAGTTTTTGACTATTCCTTTATTAAAAATAAAATAAATATTCCTGTTACTCAGTCATTAGTACGAGACCCTCTGTGCTTTGCTTTCACTCAATGAATCCAAAGCATTCTCTGATTGGACAAGGTGGAGATTGTGACATCACTGCCCAACCTCTTTACCTCATCCAATAAGAGAGCACTTTGCATTCATTGTGAAAATACAAAGCGGTCTATTTATGAAAAAATAAATCACTTTGAAAATGCCTCAGCATTCGTGCAAGTGCAACGAATAATTACCATAATGTTTGTAATATGTGTGTAATAGTTTCCTTGTTGCCTTTCACAGGGCAAATACAACCCCTAACATTTGATCCTAAGATACAATTAGCTTAAGACCATTCAACCGTGAAATTTAATAGGCTAAGAACATTCGACCATAAAAGTTAATAGGCTAAGAACATTCCCGCGATGTCCATCCATCTTCAATTACGCCGCCCGGCGGATCCCGGCGACTCTTTGCTGTGACAGCTGTTAAATAGGCAAGGGCGGGGCCATCCGGTGATGTAAACGAGTGACCACACCCCTTCTAACGTCAGAGGGGGGCAGGGTCACTCGGTTACGTCAGCGGGTGGCCCCGCCCATGCCTATATAACAGCTGTCAAAGCCAAAAGACAGCAGTCGCCGGGAGGCCTCCCATAGAGGCTGAGTTTTTTTCGTTTTTATTTTCTATTTTTCGGGTCCATGGTGATTAACGATGGATGGACATCGCGGGACACTTATTTTTTTTTTCTTTTCTTTTTTAATAAAGGAATTGTCAAAAACTGTATGGTTTTTATTTTTTGAAACTTTTTTTGGTGAATGGGTAGGGGTACAATGTACCCGATACCCATTCACATAGGGGGAGGGGCCGGGATCTGGGGGTAAAAGGGGGCATCCAGATTCCGATAAGCCCCCCCGCCCGCAGACCCCGACAACCAATGGCCAGGGTTGTCAGGAAGAGATCCTTGTCCCCAAAGCACCCTCCTCGTGTTGAGGGCATGTGGCCTGGTATGGTTCAGGAGGGGGGGTGCGCTCGCTCAGCAACTGCAGCAAAAATCTGCAGCAACTGCGTGATGCTATTATGTCAATATGGACCAAAATCTTTAAAGAATGTTTCCAACACCTTGTTGATTCTATGCCAGGAAGAATGAAGGCAGTTCTGAAGGCAAAATGAGGTCCAACCCGGTACTAGCAAGGTGTACCTAATAAAGTGGCTGGTAAGTGTATATTGACTCAGGACTAAATATAGTGCAGATAACAAGCAATCATCCTAAACCCAGGGTAATAGAGCAGCTCCCAACTATTAGAAAACTGTCATACCAATCCGTGAGGAGTAAGGAAATATCCAATATGGGTAGAAGAAGGTAGACATTGAGGAGTGAAAGGGAAGGATGGGGGGTGGGGAGCAGAAGGGAGGAGAAACAAGAAGGGTAACAAGGGGGGAGGAGAGCAGAAAAAAATAGGGCAGAATAGGGAAGGCGGGGGAGGGAGCGGGAGAATAAGGGTAGAGAAACTGGACCAAAGGAACAGGGCAAGGGAAGGATAAGGGGGAAGAAAAAGGGGAGCAACATGAGAAAGGAGAAGAAGCTTATCACAGAGGTTATTCCTCTATCCTGGGAGGAGATGCCACAGCATCACAGGAGCCCCAAGAATCAATCCAAGCGGACCATATTTTATCAAACTTTCTTGGACAGTTTCTGTTGAGATAGGGAAGCTTATATAGCGGTAAAACAGAATTTAGGGTTTAGCGCGAGGCAGCAGACTTCCAACAGAGCAGTATCTCCCTACGTACATAAAAGGTGGCATAACAGACAAACAATTTACCATAGCGTCCCAAAGTCAAATCATCAAAAATATTCATCAAAAGCCTCTTTGGGTCCAACTCGAGGGTTAAAGCACATACCTGATAAAGATCAGCCAAGAATGCGTCCACAAGGACAAAAGAGCAGGACAACACCAAACCATATGTAAAAAAAGATGGCATACCACATCTGGAACAAGAGGAGGATGCAGAGGGATAAATACCTGCCAATTGCTGTGGGGTATAATAGGCCCTATGTAAAAGTTTTAGCCGACATCAGTGTGCTAACATAGGAAATCCAAACAGTTCTCCCAGTCCTCATTTGTCAAGTTAGGAGATCAGCCTGACACGTTTGAAAGACTTTGGTGACCTTCATAGCATACGCCAAAGGCAGTTGGATGTAAAGGGAAGATAATGGTCAATAATTGCTTCACCGGATCAGATTCCAGCTTGATAGAGACTGGGAACGAATTACGGTAGGCATAGTATAATTGCAAATACCGAAAGAAAATCCAATTGGAAAGATTAAAATGAGCCCTAAGGTCCGGAAACATTGCAGCAGTCTCTGTTTAATGTTGTGCTCCAGAGTCATATGTCTGGTATAGAGAGATCACACAGAATTTAAAAAATGTGGTCATACTCTTACCATAGAGAATGAAGAACGGAGCAATGATTGGCGTCATAGGAAGAGAGAGAGATAGGCAGAGGATGTACCATCTTATTGCATAGTTTTATGGAATTTATTTTCTCTTTTTTAGAATTCATGAAGCCAATTTCTAGTGATCTTTTAAAAATTATGTGTTTTTGTACGACAGATGGCGGCTTACTTGTGTCCTTCACATAAAATAATAATCACAGCTTAATTAGGATAGGCAACAAAGCTGTGATTTGTTTCTGTACACTACAGGATGCAAAAGAGACATATTTTGGTGTAAATTTGTTTTCTAAGAACTGAGTCTGTCTACTCCAATATCTTGAGAATATTTGGAGTACAAAATGGAATTAGGTAAAGTGCTGGGAACAGGCTGAATACACCATTTTTAAATAATAAACAATAAACCTTATCCATTAATTCTGTCAGAAATCAAGAGAGCTGATAACTTCCTGTATCCTTCCATCTGCCTCTGCTGCACTGATGTCAGTTACTTTGCTCCCAGCAAACTTTGTAGACTACAGAACAACTCCCCCTCTATGCTATTGTAGCCCCCTTGTCCTAAACAGAGGCTACTGTGTCAGTTTAGTTTTTGGCTGGACTGTAGTTAGCTCAGACTGTATAGTTTTTCACCTGTTTTTTCCCTAAGCTTAAAAGCAGAGTTCCACTCAAAAGTGAACTTCCGCTTATCTGTCTCCTCCCTCCCCTCTGGTGCCACATTTGTCACCTTTCAGGGGGAGGGGCGGGAAGGGGGAATGGGTACCTGCTTTTGACAGGTCCCCCTTTCTCCTTGGAAGCTCGGCTCCCCTCCTCCTTCCTCTGCCACCGGGCCAATTAGAAAGCGCAGGACGCTTTGATCATGTGCAGTAGGGAACCGGCTGTGAAGCCGAAAGGCTCCACTGCCGGTTTCCCTCAACAGGAATGGTGGCAGCAGCACCCGACAACCGATCCGAAAATCGGCTGGGGTGCCGGTTTTACGGGAACCCTGGACAGACAAGTGTCCTAATATTAAAAGTCCACAGCTACAGTATTTGTAGCTGCTGACTTTTAATTTTTCTTGGGTGGTTCCGGAACACCTCTTTAAATTGTCTTGTGATTTGTCACTGTAACCAGTAGATGTCACTCGTCATAGTATGAGATTTCCACAACAAAACTAAGTTATGAATATTTTCTTCAGCCAATCCAGTAAGAGGTTTAGGCCACTGGTGCATGCTGGGGGGAGGATATACATATTTGGGACAGGCCATGTGCTCTCTCTTCCCCTGGGCTGAGGCCCAATAGCCAGTTTTGGGGCCCAACATGTGTTGAAGTGTTCCTGAAGCTGTCCTGCCTTGTCTGGAAGAAGCTGTGCCAAGGAGAAGACCCAGGGGAGGCCCCTTGCTGGAGAGAGTTAGGATGAAGGCTGGTTTCTCAGAAGGGCCTGGTTACTCACTTGAAGGACTGAAACTTGAGAATGAGCTTACAATGTTGCTGGGTTGACTTAAAAGTCCTGGCACTGTCAAGCTGGACATTGATCTGGGGAGTCTGTAAGTGATCTGCTATGGTATCTGGGACCCCTAACCCTCACCTCCTCAATCGTTCTGAAATAAAACTTTGAAAATACAAAGTTAATGGTGTCCAATATCCTTTCTCGAACCCCCATTTTAGCCATGGACCCAGGCCTGGGGGTGAAATGCTAGCCTGTCCCTGCCTCTGCCTCTAGAGGCGTCTTCCTGTCTTTGAGGTGTCAGAGGGGTGCTACACTATGAAGAATAGAAAAGGAGGGGGTGTTCTGCAATCCTGTTCTAGGGTGACAACACAGTGACTGGACGAGGCAGAGAGTTGGGGGGTGATGGCACAATCTCAACCCTGTCCAAATCACAAAAAACGCATTGTATCAATTGAAATAAATACAAGGCTGTCTGTGAATGGCACTTGTGCTGAGCAAGCGAAGAAATGTCACCAGCACACCAAGGATTCCTCAAATGGGTCCAAAGTTTTATTTCGTGGTCATATAGTACATATAAAGGCAAGTTATTTGCCTGACAAAGGGGCCCTGCGTGGCTCTGAAATGTTGTCTTTGTATGTACTATGTGACCATGAAATCAAGCTTTGGACCCGTTTAGGGATCCTTGGTGTACTGGTAACATTTCTTCACATTGAGTGTCCACGATTCCCAGCCTGTGATCACTGCAGCACCCATCAATACTGAACAGCCATCTTCAGGAATGTGTGTGTTGGGAATATTGCGATTGTGCTGAGCAGGCGACCCTCTGTGTTCACTATGCAATAGGCATGGCACTTGGAAGATAGCAAGGATCACTGTAGTAGTGGCTGCTACTACAGTAATTCTTCACTTCCACAGGAATCAGCCAGGTATGGAATATGTATACTTAAAGTGGTTGTAAACCCACTAACTAGAAAAAATAAATAAATAAATAAATAACCTGCAAGACAAAGGGCATAATGAGCTAGTATGCATAGCATACTAGCTCATTATGAATTACTTACCTTAGATTTAAGCCCCCACAGCGGTCCTCGTACACCAATCCGGCCAGCGACATTGCTCCCAGAGTTACTTCCGGGTATCGCGGGCTCCGGTGATGTGATTGGCCGGAGCTGCGATGACGTCACTCCACGCGCATGGGAGTTGCCGGTAACGGCACACTAACTGAAGCATGACACATACGTGCCATTGTTTCAGTACGCATGTGCCGATGACGTTGGCACATGCAGATACAGGGGATATCTCCTAAACTGTGCAGGTTTAGGAGATATCCAAGGTAGCTGCACGTAAACCTTATTATAGGCTTACCTGTAGTAAAAAGTGGTTGTAAAGGGTTTACAACCACTTTAAATGCAAAAATATCTATACCTGGCAATCAGCTTTAAACTACTTACATATACTTCCAAAGCAGTAAAATAGTTTTAAATCATCCAACCCCTGACCTCTTTAGCTGCTTGTAATGTGAAGCTATTAGTTCTCAAAGATCTCAACAAAGATCCTGGAGCCCAACCTGTGGCCCAAGGGCCACATATGGCCCTTTCTTGAATACAGTATGCGGACCTTGGACCCCAACAGTCAGTAGCAGGATTGCTAATTTGTAAAAGTTTTGCAATGACAGCGATCTTGATCAGTCTTTCGTTACATGTTCCATGACCCATTGTAGGTAGGTTGCCTACAGTGGATTGTGGATTTTTGCTACAGCAAGTACGTCTGTCCAGACGGGGAAGGGGTTAACTACTGGACTCCTTTCCTGGGCCTTCTGGGTCCTGCCTTTCCACCCTGTGATATAAAAGAGGGGGATACCGTGTTCAGGGCCCCCGTTCCATTCCCGCTCCTGGTTGCAACAGACATAGAACACTAAGAGGCATTTTCTGCACCCAGTAGTCCTTCGGAACACCCGAAGATCAGAGAACTGCCAAGCTTGGAGGATGCCAGTAATGGACTATGGCCTTGTCAAGGTACGCCTGTACAACTCAATTAAGATAGCTAGGGCTGTGATAGCGTTGCACTGTAATGTACTGTTTGGACTTTGCCACAAATCTTCAGTAAAGCTGTTAACAGTTTCAAGCCTGCTCTGAAGTTTTATAGATTATGGCATATCAAAAGAACTGGGTCTATAATGCACAAGGGGGTATGAAGCAAGGCTACTAAGAAAGGTTAACTCGGCAAGGACAAGTGGAAGGAGGAAAGCAGTTGCTATGGGTAACCAGGAACTAGTGCAAGTACAAAGCAGCCAGTCCTGAAGCATTGTACCTGGCAAAGGTGATAGGTCCTCTGGTAGCAAGGGGGGGGGGGAGCTGTGATCAGTTCCCTAAGCTAACTGGGACTGAACTTGCAGTGCGGAGACCTCATGTGCCTAGCCGCACTGTACAGGAGAGTGAAAGAGTTAAGTGAAAAGCACCCATGAGGTCCGTGCTAGGTGGGACCCAATTTTGTCACTGGGAGTGAGGTGACAGAGGTACACTGGACTGGTGGAGTGGGCGCAGGCTCAGTGGTGTCCCTCCTACGTGCAGCCACTTGACAGCAAGGTGTGTAGTAACATAAGACAACACATTTTACAGAGAGACTCTGTGCTTTTATTGCTGCACATGGAGATCAGCTCATGAGTAAGCCGAGGAGTCGCCATAATGTTTGATTTCCACTAGAACGCGGTCCCCGCCTGGCTCAGGACATTTATGCGCACATGAGAAAAGGTACCCCCACATGCAGGCCAAAGTAGGCCCCATCCACACCCATAGCTCCCAACTGTCCCTGATTTCGAGGGACTGTACCTGATTTGGAACAAATTCCCTCTTTCCCTCTTAATGCTCATTTGTCCCTCATTTTGTTCTGATCTATATAGTTGTATATACAATGCACTATTTTTCTTTTAAAAAGTGTTTACCAGCGTTAAACATTTCTTCAAATTTCTAAATTGCTGCATTTTGTAAATGTCAAAAACATAAAAGGAATAATATTGGTAAAAAAAAAAAAAAGAAGACGAGCACTTGAGTTTAACAAAATTTTTTTTTGTACATTTCTCCTTTAAGGGGGCGTGGCAGGGTGTGCGTCCTATGCCTACATACTTTTGCTAGTACCCCGTTTCCCCGAAAATAAGACCTAGCGTGGTTGTCGGTGATGGCTGCAATATAAGCCCTACCCCCCAAATAAGCCCTACCCTGTTTCCCCGAAAATAAGCCCTACCCTGAAAATAAGACCTACAAGGACTTTAACTAGGGCTTATTTGGGGTGTAGGGCTTATATTGCAGCCATCACCGACAATCACGCTAGGTCTTATTTTTGGGGAAACAGGGTAGGTGTTCCCATGTCAAAAAGTTGGGAGGTATGCACACCTGTCCTGCACTATGCAGAGAATTCAATAAAGCACTAGTGACAGTTTTTTAGCCCCGTTAAAATGGCATGCATCTAATTCAGAAAAGCTCTTTGACAGTTTTGTGAAGCTTTTCAACATGTAGTTTTTTAGTTTCACCATTTTTAGCATCTGTCACTATGGCTACGACAATTTTAAAGAGAATTACTGGCAGCTATGTACCTGATCCTAGCAGATAGCGCTCCCCCACGCTCTGATGGTGGACTGTCCCTTGGCGTCATCAAGTCTATAGCAGGGCTATGGATCCTTCACTGGTCTTGATGAGGTTAGTACCTTAGGCCGTTGTAGCATGGGAGAGAAGATACTGCAAAGACTGGTCTAACAGCCCAGAGGATCGAGTAAGTAACTCTACGTTACCAAGTTCTCTAGACCTAAATGAACAATTACCTCCTGCAGTGTGGAATTTTCAGGTTTCCTGGAGTTGGGCTTTAAGTGAAAAGGACTCCCCTCCTGAGCGGCCAGCAGATGTTTTATAATAAAAACGGCTGTTTAGAAAAGAGGGTCCGTAAAAGGCAAACCGTGCTTCTGTAACATAAATACAAGCCGTGGGCTCATTCATCATAATAAAGACTTTTCACAACCGCAGGCCATATAGATGGTGTTTACAGCTAGAACGCCTCCAGATGGTACGTTACAATGCCTTAGATAAACTCCAGAAATTCCTCGGCCCCCATATTGAGGTTTTTAAGAACTCTTCTGGACAAACAGAACTTCTCAGTGGCTCTTAGGGACTTATTTATAAATCAGTAAATGTGACTTTTACCAAACATTCACTGGGGGCAAATCAGTCATTTTATACAAATGCATCAGGAAGATTAAAGCGATATTGAAGCTTCATTTAAGAAAAAAAAAACATGTTATACTTACCTGCTCTGTGCAGTGTGCAATCCATACTTACAAAAGAAACCAAAACAAATAAGTTCAGAAATGAAGTTATGTGGAATAAAATGAAATGACACAGGGAAAAAGTATTGAACACGCTAACTAAAATATATTTAATACTTGGTACAAAATCCTTTGTTGGTAATGACCGCTTCAAGACGCCTCCTGTATGGATAAACTAGTCCTATGCATTGCTCAGGTGTGATTTTTGCCCATTCTTCAAATCTTGAAGGTTCTGTGGGCCCCTTCTATGAACTCTGATCTTTAGTTCTTTTCATAGATTTTCTATTGGATTCAAGTCAGGTGATTGGTTGGGCCATTCTAGCAGCTTCATTTTCTTTCTTTAAAACCAATTGAGAGTTTCCTTGGTTTTGTGTTTGGGATGATTGTCTTGCTGAAATGTCCATCATCATTTCATCATCCTGGTAGATGGCAGTAGATTTTTATCAAGAATGTCTTGGTACATTCTTCCATTCATCCTTCTTTCAGTGTGTAGCAATGTGGACTACAATTGCAAAGTACAGCGATTCCCTGTCATTGCCATAGATCGTATTGTCCCTCTAGTGCCCAGCATCACTAACTGACATTATATTTGTGGGCCAAACCAAAGGGATTGTGGGATTAGTAGTTCCTCCAAATGGCTATCCCTGCACAGGACTATACACCCGGACTACATATCTCAGGGATCTTTGCTACCATCAGGGAGATTGCTGGGAAGAGCTATAAAAGAGGCCAGAGACCCGCCCCACACTCTTTTTCCTGGGCCTTGTGTGGGATGGACCTCTCTGTACAGGGAGAGGGAGGTCGCGGCTTACCACGTGGTGGTCAACATTCCAACCCGGCCGAGAAGGGCTTAGCACTGCTTGCTGTCCTTCAGACATCTATCCAGCATCAACTCGGCCGTCCGACAACCCGCACTCCGCATCAGGTGGTCGTCACAAGCAGACCCGCTGCAAGGTCGCCTCTCAAGGAGTCGTTGTTCAGAAGGCATCAAATTGGCCTTGTCGTTGGTGAGAGGGCAATTGCCCACCTTTGATTTTTGATTTGATTTGATATGGGATTTGTATTGCGCTGAATGCGCTATGTTAGGAAAACCTTTCTTTGGTGCTTCATTGGGACACTGTGTACAGACAGCTTTACCTTGGGAATACTTTACTGCACTTCTATTTGAACACTGTACATTGACACCTTTAGCTTCAACCATTCCAAGAAATACCATTACCCTGTAATGCACCTTATTGTATATAGGTAATGAGCTCCGACTGCCAGTGAAGACCATCAGGCCTGCAACTGCGACATTGCTGTCATTACTGCTTAAAGGGCCCTGATACCATTCTTGTTTGCTTGATCTCTCATTAAGATTAAAGGTTAAATAGGCCAGCCTGGGTTTCCCTTTAGAAGTATTGCCAGTATTAATGCTTAACTCTTGCTTATCTTTTCAGGTCATGTTCAAGTGGTATTTCATTGTACATACGTGTATATAATATTCTGTTGTTGCCAAACTGTCTTAACTTGTATTATTATAGAGGAATTCTTCTGCTGAGCTAGGATTGTTATTCAAAGCTCAGTTGATCTATTACCTCCTTTATGCAACAAGATCTTCTTTGAAGTACTCCAGTAAACGTTAGAATATAAACGCACACAAAACGAGTCGTTTGACCTATTACTTCAAGGTGGTGCAAAGATATCTGAACCCAGAGTGTCAGGTGGGTTGGAATGTTCCAAACATGGTGTGTATTATGGCATCCAAAAAAGTGCTATATTTTGGTCTCATCTAACCAGAATATATTCTCCCAGTATTTCACAGGCTTGTCTTAATGTTGTGCAGCAAACTATTAGCAAGCTTCAATATGCTTTTTCTTCAGCAATGGAGTATTGCATGGTGAGGGTGCATACAGGCCATGGCGGTTGAGTGCATTACCTATTATTTTCTTTGAAACAATTGTACCTGCTAATTCCACATCTTTCTGAAGCTTTCCACAAGTGGTCCTTGCCTCTTTCACAACTCTTCTAATAATTCTCTTCACTCCTCTGTTAGAAATCTTGCAAGAAGCACCTGGTCATGGCCGGTTTGTGGTGAAATTATGTTCTTTCCACTACCGGATTATGGCCCCAACAGTGCTCACTGGAACATTCAGAAGTTTAGAAATCCTTCTGTAACCAATGCCATCGGTATGTTTTGCAACAATAAGGTTGCCAAGGTCTTGAGAGCTCTTTGCTTTTATCCATCATGAGATGTTTCTTGTGTGACACCTTGGTAATGAGACACCATTTTATAGGCCATCGGTTGAGACTGAACCAGCTGATATTAATTTTCACCGACAAGGGGCAGGATTGCTTTCTAATAACTGATAGATTTCAGCTGGTATCTTGGCTTAGCATGCCTTTTTGCACCTCAATTTTTTCATGTGTTCAATACTTTTTCCCTGTGTCACTTCATTTTATTACACATAACTTAATTTCTGAACTTATTTGTTTTGGTGTCTTTGTGTGTATGGATTGCATGGGTTGTTACTGACATGCGGTGAAAATGTCAGGTCATTAGCACCTTTAAAAATATATTTACCTAGAAAAATTGTGACGTGTTCAATACCTATTTTACCCGCTGTATATGTGATTCTGCTCTTCCGCATAGGGGGTGCATGCCGCTGGCGTGTCGCTTCTGCTGTGATTGGTCACATCAGAAGCCATTCAGCGGGTGCCAGCCAATGGATATCTGCCTCCACCCGCTGATCGCCGAGGAGAGAGGTTGGACTCTGCATATGTAAATAATACAGGGCTCTGCGCTGTCAGTGGGAATGTGGCGGATTTTGTTTCCCTGCAAAGCAGGGAATAAAATCCAGCACATCCCTTAGTGAAAGCAGCAAAATAACACCAAAAACACTGGTTAAGCACACATTCAACCCTTTGATCGCCATAGATGAGATGTTTAACCCCTTCCCAGCTAATGTTATTAGTACAGGGACAGTACATATTTTAAGCACTGTATTAGTTCACTGGTTCCCACAATAAATCTAATTAAAAAACTCACGCTGAAGTGCTAAATCAAAATGCTGCACAAAGGTGTTAAAACCTTAAAGCGATATAAAGTATGAAACAGCGCTAGCCGCCTTTATCAAACAATATACATCCTAGTGAATGGTGCCTTATACATCAATGTATTTGTGACTTAATAAAAACAACAAAAAAATAAATGCACAAAATCTGAAAAGTGCTTGGTGCTTCTGTAAAAAGTGCAATGGTGCTCCAAAACTTTAAACAAGTGAGCTGACTCGCCCTTCGGTGACCCCACTCACCAGAAATATTAGATCCTCAGCTTCGCAGTCTGGGATCAAAAAAGCAGTGATCTAATGATCTGGGGATATGCAGGATGGTTCCTCAGCAAACTAGGATATTTGGCAAAGACAGGCATCAGTAAAAAACATCCGAGTTCGCCGATGTGTGA